>VDFB02000017.1:388092205-388125661 GCA_007258455.2 Sequoia sempervirens
AATGGTACAAAAAATGTGAGTATGCCTAGTCAAAATATTGGAACACCTTTCCCTATGGTAGATCTAAATCCAAAACTACAAATCTATCAACCAAACAATCAATGCATGAGCCTTCAAACAAACAATGTCATCTCATCAAATCCCAACATGCCAAATGTGAATGTACCAAGTACAACTTTACAAAACATGAACATTTTGAATCCAAACTTGGTAAAATTTGGGATGGGTATGTTTGCAAATCATACAAATATTGTTCAAGTCCAAATAAGATGTTAACGACTTTGTGTATTAAACCAAGTCAAGGTAACACCATGCAAAATCAAAGTTACCTAAAACAAGGCAATGTGATTCCCAACATCAGCAATGGTCAATTTCAACCTATCATGCCAAATTTGAACATCATCCCAAATCAGAACATTTTCCAAAATCAATTTTTCCATGATCCCATTCAAAAACCACAAATATGCATCCCAAATTTTCTTGAACAAATACCAAATCAACTATATCAAGGGAGCCAAGATCGAAATCAAGATCAAATTTGGCGAGATCAAATTGCTACACTTACCAAAATAGTCGAGTCATTGCACCAAGAGATATCTCCACCACAATTACCCATATCAACATCATTCCTTGGTTTAGGGCTTCCCCCTTTACCTAGAACAAATCACTCCATCCAAATCAATCCACCTAACACCAATCATGTCGAAAGCAACTCTAAAATTATTCAAGATCAAGCATTCATATCTCCAAGATACTATAATGATCTAATGGACACTCTCCTATGTATACAAGATGCACATACTCCTCCATCTACCCATGAGATGCTTTCCGTGGATGGACACATAGATGATCTTCATTCAGAGAAGGATTCTTTTACTCCTGACATTATTACACAAAAAGAGTAGGTTATTGAGTTGTCAACATTAGGATCAAATATATCCCAAATTTAGACTAAGGACATCAGGTATGCAGATATCCAACATTATCCGCTCAAGGAAACAAGTCAGATAGAAATATATAATTCGGAGTTAGCAGAACAACAAATTGAAACAACATCACCTACGGTGGTCATTTATTAGAGAATGCATTCTAAACAAGATCTCTCAGAATAGGCAAAATCAAAGCATGAAGGTACTACTACCACCATACTGGGGGCAACTATGTCTCAAGAAAACGTCAACATAGGGAGCATGAAGAATACTTATGATGAAACCAATGCTAATACTACAACTAGATGTGTCATGAATCTTCATCCACCCATCACCACATCCATGAATTGGGACCAACTTCGAAAGAAAGATTTGAATCAAAGTATGAAGAATGTTATTAAAGAAAAAGAAGTTGAGAAGCATAATGGACAAATCAAAAACACATGGATACCAAAGAATACAAAGAAAGATCATCCCTATCAAACTCCATTAGTCAAAGAAACTATGGGGAAAAATAAAAAAAGGGGTATCCATCAAATATGTCCGCAAAAGCAAGAACAAGCTTTTCAAGTGACATACAAAGTGTATCAAGTAGTCAGTCCTAATTCCACACACACTTCTGTATCCACCCATCATTGCTCATCTTCCCAAGTTTGGAGAGTCAAAGGTGCCAAATTGTCAACCAATCCATCTTTTATCCCTTAAAAAACTCCATCCACGCCTCCACGCATAATATCCAATTCTCACATTGACCATGTATTGGAAATGACCCTTCATCATAAGGATTCAAAAGGCATTCTATTGCGATGCACACACAAAGAAAAAGTTAACTCTAGTATTGACGAAGTAGATCAGGAATCTCAAAAGTTGCATTTAAGTGCACGTATCTTGGCAAAGCAAATTTTTCAGGCAGGATATTGATGGCACATTATGACATTGGAATCTACGTTAGTGACACCTTGTGATTCGGCATGAGCCTACAATCTTTCAAAAAAACCAAAAATAAAATAAAATTAAAAATCCAAAAAAAAAAAATCAGAAAAAGGATTGAAAATAGGAAAGAAAAAAATCATCCTCCAGTGAAAACCACTACAGTGGCACTTTGGGAAAGTACCATGATAAAAACCTAGAAAACATGTGTCATGTGTAGAATTGAGCATCCACGTGTGTCATTTCAGGTAGAAGCATCTCATCCCCTCCATAATAAATCCATTCATCCATGAACCATTTATCCAATTCATTTTCATCCATTGACATCCATCTTCCAAATTATCTTGATCTTGATGAAACTTTGGTGCACACTTTACGCTTGCTTATGGTAAACATCTTGGCATGGGTCATTTTCATTGATCCTATCCTACCCAACACTATCTAAGCCATGAAGCAATATCCAATGAAGCATTCCTTCGTTTGAACACCTTATCTTATTGCAATATAATCCATATCCATCCATCAATACACTTATCCAAGAATCCACCCATGGCATTCCATACATTGCTAGACATTGGGGGCAGGTATTTACATCTTGCTTTGGGAATAAATCTTGATCTATATCCTCCAACTTATGTGGTGATCCGAACATCGGCAAACATGAAATCAAATTGGTCAAAGCATTTGTGATCCAAAATCCAAACCACTAGCCCATGGCATATTTTGATGAGCAGATGTTCCTTATCAAGCTTCATCTTTCATCAAACATCAATCCAAGTAATCACTATTAGTTTCATCTAAGTTGCACTTCAAACGTCACATCAAATCATTTGAACAACTTTTGTTCCAAAACCAAGCTTCATCAATCATGATCAATCAAATCTAATAAAAAACTCATCATCTTGGGATATCCATCCTAATCCTTGTGTTGCTTAACACTATCCTTGCATTGTTGTGTATCCTCAACAATGTTATCATCATCAATCCCTTGTCATCTTGGGATATCCATCTTAATCCTTGTGTTGCGTAACACTATCCTTGCATTGTTGTGTGTCCTCAACAATGTTATCATCATCATCTATCCATCGATTTGATCAAACAACCTTAGCTTGGTTTTAAAAAAAAATCCCAAATAGATCATTGATATCATCACACACATCCATATCCAAGTCCTCAAAATCATGCGAAAATCCAAAAACATTCAAAACATCAAAAAATCCAAAAAACACTCATAAAAATAGAAAACGTCAAAAACATTGGAATTCGAACTACATCATCTCTGAGCTTAAACGTAGGCAAGGCTAATCTTTGATCAGCCCCCAAGACATCAAAATCCAAAAACATTCAAAAAACACAAAATCCAAAGAAAAACATTCATAAAATCTTAGAAAACCCCAAAACATCACAAAAATAAAAAATAAAAACATTTGAAAAATGAAAAAAAACCTTAAAAACAGCCTCAAAACATTCCAAAAATGTCAAAAACATCCAAATATTTGAAAAGAATTCATCCATATCATCTCACTTTCACTCAAAATAATCAATCATCCATATCATCACCTTCATCTTGTGGCAACATAAATAGAAACAATCACAACAATTAGCAAAAGCTAACTTCAAACACAAAATCAAAATCAAAGAAACAAACCGTTAAATGCAAAATCAAAATCTTGATCATTTTCAAACATGTCAATCAACCTTATATCAATAGCCTATCAATCAACTTATCAAACCATCATCATCCTATACAATGCATGTCCTAGGATATATTGTTCCGACAATGGGCATCATTTTGGATATCACCTTGGATTATTATCCTATAAAAAAAATCCCTTTGGCTAGAGGTATGAAGAACATTGGATTGTTTGCGTACTTGATCTCTTCTTTTGATTTTTCTTATTGTGCTCATTCCAAGGACCTCTCGATGATATCCGAATGAAGGATTTAGAGAGATAGGAATGGGGCAACGATCATTATCTTTTTTCTGTTGTGCTTGTTGGATGTTCTTGTAATATAACTTGGCAAATACTTGTTTTGTTAGGTACGTCCTAGCAAGGTTTCCGTATGTCAAGTGTGAACAAGAATACTCCTATCTATTTGTCGAGTCAAAGTCCATCACACTAGGTACAACGCCATCCTGCTTCTTTATACCTTGATGCATCGTATCTAGGTGTATTATCAAACAATAAGGTAATTGGCTCTTTTAAAATCCCAACTCCTCGGCAAGTAATCATCATCATTTGCATATTTATCATCTTGTGTCTTGTTGAAATGAATTCTTCTCTTTTTTCTTCTATCTCTTGCTTTTCGCGCTAACATGGTACCATGACAGTTAATCATAAATCATCGCCATTGCATCTATCTTGCATCCAAAAAACCATCATCATACTGCATAATTCATATCATATCATATAGAAGGCATTAATCATACCACATGCATTCATCCCCATCATTGCATAATATAGATTGGTTATTCTAAACATCTCATAAACCGTACATTTATCATCTATTTGCATAATCATAAAAGCATCATCATATCATATCATGTGCATCCATATCATCCATGCATCATCATATTATCCAAGCATCATAATCATCTCATATATATCATCAATAATTTCATTTTCATGGTACAAGTCAGGATCAAGTGTGTGTAATATATCAAAATATTCATGAGGCTAGCCATGGCTGATGATTGTCTACATCATCAAATCTGTCTACCTCAAGCATTCGAGTTGAACTAATCTTGAACCTCTTTTTCGCGAGATCACCGTCAAATTGAACTTTTCGCTCGATCTCTCGAGGGGATAGTATACCAACGTAATTCTTCTCGCTGGGCTAATAGTGGGGCATCATAAAATCAAAGAATTTTGAAATTTGATCTCAACAAGATTATTCTTTGAACCAATGCAGCAAGTGCATCGCTTCAAAGAGGGGCAAAATGTAGACATGAAAAATATACCGATTGACATTGCGCATTTGATTCCGATTACTAATACCATTTCATCCTAAATTATCCCTCGGTCTAACCATTTAATCAAATTTCCTTATTTGATTAAATTCATCAATTTCCCTCTCTTAATTAAATAAATCATTTTATCTGATTAAGTCTCTCTTTTGTTAATTAAATCAATCTAATTATCCCCATTTAATTAAATAGTCAATTTTATTTAATTAAATCTCTAAAGTCTATCTATTAAATTAAATAAATTAAAACTTTATTTAGTTGAATCTAACATCATCTCTTTTAATTAAATAAATCAAAAGTCCTTATTTAATTAATCCTTTTATCATATTGTTCTCATATTTGATTTAAAGAAATCCACAAATCTAAGTCAAATTTTTCACATCAACTAATCTCTCATTAAATTAATTAATTTTGATTAATTTAATTTCCTCTCATGTCCCATCCTCCACATTTACCACTTGCACATGAAAAGAGATTTAATTGATTTATTAAAACTCTATTTTCCTCAACAAGGCATCTTTTTGGAATATCCTTCAAGTTTGAATTCAAAAATTCCAAGTTGACATGTACATCCAACAAGGAAATAACTTCATCTTACATGTCCTTTTCCTTGAGCCAAGTGGCATTTATGGCATTTTCCCTTTCCTCTTGCGTGTCATTTCAACAAAATTCAAAATTCAAAAATATGCATTTATTGGCACAATCATCAAAACTTGCACATCCTCCATCCACTCACAAGTTGACAAGTGGCACTTTGTCATTGGCTTATCTTTCATCCCACATTCATACTATCTTTGAATCTTCAACTCTTTCTTTCTATAAATAGAGAGTTCATCCTTCATTTTGATCATCCACAATTTGAGTAAACTTACTATACTCAAATCTTTAGCAATATTTATCCATCTTTTGAGTTATAGCTAGGTTATGCAGGTTTTTATCTTGGAGCATTCATCACTCATCAACAAAGTGGATCACTCTTCATCAATCTTCAACATTGCATCATAGGAGTTGGGAAAGGGCCAATTTTCACATCAAATTGGCACCAATTCCTCCATGGGATCAAGAGTTTTCTTGTTTTAATAGGATTTAATCTATTTCATTGTGTTCTTCATTATTCTTTCCTATTTTAAGCATTGCAAATGGATTTAATGGGGAACTTAGATTCTAACTTGCTGTAGACATCGAAAATATACAGATTGATATCACACTCTGATCTACTAAGATCATTTCTTCCTAAATCATCCCTCAGTCTAACTGTTTAATCAAATTCTCTTATTTGATTAAATTCATCAATATTCATCTCTTAATTAAATAAATTATTTTGTCTAATTAAGTCACTTTCCCTTATTAATTCAATCAATTCATCTGATCTAATTATCCCTATTTAATTAAATAATCAATTTATTTGATTAAATCTCTAAATTCTATCTGTTAAATTAAATAAATTAAAACCTTATTTGATTTAATCTAACACCATCCCTTTTAATTAAATAAATCAAAATCTTTATTTAATTAGCCTCTTATCATATTCCTCTCTTTTTGATTTAAATTAATCCAAAAATCTAAATCAAATTGTCAAATCAGCTAAATATCCCCTTAAATTAATCAAATCCTGATTAATTTAATCCTAATCATTCAAATCCTCTAGATTTTGCAACTTGCACAATTAAATCATTTATTTGATTTAATAATTCCCTATTTTCATTCAAAAAAGGCATCTAAGTGGGAATATTCCTCAAATTTGAAATCTCCCCCCAAAAGGACTTGTCCATCCAACAAAGCATTTAAAACTCTTACATTGTCTCTTACATGTCTCCCACTTGGCATTTAACTCATTTTTCATCCCCCCTAAACATGTCATCTCATCAAATTCAAATTTCAAACTTGCACAATCCTCAAAACTTGCTCATTCCTCATCCAATCCCATTTGGACAAGTGGCATTATATCATTGGTTGAATCTTTGTCCCACATTGATCAAATTTGGACATCTCTTCAACTTATCAATCTATAAATAAAGAGATTATATCCTTATTTCATCATCCACATCTCAAGCAAAGTTACCATGCTAAAATACTTAGCAAATTCTCATTCATCTCATTGAATCATAGCTAGGTTTTTTGCAGATTTTAGCTTGGAGCATACATTCAAAGTCTTCATCAAGTGGATCAATCATCTTCAATCAACATTTGCATTCAAGGAGTTGGGAAAGGGCAAATCTCCACACACCTATTTGCACCAACTCCCTCAAGAGATCAAGAGTTTGCTTGCATTTGATAGGATTTAATTGTTTCATTTGTGTTCTTCATTTTCATTTCTTATCTTTTGCAAATTTCAAATGGATTTCTTGAGGAATCATTGGTTTCTAATCTTGTGTTTGATCTAATTGTTTGCATGTTTATTGTGTTTGTGCAAGGTATAGATTCAAATGGTTCACATATTGGCGCTAGAAGGAGGGCGGATCAATAGATTCTAACACGTTTTTTTTTTAAATTTGCTGTTTTTATAGTTTTTGTTGATAAATCCCCGTTTTAGCGCACCCGGTCACTTTTGTAGCGTGCCTGGTCACTGTTATAGCGCGCCTGGTCACTGTTATAGTGCGCCCGGTCACTTTTATAGCGCGCCTGGTCACTGTTATAGCGCGCCTGGTATAGCGCGCCCGGTCACTGTTATAGCGCGCCTGGTCACTGTTATAGCGCGCCTAGTTGAAAATAAAAATCAAAAGAAAGAGGAGCATGAGGAGGATATTTTGTCTAATCAAAGTGTTTTTTAACACTTAAGTGTTTGTTTAACACTTCTTCAAAGAATTTGTCTTCCTTCTCCTTCTTAGGACACTAATTTTCATTTGGGTCTAAAATGAACAATTTGATTTTCATTGCAAAGGGCTTAAAACGAATCTTAGGACAAACTTACTAGAGTTCATTTTGGGTTAAAAATTGAACAAGCAATCTTCATATTTCATTTGGTGCTTAAAACGAATTCACAATTGCTTTGAAGGGTATAAAACGAATAAGTGTTTGAATTGTGTGATTGTCTTTTGAGTATGTATCCTCTCCCCTTGCGCTTTGTGTGATCTAGGGTGCAAGAGAAACACTCAAAATACATTTTATTGCTTTGAAACACTTCAATTTGGGCTTAAAAATTGAACATCTTGTGCGAGTGTGAGTAGGGGTATTTTCACGTACATTCTCTTTCTTTGTGCCATCAAAGATCGATCGAGTTATGGATTGTGTCTTTGCTTGCTTTTGTTTATCTTAGAGGGCCTGCCTTGGGGAAAAAGTACTCACCCAAGCGATGACTCAACCGGTAACACTCTAAAGCCAAGAGTATTTCCAGCTGGGATATAAATGAGGGTTTTGGTTAAACGCCAAATCACGCGGTTGGCTCCGACAAGATGGATCCGAAAGGGGACTCTTGTATGGGTCAATCTCCACGAACGGAAAGTCCTTACTAGAACCCATGTGCTAGAATTTTCCAAAATCCTTTATCTATTTGTTGGTGCAAGAGCGGTCGTTCAAGCCACCCTCTACGGTCTTCTAGTAGAGATGGAAAGTATGCCATGGGAGTTTCATGGGTGTTGATGCTTGGCTGCCCCGATTAATGAGCGTGGAGGGGAGCCAGTGGGGTCAAGCATCTAACCATCCGCTAGAGATAAGCGTAGCTGGACTTGTCCAAGTGGGAATCCAACAAATATTGTCTTACACATCCATAGGATTGTACATGCTTTTGGGTTACAAAAACACATGCTTGTTCATAAACATTGGAAAACAAACACTTAAACATGATCATGCAAATTTCAAACCCCTTTTGATAGAGCAAATACCTTTTGAAAAATTTAAGTGTTGTTGCTTTCCCTTGGGATTATGTCCTTAGAGGTTTCTTAGCACTTGAATTTATATTGTCATTTTCTCTAACTAGGGTTAACCTAGGAAATCCCTTTGCCTCAATTTCTTGGAACTCCCACACAACACTTTGTGGGAAGAAAAGGAATTTTGACATAGGACATCTTTAGTTTGAAACATAATCAAGAAAGTGTTTGTGGTAAAAGAAATTCACTAATCAAGATGAAATCAACTGAACCCCACACATGTGCTTGTGTATCTTTTGTCTTATGGTCTTTTGAGCAAACATTGATCTTTTGGTTTGAAGGGAAAAGCATGTTCTTCAAAACCTTGGCCTTGTAAACAAGTCCTTCTTAGGTTCATTTAGGATCAAAATCAAACACTTCATCCATCCAAACATTTATCAAAATTCATCCATCCAATGAACTTTAGAGCTTTTAAAACATCATTCTAGACTTGGGTAAATCATCCTTAAATCAAATCAAAGTCATTTGTTTAATTAGGTGTGTGAGAATGCATCCTTTCTCATACATTTAATTAAATCAACCATCCTTTGACCAAGTTCATCCTAAGATCACATCCAACATCCTAGGGTTTACAAGTTCATCATCCAAATCAAACAATCAAAAAAATCAAAATTCCTAAGTCTAGCATTAATCCAAAGCCCCTAAACATTCAACACTCACATCATTCACCTTTCATCCTTCATCTCGTCATTGATCCTAAGAACCTTAGAGGTCACTTTTGCGACAAGGTCAAAACACAAGAAGAACATGGAATATAAACTAGATTCATACATCATGAGCAGTCCAAACCAACCAAACTATCCAAGCCTCACGAAACCATGGGATTATGGAAACTCACATCCATACATAGGATCACTATCTCCTACGAATATCAATAGCACAACGAATGTCAGTATGCCCAATCTGAATTTTGGAACACATCTCCCCATGATAGATTTAAATCAAAGTCCAAACTTATAGGTCTATCCTCCAAACAATCAATACATGAGTCTTCAAACGAGCAACATCATCCCACCAAATCGCTAAAAACCAAATGTGGATGTACCAAGTGCAAGTTTTCGAAACATGAATCCTAACTCAGAAACCTTTGGAAAAATGATCCCCAATACTAACATTGTTCATCCTATCATGCCAAATCAGAACATTATCCAAAGTCAATTTTCCCATAATTCCATTCAAAAATCACAAGTAGGCATCCCAAATCTGCTTAAACAAAAGCCAAATCAACTATCTCAAGTGAGCCAAGATCAAAATCAAGAACAAATTTGGTGAGATCAAATTGCGGAACTTTCCAATATAGTTGAGGCATTGCGCCAAGGGAAATCTCCACCACCATTACCTACATCATTCCTTGGTTTAGGGCTTCCCCCTTTACCTAACACCAATCATGCCATCCAAATCAATCCACCTAGTGTCAATCAAACCATCATGTCAAAGCCTTGGAATATAGCTTCGACATCACACCAATGGATGGTACCTAATCAAACAACAATGTTGATCCCAACCAATCAAAATACGGTCTCCCAAAGACCTATCACATCGGTCAATCCAACCATCTCTATCACTTCAATCACTCCAACCACCACTATCACACCCTTTACATCGCAACCTCCCACCACCACCATCACTCTAAGCGCATCTCAAACTCCCAACACAATTCTGATCCCACCACCACCACCATTGTGACCAAGACAAGTAAGCCATTACAACGCTGCATTCAAAGCATACCAACAATTGCTCCAAACAATTCAGCAAGCGCCTATAGCCACGCATGCTTCTCAAGCTTACAGCAAAGTCAAGCTCAAACATCGTTGCAACAAGAAGCACAACAAGTGGCACAAGCCCAAGCTTTGTTGCAACAACAACAACAAGCCGCACAAGCTCAAAAAGTGCAACAATCCTCTCAAGTTGCCCAAGCCTCTCAAGCTACCCAACCAACACAAGCACAAACACAAAAGATGACAACTATTGAAAGCAAGGATCAAGATCAATCCATCACTGAGCACACGTTTACTTCATCCAATGATCAAATCGACATATGTCAAGGGTCACTTTTGAATCATGATCAAAATCCACCAACAAAACTCGACAATGAGCCAATTCAAGAAATATTAACATCACTTGACTCTATGGTCGAAGACAGTCACAATCTCTCCACTGCAATTGTCAAAAACAATGATCAAAACCTCTCCATTGAGGAGCACATTGAGGATGTATCTACACAATCCGATGATCAACTCACCATACATCAAGAGCCACTTTTTAGTGATCTCTTTCAAGGAGTGTTAGGATTATTTGATCCAATTGACATAATGCACAACCAGTTCACCTATGATCATGTTGAAAATGTCTCTACATTGCCTTACGAGTTAGAGGACATATCTCAAGAATTTATTCCAAAGCATGATCAAAATATTTCACCAAAGTCTAGCAATGGTCCTTTTCAAAACATGTTGATCCCCTTTGACCGCATGGTTACAGATACTAAAAGAACCCTGAACTCGACACTTGCGGATATTGAACCACTTACCATGTACAAGGATGACATCCAAGAACCATTTATAAGCAATCCATCCTTTGGAACTGACCCATGTCAAGAGCTTGATCCAAAGCATATCGAAAGCAATCCCAAAATAAATCAAGATCAAGAATTTGTATCTTCAAGATACTACAATAATTTAATAAACACTCTCTTATCCATGCAAGACGATAATATCCATGTAGCACATACTCCTCCATCTACCTATGAGATACTTTCTATGGATGGACACGTAGATGATCTTCATCTAGAACAAGATCTTGCTACACAAAAAGAGCAGATTACTAATTCCTATAATCAAACTGAGTTTTCAACATCAGGATCAAATATGTCCCAAACTCAGATTGAGGACATCATGAATAAAGATATCCATCATTATCAGCTCAAGGAAACAAGTCAGATAGAATATCCAGAGTTAGCGGAGCAACAAATTGAAACAATGTCACCTATGGTGATCATTGATCAGAGAATGCATTCTGAACAAGAGCTCTTCGAACAGGCAGAATCAAAGCATGAAGGTACTACTACCACCATACTGGGGGCAACTTCATCTCAAGCAAACATCAACATAGGGAGCACGAAGAGTCCTTATGATGAAACCGATGCCAATACTACGACCAGCCATGTCACGAATCTTCATCCACCCATCACCCCATCCATGAATTGGGACCAACGTCAAAAGAAAGATCTGAATCAAAGTACGAAGAATGTTATCAAATCAAGAGAAGCTGAGAAGCATAATGGAAAAATCAAATACATATGGATACCAAAGAATACAAAGAAAGATCATCCCTATCAAACTCCATCAGTCAGAGAAACTGTGAGGTAAACTAAAAGAGGGAAAGGTATCCATCAAAGATGTCTGCAAAATCAAAAGCAGGCTTTTCAAGCAACATACAAAGTATATCAAGCAGTTGGTCCTAATTCCATGCACACTTCCGTATCCACCCATCATTGCTCATCTTCCCAAGTTTGGAGAGTCAAAGGTTCCAAACTGTCAACCAATCCATCTCTTATCCCTAAACGCACTCCATCCAGCCTCCAGCATAATATCCAATTCTTACATTGACCGTGTATTGGCAACAACCTTTCATCATAAAGGATTGAGGCAATCTATCGTGATATGCCGAGACGAGTTAACCACATATCAATGGGCGGATCAGAGTCCCAAAATGTATTCATATCTTGGCAAAGCCTTCTTCAAGCAGGATATTGATGGCACATTATGACAGGGGCATCTACGTCAACATAAACCAGGTGGTTTAGCATGAATCTTTCAAAAAAAATCAAAAAAATCAAAAAAGCAAAAAATCCAAAAAAAAAAAATCAGAAAAAGGATTGAAAACAGTAAAGAAAAAAATCGTCCTCTAGTGAAAATCGCATGTGCGGCACTTTGGGCAAGACCATGATGAAAACCTGGCAAACAGGCGTCATGTGTAGAATTGAGCATCTATGTGCGCCAGTTCAGGTGAAAGCATCTCATCCTATCCATAATAAATTGAGCATTCCATGCATCTTATCCATAATAAATCCAATCCATTTTCATCCATCTTCATGATCCATAGTCCAAGTTATATTGATCTTGATGAAATTTTGGGGCACACTTTACGCTTGCTTATGGAAAACATCTTGACATGGGTCATTTTCATCAATCCTATCCTATGCAACGTTATCTGAGCCATGAAAGCATTATCGAAATGAGCATTCGTTATCCAAATACCTTATCTTATCACAAGATAATCCATATCCATCCATCCATACACTTATCCGAACATCCATCCATGGCATTCCATACATTGCTAGACATTGGGGGCAGATATTTGCATCTTCCTTTGAGAATAAATCTGGATCTATATCCTTCATCTTATATGGTGATCCGAACATTTGGCAAACGTAAAATCAAATTGGTCAAAGCAGTTGTGATCCGAAATCCAAGTCACTAGCCCATGGCATATTTTGACAAATGAACATCCCTTATCAGGCTTCATCTTTCATCGAACATCAATCCAAACAATCACTATCAATTGCATCTAAGTTGAACGCCAAACGCCACATCAAATCATTCGAAACAAGTTTTGTTCCAAAACCAAGCTTGATCAATCATGATCAATCAAAATCTAATCAAGAAATCATCAGGATATCCTTGTGTTGCTTAACACTATCCTTTCATTATTGTGCATCCTCAACAATGTTACCATCATCAATCTTGATCAATCAATCCTTGCATTGTTGTGTATCCTCAACAATGTTATCATCATCATCAATCCATCGATTCGATCAATCAACCTTAGCTTGGTCTTGAACAAAATCCCAAACAGAGCACTGATATCATCATTCATATCCATATCCAAATCGTCAAAATCGTGCCTCAAAATCCAAAAACATTCGAAAAACATCAAAATCTAAAAACAGCCTAAAAAAAAACATCCAAATATTTGAAAAAATCCATCCATCTCATCTCGCTTTCACTCGAAATAATCAATCATCCATAATAAACTGATCGTCACCTTCATCCTTTGACAATGCAAACAGAAACAAGTGCAACAGTTAGCAAAAGAAAGCTTCAATCGTAAAATCAAAATCAAAGTCTTGATCATTTTCAAACATGTCAATCAACCTTATATCAACAGACTATCAATCAACTTATCAAACCATCATCATCCTATACAAAGCATGTCCAAGGATCCGTTCTGACAATGGACACTTTTATCAAACCAACCACTTTGGGTAAACAAAACGATGTGTCATTAACATGTCCTAGGATCCGTTCCGACAATGGACATTATCTTTTGGCAATAAGTTTTGGCTCCCATCTTTTGAAACACATCCCTCTAGCTGAAGGTATGAAGAACATTGGCTTGTTTGTGTACTTGATCTTTTCTTTTGATTTATCTTATTGCGCTCATTCCAAGGACCTCTCGACGATATCCGAACGAAGGATTTAGAGAGATAGGAATGGGGCAACGATCATTATATTTTGTCTGCTATGCTTGTTGGATGTTCTTGTAAAATAACTTGGCGAATACTTGCTTTGGTAGGTACGTCCTATTAAGGTTTTCGTATGTCAAGTGTGAACAAGAATACTCCTATCTACTTGTTGAGTCAAAGTCCATCGCACTAGGTACAACGCCATCTTGGTTCTTTATACCCTGATGCATCATGCCTACGTGTATTATCAAACATTAGGAAATTCACCCTTTGAAAATCCCAACTCCTTGGCAAGTAATCATCATCATCATCATCATCATCATCTCATGTCTTGTTGGAATCTCTTGTTTTCTTTTATCTCTTATTTTTCACGCTAACATGGTACCATGACAGTTAATCATAAATCATCACCATTGCATCCATCTTGCATCGACAAACTATCAGCATACTGCATATTGCATATCATATCATACAGAAAGCATTAATCATACCACATGCATTCATCCCCATCATCGCATAATATATATTAGTTATTCTAAACATCTAATAAACCATACATTTATCATGCACTACATAATCATAAAAGCATCATCATATCAAATCATGTGCATTCATCATATCATCCATTACATATAAACATCATAATCATCTCATCATCAATAATGTCAATGTCATGGTACGAATCAGGATCAAGTGTGTGTAATATATCAAAATAGGCATGAGACTACCCATGGTTGATGACTGTCTACATCATCAAATCTGTATACATCAAATATTCGAGTTGAACTGATCTTGAACCTCTTTTTCGAGAGATCGACCCTCAAATCGACCTCTTCGCCGGATCTCTCGAGGGGGTAGTATACTAGCATAATTCTTCTTGCTGGGGCAACAGTGGGGCATCCAAAAAAATCAGAGAAATTTTGACTTTTGATCATGACAAGATTATTCTTTGAACCAATGTAGCAAGTGCACTACTTCAAAGAGGGGCAAAATGTAGACATCGAAAATATACAGATTGATATCACACTCTAATCTACTAACATCGTTTCTTCCTAAATCATCTCTCGGTCTAACTATTTAATCAAATTCCCTTATTTGATTAAATTCATCAATATTCATCTCTTAATTATATAAATTATTTTGTCTAATTAAGTCACTTTCCCTTATTAATTCAATCAATTCATCTGATCTAATTATCCCTATTTAATTAAATAATCAATTTATTTGATTAAATCTCTAAATTCTATCTGTTAAATTAAATAAATTAAAACCTTATTTGATTTAATCTAACACCATCCCTTTTAATTAAATAAATCAAAATCTTTATTTAATTAGCCTCTTATCATATTCCTCTCTTTTGATTTAAATTAATCCAAAAATCTAAATCAAATTGTCAAATCAGCTAAATATCCCCTTAAATTAATCAAATCCTGATTAATTTAATCCTAATCATTCAAATCCTCTAGATTTTGCAACTTGCACAATTAAATCATTTATTTGATTTAATAATTCCCTATTTTCATTCAAAAAAGGCATCTAAGTGGGAATATTCCTCAAATTTGAAATCTCCCCCCAAAAGGACTTGTCCATCCAACAAAGCATTTAAAGCTCTTACATTGTCTCTTACATGTCTCCCACTTGGCATTTAACTCATTTTTCATCCCCCCTAAACATGTCATCTCATCAAATTCAAATTTCAAACTTGCACAATCCTCAAAACTTGCTCATTCCTCATCCTCTCACATGTTGACAAGTGGCATTATATCATTGGTTGAATCTTTGTCCCACATTGATCAAATTTGGACATCTCTTCAACTTATCAATCTATAAATAAAGAGCTTATATCCTTATTTCATCATCCACATCTCAAGCAAAGTTACCATGCTAAAATACTTAGCAATTCTCATTCATCTCATTGAATCATAGCTAGGTTTTTTGCAGATTTTAGCTTGGAGCATACATTCAAAGTCTTCATCAAGTGGATCAATCATCTTCAATCAACATTTGCATTCAAGGAGTTGGGAAAGGGAAAATCTCCACACACCTATTTGCACCAACTCCCTCAAGAGATCAAGAGTTTGCTTGCATTTGATAGGATTTAATTGTTTCATTTGTGTTCTTCATTTTCATTTCTTATCTTTTGCAAATTTCAAATGGATTTCTTGAGGAATCATTGGTTTCTAATCTTGTGTTTGATCTAATTTTTCGCATGTTTATTGTGTTTGTGCAAGGTATAGATTCAAATGGTTCACACTTGCATTGCAATCTTATAATGTGTTTATCTCTTATGTTTTGTAGGTTTTAGAGGGATCTTGGTTCACAGTAAGTTATAAGAATTGATTTGCAAAAGCTTGTTTATAGGAATTGTAGATTCAAAAAGAACTTAATCAAGTATCAATTGAATCTTTCATGTGTGACCTATCGTTCATCTCTTTTTCTATTGCGTGAAGTAGGTCTACTACTCTTCTTTGTGTAAGCAAGTAAGAGAAATAGAAGCACACTATAAAATTTGTCAAATAATTTTGATTGCCCAATTATTTTTTTTGCAAATATTAATCTACTTACATCATTAAGAAGTCCCGCCAAAAACAATAAGCTGAGACTAGTGGTATGCAGCAATCCCAATACCTTGTAATGTGTTAATGGTGACCATGTGTAAATGAGAATGCTTCTCCATGTCTCGCTTGATTGAGTGCATAGATAGTGAGAATGGAAAGGGTGTTACATGTGAACATGTGAGAATATAGACTAGAAACAAATTTTTCCTTTGATTGATGCATAAGAATATGATCTACAAATTATATGAAGAAAGTTGAGGTAGAGAGAATTGTTCTATTGTTTGCAAGGCAGAGAACATTTGTAGAAGAAAGATTGCTTTAATACAAATGTGAAAAACTTATTAGCCCAGTAAATAATTGGAAAATGGGAAAATTGGATGTCATATTGCAATGGTTTCATTTGCAATGGAAAGATAATAAACAATTTCTCTCTTTTTCTATTGGTTGGAGTACGCCTTTTATTCATTTTTGTTGAAGTAAATTAGTAGAATAGGAGGCCACTATTACTAAAGTAGTCAATGCATGTTTAATGCATTATATGTCATCCATAAATATCAAACATAGAAACACATGATAAAATTTACAAAACATAGACCAACACAATATTTTTTTCCAAACATTCAAGCATTAAATATAGATTTTGCAAGCTTTTCTGATAGGCTCATAGCTACTGGAGCAATGAATACATAGTTAATGCATTGAATGCTTCCATAGTTGACAACACCTTGGTCAAAGCATTCAATTTTAATGCTTATTAATTTAGCCACAAAGAACTAAGCTATTTGGAAAAATTGATCAAACAAAACTCTATAGCTTCTCCACCATTCAAGGGCCTCATAGACTTAACAAACATGGAACAGGGGAATCTTGAGCTAAAAACACACACGTTTCTCAATAGACAATAAACAAATGAAAATTAGCACAAATAAAACTAATTGCTTTCTTGGAATTCCATGCATTCTCTACACATTCACAACTTACCTACCCAGAAGCCCACCTACAAATCTTGCACAACTTGCTTCTAATAGACTATTGTTTGTGACCCACCATTCATATCGTTTAATACATTAAACATGTATTGAATGCTTTAGTATCTACCACCCGACCACCAAAGTTGACACAATTTGCATTTAGTGATTAAATATTTATAAAATATATAATGTTCTCCTATTTTCCTAATTTACTTTAACAAAAAATGAATAATAGAACTGATCCAACCAATAGAAAAAAAGATAAGTTGTTTATTATCTCTGAATTGCAAATGAAACAATTGCAATAGTAACCTACTCCTTAGCTTCAACTCTTCCATGTAACTTGGTTATGTAGCATATGTCATCTACTACTGAATGGTTTAAGCAAGGTCTTGTCAACTGTGGGTGCATTAAAAGCATTAACTATGTGTTTATTGCTTGAGTGGCCTTTAGTCTATCAACAAAGCTCACAAACCAAATTGTGTGATATGTGTTGGAGGGATGGCGGGTACACAAGCAGTGAATGCATAGTTAATTCATGAAATCTCAGGTGAGTGCTGGGTTTTATTTGTGCTTATTCTCGTTTCTTTATTGTTTGTTGAAAAGCTTGTGTGTTTTTAGCTCTTGGTTGCACTTTTCCATGTTCATTATTCTATAAAAGTGCATTGCTGGTGAGTGTCTAATCTATGTGTTTACGATACTTGATAACTATAAATATTGCTTGTTGTTACAAGAGTTAACAAGGAAAGTGGGTACATTAGATGACATATGCTTTAAGAAAGGTCTTGTCGACGATGGAGGCATTGAATGCATTAACTATGTGTTTATTGCTTGAGTGGCTAGTAGCCTATCAACAAAGCTTGCAAAACTTTTATTTAATGTCTGAATGTTTGCAAAAATTTATGACGTTGGTCTATTTTTTTGCAAATTTTATCATTGTTTATGTGGTTCATGTTTATGAAAAACATATTATATGTCATAGTCTATGCTATTTGTTTGTGATACTTGATAGCTACAAGTATTGCTTAGTGTTACAAGGAAAGTTGAATAGTTTGAGTAAGGTCTTGTGGACTATAGGGGCATTGAATGCATTAACAATGTGTTTATTGCTTGAGTGACTACTAGTGTATCAAAAAATCTCACAAACTAAATTGTGCAAGATATGTTGGAGGGATGGTGGGTACATAAGCAATGAATGCATAGTTAATTCATGAAATATGAGGCAAGAGTTGGGTTTTATTTGTGCTTATTCTTGTTTGTTTATTGCTTGCTCAAAATCTTCTATGTTTTTAGCTCTCAGTTCTCCTCTTCGATGTTTGTTATTTTATGCAGCATCTCAATTTGGTGAGAGTGGGAGGTAGAGTGCTCTACTACTGGGTGGCTCGTTAGTGTGTTTCTGATAGTTCATAACTAAAAGTATCGCTCACTGCTATAGGGAAAAATGAATGGTTTGACCAAGGTCTTGGCAACTATGGAGGCATCAAATGCATCACAATGGCCTTTTTTTTTTGCAAATTTTATCATGAAGCAATTAATGCATGTTTAATGCATTAAATGCAAATTTTGATAGAAGTGTTGGAGGGCTAAAGAGTACACAAGCAGTGAATGCATAGTCAATTCATGAAATTCTAGACGAATGCCTAGTTTTATCTATGCTTATTCTCCTCTATTTATTGTTTGTTGAAAAAGCTTATGTGTTTTTTAGCTTTGTGCACCTCCTTTCGATGTCTGTTAGTCTTTTCAATGATCAAATGTGGGAAAATCGATAGGAATAGTGTACTACTAGCAAGTAGCTCGCCTATATATTTGTGATACTCGATGGCTAGAAACATTGCTTGCTATTATAAGAGAAAACATCACAAATGAGTATAGTAAATGACATATGCTATGCAATAGATAAACATGGAATAGTTGAAGCAAATTAGTAGGTGACTACTGTAACAAACGAGAGTGATTAAATATTTGTAAAATATATAATGCCCTCCTATTTTTCATAGTCAAATTTAACAAAAATGAATAATAGGCCTACTCCAACTGATAGAAAAGGAGATAAATTGTTTATTTCTTTTCAATTGCAAATGAAACCATTGCAATAGTAACCTACTCATTGGATTTAGTTGTTTCATGTCATTTGTCATTTTCTATACCTATTTGTACATTTAGGCCTTATAACAGCGAAGAATACTTCTAGTCGCAACAAGACAAGTACTGATATTAGGACAAGTGCAACCACTTAGATGACTTCGTAAAATGAGTACAATCACAACAAGTTACTATTGCAATCGTTGAATTCATTTTTAAAATAGTTTATTGTCAAATGAAATTGTATTGCTTAAATACTTTGTTGTTAGGCTAATGCCTATCCAAGCAATGAATTCAAAGTCAATGCATTGCATGCTTGTACAAGGAACAAGACCTTGCTGAAAGATCTAAAATAGTATTTATTTTTCTAACAACAATAGACTAGGAGGGAATGGTTCCTATCACTAATAACAGCATATCATGTTTTTTTACATTCTTGTCGATGTTGTTTCTATGCTAAAAATATTTAATGCATTTCCTATGTTATTTGCATTTAATACATCATTGTTTTTGATCGCCTGTCATACCATTTAATGCATTAAACATGCATTGAATGCTTGAGTATCTACCACCCTACTGCCAAAGATGACATAATTTACATTCAACGATTAAATATTTGCAAAATATATACTTTCATTTTATTTTCCTAATTTACTTTAATAGAAATGAATAATAGGCCTACTCCAACCAATAGAATAATTACAACAAACGAGAATTAAGACAGGAAAAAATGAAAGATTTGAGCAAGATCTTGCTAACTATGGAGGCATTCAATGCATTACCTATGTATTCATTTCTTGTGTAGCCACCAACCTATCGAAAAAGCTCACAAAATTTGTATTTAATGTCTGGATGTTTGTAAAAGTTTATCTAGCACAATTTTCATTTAATAGACTATTGTTTTTGATCCAAGAGTTAGACCATTTAATCCATTAAACATGCATTGACCCTTCAGTACCTACCACTCTGCCACCAAAGTTGGAAAAATTTGCTTGAGTGGCCACTTCTCTATTAGCAAAGCTCACAAAATTTGTATTTAATGCCTAAATGTTTGCAAAAACATATCACATTTTTATACTTTGTTAAAAATTTGAGAAAATCATTGGATGTGCATTTGATATGGGCATCAGTTGATTGCTATAATCTATGTAGCATTCAATTATTTTTGTGATAATTTTGCTTTGTTTACTACGTTTCAATTGCAAATAGGAAGATTGCAATAGTAACCTACCTTCGTAGGATTTCTAAATTACTTGTTTAGTTTTTAGGGCATCTGTCCATTGAATAAATATGTGCACATATTGTTTATAAAGTTAACTCAACATCTTAAACCACAAGAACATCCAAAAAGCTCCTTGATAAACATAATATGCTCTTGCCAGTGGATGAAACCAATCACAATAGCTAATTAATCAATACTCTATCAAACCAAGGTTACAATGCTAAACAAGTGTAAATGGAAAGGCTTGTGAATGCTCCATCATCTAATAATGTTAGCTTGAAAAAAATTTGTTTATCAGTTCATGCATTACAGTATAATTTGCAAATCCTGGGGAAGAAATTTTCTAAATCAATTGTTATAGCTGAGTAAACTTGATAGTCTATTATTAAATAGGCTATAAGCCCTTCAAATAAAGTTCTTATTAACCAGTGAAGCCTTTTTTCGTTAGTTTTGCTGCCCTCTTTCTAAGAACTAGGGAAAATTGTTCACAGTTTTCTAATGGGACCTTTTAATAGCAATATATTCTTCTTGCCCTTGTCTTGATACAAGTGCCTCTATGCCATTGCAACTACAATTATTTCTTATTTCAAAAAGGCCTAATCGCACAAACAACCATATTAGATGACATATGCTATCTAGCATATTAATAGGGAATAGTCAAAGCTAAGGATTTGGTTAGTATTTCAATGCTTTCATTTGCAATTGACGGACAATGAACAAACGATAATTAGCATATCAAAAATTGAATGCTCTGAGCGAAGTCTTGTCTAATGTAAAGGCATTCAATGCATTAAATATGTATTCATTGCTTGAGTGGCCAATAACTTATCACCAAAGCTCACAAAATTTGAATATAATGTCTGAATGTTTACAAAAAATTATCACGCTGGTCTATTTTGTTCCAAATTTTAGCAAATCATTGGATGTGTATTCAGGACATATGGACATTCAATTAATATATGCATATATTGTCTACAAAGTCAACTTAACATCTTAAACTAACACATCAAACAATTGCAATAGCAACAGAGTCTTACTACAACAGTAACTTGCTTGTTGGCAAAAAGCCAAGGGCATGAAATGCTTATTGGCAATAAACCATAGAATAGGCTTTGAATTTCTACAAGCTATCATGTTTGTGTTGTCCATTGTCATATTTCCATTCATGACATTTTTCAATATTTAAATATTGGTTTAGTACAAAGTTGAAAATTTCATCAATCCAGTAAATAATTAGAAAATGGGAAAATTGGATGTCATATTGCCAAAATCAAGTGAGAGATGATTCTCTAAAAAAATAGTATTTTAAAATCAGGGATTTTCTAGTAACAAAACATAGATGATGTAATGAGCATTTTGTCCAAAACAACAATAAATTGTTGTGAAATAGCCTAGTAGTAGCTTTCCAATGCTTTTGCATAGTTTTACAGTTTACATTACTTTTTCAATTTTTAGAGAATCAAAGATTCAATGTATAATAACTTTGAGGATCAATTCAAACAAATTCAAATGGATACGATTACATTGTTTATAAAGGACTCAAAGAAGTGAACTGTATCAAATAATCATAATTGTACACATGCAAAAGTAGGTGCACAACTACCAATTACTTAAGGATGTTAAGTTAACTTTGAAAGTAACGTACACACATGTTTCCTAAACACTAAAGCTAACTTAGGAACTAGAGTAAATTGAAGTTAATACACAAGTGCATGATGATAGTAAAGCTGACACAATGTACATTGAATTCTTAATTTTCTCATTTGAAATTGTAATACTTACTTTCCAAATCAAATTTGATTGTCTTGCAATAGGCCTACTATTCCTTTTTGTTTAAGTAATTTAGGAGAATAGGACACTATATATTTTGGCAAACATTTAATCGCTAGATGCAAATTGCACAAGGTTTGCCACTAGGCTGGTTGACACCACACCAGTGAATGCATGATTAATGCACTAGGTCTATTATTGATATTCATTTAAGAAAAATAGGAAACTAGGAAAACACCATAAATTCTGGGAAATATTTAACAAATAAATTGCATATCCCACGATTGCAATTATGCACATCTCTGATTGCAAAAGCAACATGCTATAGAGCAAAAAATAGTTTCATGTTTATGAATTACATGGCATGTCATACACTATGCCCATTTGTTTCTTTGGGAAGTCAGATTCTTGAACCAACATTCTCCTTTATTGTTCAAAACTCTTCCAATTCATAATTGTTAGACACATTGGAAGAATTAAATTTCATTGCAAACAAAGCGAGAGAATGATAAAAGAATCCGACCTTGCAACTTTTTGAAGAACCAAGTCTAATTGTAACAATATGGATCGTTGTCTTACACCAACCAATGGTTCTTGTTACAGGTACAATTTAGAAAAATGAGCACAGTCCATGACATAGAACATGCTATTCATAAACATGAAACACAGGAGCACACAATAAATTTTTCCAAATATTCAAGAATTAAATCCAAACCATGTGAGCTATGTCATTGAAAATGGGCTCAATATATTTTAATTTACTCATTTGAATTTGTAATAATCACTTGGCCAATCAAATATGATTGTTTTGCAGTAGGTCTACTAATAATTCTAGTCTTAGAAAATTAGCAAAATATGGGAAAATTATATACTTGGGATTCATGGGCATATTTTCCATGTTTCAAAACCATTATTTATCTCTTTTGCTATTGGTTGAAGCAGGTATACTATTCTTTTTTGTTTAAGTAAATTAGGAAAATAGGATATTATATATCTTGGCAAATGTTTAATCACTGATGCAAATTGCACAAGCTTTGCTAGTGGAATCCTTGGCACTATAACAGTGAATGCATCATTAGTACACTAATAGTGAATGCATCATTAGTACACTAGGTCTATTATTGATTTTCATGTAAGAAAATTAGGACACTAGGAAGACATTATAGATTTTTGCAAATATTTAACCAATGAACTGCATATCCCATGATTACAATTATGCATATTTCTATTTGCAAAAGCAACATGCTTATCAGGAAAAAATAGTTTCATGTTTATGAATTACATTGCATGTCATTCACTATGCCCATCTGTCTATTTGGAAAGTCATATTCTTGGACTAGCATTCTCCTTTATTTTCCACAACTCTTCCAATACATAATACTTAGATGCATTGGAAGAATTAAATTTCATTGCAAATAAAGCGGGAGAATGATACAAGAATCTAACCTTACAACTTGTTGTTCTAGAACCAAGTCTACTTGTAGTGATATAAATCTTTGTCCCCCACTTTGGTTGCAACCAATGGTCCCTATTACAGCTACGATTTAGACAAATGAGCATAGTCCATGAAATACAATATGCTATCTATAAACATGGAACATAGAAGCACACAATAATTTTTTCCAAATATTTAAGAATTAAATTCAATCTGTATGAGCTTTGTTGCTCAAAAATGTGGTCGATGCAATTGATACATAACACTTGCAAATGAATCAAATTCTATAATCTAGACACTTTTGGTTTTATTTCTATAGACAACACTTCAGTTCTTAATTTTCTCATTTTCATTTCTAATATTTACTTGGCCAATCTAATTTGGTTTTCTTGCAGTAGGTCTACTATTCATTTTAGCTTAAGAAAATTAGCAAAACACGGGAACATTATATACTTGGGACTGATGAAAATATTTTTTGGAGCAATTATACTATTCATTTTTTTTCAAGTAAATTAGGAAAATAGCACATTATATATTTTTCCAAATATTTAATCTCTACATGCATATTGCACAAGCTTTGGGAGCGAGCTGGTTGGCACTACAATAGTGAACACATGATTAATGCAGTAGGTCAATTATTTCTTGGTGACCCGTGCTAAAGTAGACGTATATGTGGCATGTAGTGCACATAATCATCATGTGAAAAATATGAGGCAGACACATCAAAACACTCTTTCCCTCCAGTGCATACAGTCAAAAGTGTTATAAAATCCATGGAAAATACCATGACTTGTAATTTCTTGGAAAATTCTATGAATTTTAAAGTCATGGCAAATGTCACAAATTTTATAACACTTCGCTGCATTCTTTGTAGGCCAAAATAGTGCCAAAATAGCTCCTTTGTTTCTTCATCCTTGCAAACTTAGATGCAATATGTGTTTTGCAAATATTTAACCAATGAATTGCATATCCCATGATTACAATTATGCATATTTTTTTCTACAAAAGCAACATGCTTATTAGGAAAAAATAGTTTCATGTTTATGAATTACATGGCATTGTTGGTGTAATTAATATTTAATTACACTTGCATAACTTTACTTAGGTATTATTTATTTCCTAGGTTTATTTATTCTCATCATTATCTTTTGAGCTATCTTGTTGCTCAAGATAAGATTAGGGTTATGCATCTTTTCTTTTATAAAGCAAATCATTATCATGTAATGATTAATTCTCGAATAATAACTATTTGCACATCTTTATGCAAAGCCTCTGCTTTTTCTATTTTTCTCTTCTATGGAAGGTGAATATTCTGGTTTGCAAATCTGATCTTGGTTTCTAACATGGTATCAGAGCCTTGATTTGCAGCCCCTTCTCAGAGTTTTGGAGAGATTCAATGCAGAGTTCATTCGGGGTTCCTCGAGGGATCTGACCTTGAGCATTTTTTTGGTGCATTTTGGAACAAAACGGACACCACCATCACGTTCGCAGCGCCCCAAAACCCTAAGATTGACTGTCATTTTGCTGAAATCTGAGCAGTTGCAATGAGAGGTAAATTTTTTTTAAGAGCACACAGATCCGTACAAATCTAGGCCCTTTCTGTCTCATTTTTCATGCCAGGCGAAAGGTATAGGGTTATCATTTTTTTATTCTGGTTTTATTTTCTTTCCAGAAATTTAAAATATATATATATATATGTATCAAAAAGCAAAAAAAATTTAAAATATTTTTGAATTTAAAAAAAAAAAGAGAAAATTTTTAAGGCTTTAAAAGCCTACAGCTGCAGGGTATGCCATACCTTGCTGCATGGCCCTCGGCTGCCGCCCTTCAACTGCCTATCTTTCAAAAATCTGGCCTCATCTTAGCGAATTATTCCGCTACCTCAAAATTCATCGGCAACCTTCAAAACTGGCCCACATGCAAATCGGCAGCACCAATACCGAGGGAATATTCCCTACACAAATTCCTATACTCTCAGAATACTCCGACGAACAGGAAGCATATACCAGCAACCAAATTTTTTTTTTGGCAGGGGAGATATTTTGCACCGATGGCCAGATGGCTGTCAATTTTTTTCCAGTGAAGTGTTGATGTCAGCATGACATCATTGGCCATATGACCCTCTTTGCCCCTCCTAGCCCTGATTTTTCCTAAAGGAGCAATTTTTTTTCTTTTGGCCATAACTTGGGCATACGGTATCGAAATTGGGAAAACGAGATATCGCCAGAAAGCTGGTTTCGAGCACTTTCTAGTGGTGTTTTATTTTCAGTATTTTTCTATTTACCTACATTTATTTCTATTTTAAGTTAAATGTTCATTTTGGGCTTCCAAGCTCATAACTTTTTGCCACGATCTCCGATTTTCGTCTTCTTTGCACCTTTGGAAAGGTATTGGGGAGCTCTATCTTGCTGTCTATGCATTTTTTCTGTATCTATCCCAAGTTTATCATTATTCCAGATTTGTCCTGATGGGTGTTTTGGAGATTACTTGGATATTTTGGCAGTTGGAAAAGTGAAACCTAAATATTTGCACTTCATTTCAGTACCACATCATGTTATTTTTTGTTTATGCATGCATTAGCATTCTCTCCTTTTACAATCATTGGGTTATTGTAATAAATGAACTGAGATAAAGTTCCATCAGGGGGGTTTCTTGAATAATAATCTGATTAGAGTGTGCATGCACTTTGATCTCCATATCCATTTTGATTTGTTGGCAGCTCGTATGGGTTATTTGGTTTCCTAGTTTCTTTTGGCCACATTTTTGCTATAGCTTGACACATATTGGATTCATCGATTCATACTTCAGTTGAGAGATTATGTTTCTTGATCTGCATTGGTTCAGATTCTTCTCAATTTGAGGGCCATGTTTTTATGGTTAATGTTCTAGATTCTTTTTTGGTACTCCTTCCCATGGAAGGGTTTCAGTTGCAATTTGGCATCAACATCGAGATACACGGTTTCCAGATTATGCCATAATTTCATCTACTATTTCTTCACAGATTCTAGGGTTGTTCTAGTTTGTGATTTTTCCAGTGTTCTGTGGCATCGGGTCTGCTGCCACATTATTATGATTCTATTTTTGGTTTTAGTTGTAGACCGAAGTATCTTTCCTTACTTGTTAGATTGCAGTTCCAGTGTTCTTCCAGTGCTTCTTTGCAAGTCATCTCATTGTAGGGGGGTTTTGTCCCATTGGGTTTTCCTTCTCTACCTCATTTGTACTTGGGTACCTAATCAAGCCTTGTTTTCGGGACCCATTTATGCTTTCTTGTATTCATCTTAGTTTTAGGTGAATGCTTTGTTAGTCTCCCTAAGTTGCACTTATGGGGGGGTGTTGGTGTAATTAATATTTAATTACACTTGCATAACTTTACTTAGGTATTATTTATTTCCTAGGTTTATTTATTCTCATCATTATCTTTTGAGCTATCTTGTTGCTCAAGATAAGATTAGGGTTATGCATCTTTTCTTTTATAAAGCAAATCATTATCATGTAATGATTAATTCTCGAATAATAACTATTTGCACATTTTTATGCAAAGCCTCTGCTTTTTCCATTTTTCTCTTCTGTGGAAGGTGAATATTCTAGTTTGCAAATTTGATCTTGGTTTCTAACAGGCATTTCATTCACTATGCCCATCTGTCTATTTGGAAAGCCAGATTCTTGGAAGAATTAAATTTCATTGCAAAGAAAGCGAGATAATGATACAATAATTTTACCTTACAATTTCTTGTTCAAGAACCAAGTCTACTTGTAGCGATATAAATCTTTGTCCCCCACTTTGGTTGCAACCAATGGTTCTTGTTACAACTACAATTTAGACGAATGAGCATAGTCCATGACATACAATATGCTATCCATAAATAAGGAACATAGAAGCACACAATAAACTTTTCCAAATATTTAAGAATTAAATCCAATCTATGTGAGCTTTGTTTCTCAAAAAGTGATCGATGCAATTGATGCATAACACTTGCAAATGAATCAAATTCTATAATCTAGACACTTCTAGTTTTATTTCCATTAAATGCAAAATGTCCAAGATGTGTTGGAGAGCTGGTGGGTTATATGCAAGCAGTAAATGCATAGATAATTCTTGTTTTTTTATTGTTTGTTGAGAAGGTTGTATGTTTTTAGCTCTCCATATTGTCTGTTTGTTTGTGAAACTTTATAACTAGAAGTATTGCTTGCTATTACAAGGGCTAAGGGAACAAATGGGTTTAGTCCATGACATATAACATGCTATTCATAAACATGATATACACAAGCACAAAATGAAAATTTCCAAATGTTTAAGAATTAAATCAAAATTGTAAGGGATTTGTTGTTGAAAATTCGCTCATTTCACTTGATACACAACCCTTGCCAATGAATCAAATTCTATAATATAAACATTGCATCGAGGGCTTCATTGTACTACTAGTGATAGGGACCAATCCCAATATCTCGTAGTATGTTATTACTAGATAAATAAATTCTTTTAGATCTTTGAGCAAGGTCTTCTTCCTTGTACAAGAATACAATGCATTAACTCTTAATTCATTGCTTGGATAGGCACTAGCCTACTAGCAAAGTATTTTAAACAATACAATTTCATTGGACAAGCAACTATTTCAAAAGTGAATTGAACAATTGCAATAGTAACTTGCTGCAACTGTATTCATTAGACAAAGTCACTTAAGTGGTTGCCCTTGTCTTGATATCAGTACGATGTGAAAGCATGGACAAGCATTCCCATTTAGGAATGGTCCCTTTGATTAACAACATATCATGTTTTTCAACAAACTTTTGAGTCTTGTTGCCTTGCAGATATTGCATGCACTGATTAAATATTTGTCACAATATATAATGTCTCGTTATTTTCCTAATTTACTTAAACGAAAGTGAATAAAAGGCCTACTCAACCAATAGAAAAAGGGATAAATTATAATTTTCAAACACAAAAAATATGTCCTTAAATGCCAAATGTAGAAAAAAGACAAAAATATTTTAAGCAATTCAATTTCATTGATCAAACAACTATTTCAAAAGCAAATTCAACAAATGCAATAGTAAACATGCCCATTGCATTCACTATGTTTTGCTATAAAGCGGATGTTGTTCCTTACTGATTTATCCACATAAACTAAGTAACTAGTAAAGTAGCTCAAAGAGAACTCAGTCAAGTATCAACTGAATCTTTCATGTCTGAAGTCTATCATTTATCTTTGTTTCTGTTGCATGTAGTAGGTCTACTACTCTTCTTTGTGTAAGCAAATAAGAAAAATAGAAACACATTATAAAATTTGTCAAATAAATTTGATTGGCCAACTAAGTATGTCAAATTGAAATGCAATATATGTAGTAGCAACTTGCCCTTTAAAAACATGTATGTTTTATATTGCTAATATGTTGCATACTAAAAAGCTGCAATATTGAAGTTTAATCCATTTCAATGGAAACATAAGAAAATAAAGTATTGTCTAGCATATAAAGGAAAAAGATGTCAACTACAAAATAAAAGAAGCAAAAAGTTTTAAGTCACATAACATGAGATATAGTGATATAGACGAAAGAGCCAGGAACAAAAGCATAACAAAAAAGAGAAGTGCAAGTTGATGCAAATATTTAATGTCTAAATGCAAATTGTGTCAATGTTGGCAACAAAATGGTAGATGTTGAACCAAAAAAGAACAACACAATGAATTTTTTCAAACATCTAGTCATTAAATCCAAATTTTATAAGCTTTGTTGCTAGGCTAGTGCCTATCAAAGCAATCAAACCATGGTTAATGCATTGTAAGCCTCCACAACAAACAAGATCTAAAATAGTATTGCTTTATGTAGCGACAACGAACTACTATTCTAATGCATCAATCAAGGGAAAAATTTGTTCCAATTCTATATTCTCACATGTTCACATGTAACACCCTTGCCATTCTCACTATCCATGCACTCAGTTGAAATCTACAATGTATGCAACACAACAAAGCATAGAAAAGCATTCCTGTTTACACTTGTTCACCATTGACACAGTACAAGGTATTGGGATTGCTCCATACCACTAGCCTTAACATATTGTGTTTCTCAAGGAACTTTTCGATGTTGTTTCCCTTCCTTAATGCGTCACTTTAATGGTTCGATACCAATTGTTTTTGGTGGGACTTTTCAATGATGTAAATGGATAAATACTTGAAAGGAAATTAATTAATATTTAAACCTCTAGTCTAGCTATACCAATAGCAAAAGAGATAAATAATGGTTTTCAAACATGAAAAATATGTCCATAAATCCCAAGTATATAGTGTTCCCATATTTTCCCAATTTACTAAAACTAAATCCAATAGTAGACCTACTGCAAGACAATCAAATTTCATTGGACAAGCAAGTATTACAAATGAAAATGCTAAAATTAAGAATTCAATGCAAATTGTGTCAGCTTTACTTCCATCATGCACTTCATGTGCATGGAATTTTTCTCAGAGGAAAGTTATTGTTGTGATCAAAGCAGTCACTATTGCAATTGTATGATGTGCATTGGAAATGACATGCCTATCAATCAATCTACAACTATTGCATTAAATTCTAGTAGGTCTACTACTCATTTTTGTTTAAGTAAATTACCAAAATAGGACATTATATATTTTGGAAAATATTTAAATGCAAATTGCACAACCTTTGATAGAGGGCTCGCTGGCACAAAAGCAATGAACCATTTACTTTTCCCTATAACAACGTGCAATACTTCTAGTTATCAATACAATTGCATTGATACAATCATTTTCCCCCTACTTAAATTAGAAGCACTTGCAAACTACAAAGTCTACTGAGCCATAACAATTAATTTACAAAGTGTTCTTCATAGGATTTGTAGATCAAATGTCAATGCATCAACCTAGCCACAAATTTGTTTCAAGTGAACATTCTCACACGTCTACACCTAATAGGCCCACCATTCTTACCATCCATGCAATTAGTCCACATGCACTAGGTATGCAGAAGGTCCAAGCATACACAAGCCTTCTCCTTTACACTTATTTAGCAATCTAACCCTAGGATTAGAAAAAATAACAATTGTGCTAGTATTGACATAGTATTTAATGCATTCACTGCTTTATAGTGCATTACAATTATCTGCAAAACTTATCATCTACTTCTATTTTGCTACTTTTCTTACAAGCAAATCAATATTAGGGGCACATGACAAAATTTGGGAAAAAATAGACTGACACAATAAATTTTTGCAAACACTCAGACATTAAATACAAATTTTGTGAGCTTTGCTAATAGGATAGTACCCACTCAAGAAATGAATACATATTCAATGCATTGAATGCCTCCACAATCGACAAGACCTTGCTCAAAGCTATTAAGAATAACAAACATCGAGGACAACAACACAGAGCCAAAAAAACACAAGCTTCTCAACAAACAATAAACAAATGAGAATAAGCACAAATAAAACCCATCACTCGCTTGAGATTTCATGAATTAACTATGCATTCACTGCTTGTGTACCCACCAGTTGTCCATCATATTTCATTAAGATTGCATTTAATGCATTAAACATGCATTCATAAAGAACATAGAAGAGAGGAACCCAAAGCTGAAAATACACAAGCTTTTCAACAAACAATAAACAAACGAGAATTAGCACAAATAAAACCCAACACTCGACTAAGATTTCATGAATTAACTATGCATTCACTACTTCCATACTCACCAGCTCTCCAACACACCTCACACAATTTGCATTTAATGGATTAAAAATGCATTCACTGCTTTAGTACCCATCAACCCACCGCCAAAGCTCCCACAATTTGCATCCACTGTTTAAATATTTTCCAGGATACATAATGTCCCCCTATTTTCCTAATTTACTTAAATGATAGTGAATAATAGACCTACTCCAACCAATAGAAAAAGAGATAAAACATAATTTTCAAACACAATAAATATGTCCTTAAATCCCAACTATAGAAAAAAGACAACAATATTTTAAACAATACAATTTGACTGGCCAAACAACTATTTCAAAAGAAAATTCAACAATTGCAATAGTAATTTTCTTTTGCAAAAAAAGTAGTTTCATGTTTATGAGTTACATGGCATGTCATTCACTATGCTCATCTGTCTATTCAATAAGTTAGATTCTTGAACCAGGCTTCTCCTTTATTGTTTATTGAATTCATTGCAAACAAAGGGGAAGAATGATACAAGAATCTAACCTTCTAGTTCCTTGTTCAACAACCAACTATATTTATAGCCGTATAGATCTTTTCCTTCATCTCCAATTGCAAGGATTGCTTCCTATTTCACAAAAAAATTAGAAAAATGAGCACACCCCATGAAATATAATACATTTTCCATAAACATGAAACACAAAAACACAATAAAATTTGCAAAAAAACAAACTAGCGTGATAAATGTTTGCAGACATTCAAAGATTAAATAGAAATTTTACAAGCTTTGTTAGTAGACTGCTAGCCACTCAAGCAATTAACACATAGTTAATGCATTCAAACCCTCCATAGTCGACAAGACCTTTCTCAAACCACTCAGTTTTCCCTGTAACAATGACCAATACTTCTACTTATACATCATCACAAACAATAGACGAGCCACTCACCAGTAATACATTGTTCTGATGGCTCCTCCCCCGTTCAACCACTGCATAGAATAAAAAACATCGAAGATGATAGACTAGAGCTAAAAACACAAAGCTTCTAAACAAACAATAAACAAACGAGAATAAGCACAAATAAAACCCAACACTCGCCTCAAATTTCATGAATTAACTATGCATTCACTGCTTGTGTACCCACTAGATGTCCAACACATTTCGTAAAGATTGTATTTAATGCATTAAACATGCATTCATTGCTATAGTATCCACCAGCCCGTTGCCAAAACTCTCACAATATGCATCCCATGATTAAATATTTTCCACAATATATAATGTCCCCCTATTTTACTAATTTACTTGAAGGAAAATGAAAAATCGACCTACTTAAACCAATAGAAAAAGAGATAAACCATAATTTTCAAGCACAAAAAATATCTTCTTAAATCTTGACTATAGGAAAAAGACAAATATTTTAAACAATACAATTTCATTGGCCAAGCAACTATTTGAAAAGAAAATGCAATTGATGCAATAGTAAACTTGCCTATCGGTAAGAACTAATAATTCTCTTAGTACATTAATAATATCATTATAGATATTTACTTTAGAAATAATAATCCCATTTTTTTTAAGTAACAATATTACTTCTTATT
>VDFB02000017.1:388125761-388205112 GCA_007258455.2 Sequoia sempervirens
ATGTTAGTTAATTTATTTATTAAATAATAAATATCTTATGAAAAGGTTTAATAAGCTTACAAATCATGGGTGTAACTTACATGTTCACCCTATATTTAGGTAATTCCTATTATGGAATAAAGTGGGGAGAGAATTAAATATGTGAATACTTGAACATTCACTCTACATAATAGACCTTTGTGTGATGCCATGAGCAAGGGGTATATTATGGAAACCCCTGCTGAACCCCTGTATGTAATTGTATGCAAAACATGCCTTTATCTCATGATGCTGTATATTTTGTATCTTTATGGTTTCCCCCACCATAAATATATTTGTTTTTGTTTAATTTTTTTCTTCATATTTACTCTACAAATTTATTTGTTTTATATAAGTCAATTTAGGTAAAAATTCATTATTACACCTATTTAGATTTTTATTCCTAACAATGGATGATTTGGTAGTTGTGGATAGGATATGATGCATTCTAGATGAAATGGTATTATCTATTTCTCAATAATTTAATTCAAAATATTATATCCTATCAATGATATTAAACATGTGTGTAACTAAAAAACTAAAAAATAGCCTCTAGGAGTTTAAAATGGATAAAATAACAGATAAACCTTAATATTTTAGTTTCTCTAAACATGATGGTTAGCTTGGATCCAACACAAGAGTTACCAAAATGGATATTTTAACATGATTCACAAAAATGAAATCCTTAACCCTCAATAGAAAAGCTTAATCTCTAAATCACCAATGGGCTATGATAACATGCAAGTTTTTCTAAAAGAGGGAAATCAACAAGTACGCGAAGTGGACCCATAAAATAATTGAGAGAAGTATGTCGCACATACTATCAAGGATTAAATGATAACCACATGATTGCACAATGCATTAATATTTTATTTTAAAATAAGGAGAATGTACAATAATATAATGTGTTGGTCTTAGTCATGCATAAGGGCCTCTTCTCCTTTTATTTTTCCCTAGTTGAGGATTACATTAATGTTTTGATATGAATCCCTTGGTTTATTAGGAAAACTATCCTTTCCCTATGTAAATCAATACTAGGCTTCAACGTCATCGAAGCCTTCCCTTCAATGGATCCCACTTGGGTGAGACTCTCAAGTCTCCCTCTTAAGTTTTTGGATGAGGATATTATTTCCAAAATTACCAATTCCTTCAAGCACTTATTAGCCTTGGATAATTTCAAAAAGAACATAAGCATAGTCATTTTTCACAAAAATGTGTGAATTTTAAATCTCATAAAATCACTCCTACAACCATCACTCTGTAATCCAAATCAGGTTAATGGACTCAAGGGATCCTCTATGAAAGAACAACTCTTTATTGCTAGAATTTCTCTTTCACTAGATATTTGATTAATACTTATCAAGTTGATAGAGAGAAGAGGAAGAACAATAGTGGTTCAGAAGTGAAAATTAAAGCCCCTCTAGTGAGATTTACCCTTAATAACACCCCTCAATAAAATGAGAAGTTTCAAGACCAAATATTGGAGCCTCTAGAAGGAGATTTTTTGTGAAGGACAAAATTTTAGATCTTGTTAAAAGTGAATTATTGTCCATCCCATTTATCCAAGGAAATATGGATATCATAAGTTTAGAGACCACAAAGATGGGTAATTTTATCCTATATTTTTTTCTCCCATTCCAAAGATCAAGGGGATTGAGGACTTGAACATTACCAAAAAATTTAGGCCTACAAAAATAATAATCTCTTGTATGGTGATTATACATGCTTTGTAGGCCCCTAAGGAGGGTTGTAGAATGACATCTCTCTCTTCATCCTTCCTTGTGACCCCATCCATGATCTTTCCTGGAGTGATAAAAATAGAGAATAATGGTGCCTCACCAAGAACCCCCTCAATAAAAGGGAAGAGTTTACGAAAAATTATATATGTTGGAAAGGAATCCAAACTAAGGAAAAATCCTACAAGGAGACAAGACTAAAGGAAATATAAAAATAAGTAGCCAATGGAATATAGAAAATGTTAGAGAAGATAGGATCCAAGAGAGATAAAAATGATAGTAATCTCTTGGAATATATGGGGACTCAATATCCTCCACAAAAAAATGTCCTAGAAAAATTCTTAAGGATATTAGATTGGACATTTTGTTGATTCAAGAAACAAAAATGAAGGTTAATTGCTTCATGACTACTTGCAAATAAATTGGGTCATTTTATCATTGCTTGGTTATGGATATGGATGGGTCATTAAGAGGCATTATGATCATGTGGAAACCCTATCTTCTAGAAGTTACTCTTTATTCCCAAGAAAATAATTTCATAAATATTTTATTTGAATCTAAATTTGGCAATGAAACTAGGATTATTTCCAATATTTAGTCTTTGAACAATGATTTCTTGAGAAGGAAAATATGGGAGGGATTTCTAGAGTTTATAAAAAAAATAAAAAATCATAATTGGATGCTTAAAGGTAACTTCAACGCCCCTCTATATCCTTTTGAGAAAAATGGAGGAATTATTTATTATACAAATGGTATGGTAGACTTGGAAAAATGCTTACACAAAGGTAGCCTCATAGATATTGAGCTTGAAGGAACATAAGAGAGTGGGAGAAAACCTTATCCAAATTAAACATGGCAAGGTTCCCATATAAGCTAAATGGGGAATTTTGGATAAATGTAAGCTTTCATCTCTCATTAGAATTGGCTCTAATAACTCTCCCCTCATTTTGGAATCGGAGATGAACCATAGGAGAAGAAACCTTCCTTTTAGATTTCAAATCATGTCGAATATACACCTGAAATATCTAATAGAAATATGGTGGAGTTTCAAACTAGATGGTACTACCGTGCATAGAGTCACTTCTAAACTCAATAATGTCAAATTCAATATTAAGCAGTAGAATAGAAACTCTTTTAGGAATTTTTTTTATCAAAAAAAAGAAACCAAGGATTAGCTAAGGATGATGCAAGAGGAAATGGACACCAATGGGGCCTCTAATGACCTTTTTATAAATAAATAATCTTACTCAATAAACTACATAACATCACTGCCAAAGAGGAGGTTTATTGGAAGCAAAAATCTAGAATTCAATGGTAGAAAGGAGACTGAAACACCAAATTCTTCCACTAGTCTTCTCTCAAGCACAAAAATTCAAAGCACAACACTAAACTTACACTATAAAACTATATTAATATTGATAAAGAAGAGGAGATCCATGACAAAAGTGTTAGATTATTCAAATATTTATCAAACTAAAATTTACTTATTGACAATTTTGTCCAAGAACAATTGCTACAAGCTATAACTAAATCCATTTCTAATCAAGCTTTGAGGAAAATAAATAAATATATCACTAAAAAGGAGATAAAGACATTTTTTCTCTTTTTATCCTTACAAGGCCATAGGCCCAAATAGATCCCCTCTAATTTTTTTATAAAATTATTGAGACATTGTAGGGAAAGATATTATCATTGTAGCCCATGAATTATTTAGTAATAAAATAACATTAAAGGAAATAAATAATGCCTTCCTTTTTCTAATCCCTAAAAGAGTTGGTCCTAACAAGCTAATATGGTTTAGTCCAATAATCCTATGTAATACCATTTGCAAATTCTCCTCCAAGTTGTTGGTCCTAAGAATCCAACCCTCCTTAGACAAACTAAGACATGTCAATCAAAATGATTTCTAAGAAAGAAGAAAAATTATGTATTCCATAATAATGGTCCATGAGACTCTGAATTATATGGAAAAGAGTGAGAATGAGATGATTTTATTAAATCTAGACATCTCCAAAGCTTATGACAAATTATCCTAGGATTTTCTTATCAAAATTGTGAGAAAATTTGGATTCAAGGGTAAAAAGTTGAAACTCATGGAAAAATGTTTCACTACCCCCACTTTAGTGTTAATTAATGGTATCCTCAATGGTTACTTCAAATTCTATGGTGGGATAAGACAAGGAGATCCCCTATCCACATTCTTATTCTTAATTATGGTTGAATTTTGTGATAGATGTGTAAAAGAAATAATAAATAAGGGATACAACAAATAAATTATGTTAGCTTCTCAAATCAATCCTAATTCTCATCAATAATTTGTTAATGATATGATCCTTCTCAAATAAGCTACTATTCCTTATACTAATGAATGGAAATACAACCTATTTCAATATGTAAATATTCTAGGTCAGCAAATAAACTTGGAGAAGAGTGGTATTTTCTTCTTCAACACTCCCATAAAATTACATTTAATAATTACTATAACTATCAACTACACTATTCAAAATGTCCCAAAAATGTACCTAGGTATGCCTCTATCCCATGAAAATTTTTGAAACTCTATATGGAATAATCTTTATTAAAATAATTCAAAAGAAACTAGCAGTCTAGAAGAGGATTCATCTCAGTCATGCTAGTAAATTACAACTAATCAAGAATTCACTTCAAAGAACCCCTATTTACCTCCTCTCTCTTTCCAAAATCCCTATTAAATTCATTGAGAAAAATTAAAAAATCCAAAGAAGATACTTGTGGCTTGGTATCAAGGAGAAGAATCGTTTCTCTCTTGTTTCCTAGGAAAATAATTGCACTCTTAAATCTAAAGGTGGCCTAGGTATTAGAAATATAAAGACTATGAACAGATTTTTAATGGCTAAAATAGGATGGAAAATGATTATCACCAATAGTGATTGGGTATGTACTATGAAATCTGAATACTTGAACAATCAGGAATCAATAATCAGGAATCAATACTTTTTTCTCTGAAGACATCACCTCTATAATGGATTAGCCATATGGAATAACATCATCAAATCAAAAAAACCTTTGGTATCGAGGAGAAGAATCATTTCTCTCTTGTTTCCTAGGAAAATAATGTCACTCTTAAATCTAAAGGTGGCCTAGGTATTAGAAATATAAAGACTATGAACAAATTTTTAATGGCTTAAATAGGATGGAAATTGATTATCACCAATAGTGATTGGGTATGTACTATGAAATCTAAATACTTGAATAATCAGGAATGATACTTTTTTCTCTAAAGACATCACCTTTGTAATGGATTAGCCATATGGAATAGCATCATCAAATCAAAAGAAACTTTGGTATCGAGGAGAAGAATCATTTCTCTCTTGTTTCCTAGGAAAATAATTGCACTCTTAAATCTAAGGGTGGCCTAGGTAGTAGAAATATAAAGACTATGAACAAGTTTTTAATGGCTAAAGTAGGATGGAAATTGATTATCACCAATAGTGATTGGGTATGTACTATGAAATCTAAATACTTGAACAATCAGGAATCAATACTTTTTTCTCTAAAGACATCACCTCTGTCATGGATTAGCCATATGGAATAACATCATCAAATCAAAACAAACTTTGGTATCGAGGAGAAGAATCGTTTCTCTCTTATTTCCTAAGAAAATAATTGCACTCTTAAATCTAAAGGTGGCCTAGGTAAATATTAGAAATATAAACACTATGAACATATTTTTAATGGCTAAAATAGGATTGAAATTGATTATCACCAATAGTGATTGGGTATGTACTATGAAATCTAATAACTTGAACAATTAGGAATGATACTTTTTTCTATAAAGACATCACCTTTGTAATGGATTAGCCATATGGAATAACATCATTAAATCAAAACAAACTTTGATCAAAGGAGTCAAATAGAATGTTGGTAAAGGTGATTTTTCATATTTTGGGATGACCCTTGGATCCTTAACACTCCCCTTGCCACCCATTTTATTTGTGCTCTCCTACAAGTCGATGAATTGAAATATAAGTTTGGAAGCATGGCTAAAAATCACTAGGACACTAAAAGAGGAAAATTTTAGTGGAAAAGATCTCCCATTCTTCATGAAATTTTAAATAAATTTTCTCTTCTTGAATAGGTGAAAATTATTAAAAACCAAAAATTCATGGTTTAGATAAGACAACATCATATGGTTGGCTGGCCCCACTAGAAATTATACTATTAATTTTTTCTTTCATATCATGGATGATTCTTATATTTCTAACTTCAATTGGATTAAGATATGGAGAAAAATCTCATCCACAAAATTAGTTTCTTTTGGTGGATAGTTTTTCAAAAAAGAAATCTGACCATTGATATGTTTTAAAGAAGGGGATTTTAAATGGCCAATAGATGCTCCATTTGTATGAAAAAAGAGGAAAATATCAACCACCTTATGATTGAATTCCCTTATTCCTATAAATTTATTCAAAGCATACTTGATAATTTTAACATCCCTTGGGTTTGAAAGTAGGGTGATATTAAACTTATTTTTCTTGTTAGATTTCTCCATTTAGACACATTCTAATTAATAATATATGGAATTTGTCTAACACATGTAGGAGGGGGCTTATGGAAAGTTAAATAAAAAAAATATTTAGAAATGTTTCCAATCCTTGGCTAGTAAATGTTCATAGGATCATAAAATATATAAAGGAGAATGTGATGTTTGTTAACCTAAACAAACCCAAAATGAACCCTACTAATGTGGAAGGTTAGATGGAAAAAACATGAGGCCTTCTAGATAGAATTGAAAAAGATAATGGGACTAAAAAAAGGGCTAAGTAAAAACACAAAATGGTCTCCCTATTACTGTTGGCTCAAATTCAACTTTGATCATTTTTCTTTGGGTAACTCGGGGTAGGTAGTGGAGGTGGTTTGGTTAAAGACAATAGAGGTCAACTTGTTGATGCTTTCTTAAAAAAATGGGATCCCAAACTAACAATTTTTTTGAGTTCTAGGCCATTCTAAAGGGTTTAATCTTTGTTGATCACAAAGTATTTAAGATGATTATCTTATAATGAGACTCCAAAAATAGTATAGATGTGATTAACTATAAATCTACTCCTTATTGATCCTATAGGGACATCATCGATGAAATCAAGATAAATATTTTGAAGTTTAAAGAGGTAAGATCCATTCATATTTTATGGAAGGTAACTCTATTGCAAACCTCTTAGATAAATTAGGGGGATAGGTGGATGGGGTTAAATTTTGGTATGACATCCATAATTTTCTAGAAAACATCAAAAACAAAGTGATCATTCAAACATCAAACAAAGATCAAAAGCTAGTTGGTGACTGTCCCTTTTATTATGATTCTCATGTGCAAAGGGGACAAATAGAAGTGGAACATTAATAAGAAATAATGGTTGAGATTCATTTCCATGTATATTTCCAATTTAAGATATTGGTTTCTCATTTCATAAGTTATCATCTTACAACCACTATGAGTAGGGGAGTCCTTAGAAGAAAAAAATTGGGAGGTGATATCATTATAATTGAGCCTTTTAAATATGAAAATGTGTGTATTAACAAGGATATTTGGTCTATCTTGAGAAAATGTAATCTCACTTCCTATATAGAATCCATGAATGGTCATGATGTTGAGTTATCTAGAAATTTTTCTACATCTTGGGAGGATGGGATGGTGTATATGAGGGGAATCTCCTCAATGTATCTAAAGAGGTTTTTTTTTAGCTACTAGTCTACATTTGGAGGGAGAGAGACTATAGAATAAAATAAAGAAAATCAAGCCATGATTCCACAAAGAAATTCCTCAAGAGAGATGAAAAGGTGATGAGACTACAAAATGGATTCAATAGAGAGGATATAAAGAGTGTTGGAATGTGGTTTTTGAAGTCCTCAAGCATTATATCATCCTCAAATGAAGGTACAAGTGATTATATTCCTACCTTTCCCCCATGTTGAACGATATTTGTCATGGTTTGAAGTTAATTTTTTCTTCCTAGATGTGTAGCTCTCTTGAATCCTCTATTCATCAAGTTTTGTTAGACAAGAAATATTTATTGTTGTACTAGGGGATTATTTACCACCTTTACCATGTCCATCTGGCACATACCCCACTCCTACCTCTCAAATCTAAGATATATAACCCTTATTTACTCCCACAAAACTTCCCCTAGACTCCAATCCTAAAATCTCAAAGTCACTATGGAGGAGAAAGCTTACCCACCTCTAAGAGTTAAAATCCTCATCCCTTTGCCTCACTAGGGAGATAACCAAGAAACTATTCATTACTCTCCCTCCTAAATAGTTAAAGATAAATGAAAATTTATGGATTCTCTAGACCATGTTGGTCTTTCTTGAACCCCCAACCCCCTCGAGCCAATTAACCTCAAGAATAGTGCTCAACCAAGAACAAGGGTAGATAAAAGGTGGTGTTGGAAAAATCTAACCCTCTGTCTATATAACCCATAGTACCTCTCAACAATTCCTTATCATTTTTATCCCTAATAATTTGGAGGATACCCCTCCACCCTTGCTTTGTCTCCTACGAAAGATGTTAAACCTAAGTCTATTCCCACAAAACCCACTAAATCTAATGTTGTTGATGTTTTTCCTTAATATATTTCCTTCTTTATTTTTATGACTTTGTTATCCAAATGGAGTAGGCACCCACCCAGATTGGATGCTAATAGACCAAATTATCTTTCACAAGAGAGAAAATGGAAAGAATATATTTCTTAATTATGGATGAGAGATTACATTATTGAATATGAAATGTACATGAGAGGCCTTGCTTATAAAGACAAGGTGAGAAATAGGATCAAAAAAAGATTTTGTTGTGTCTTATTCTTATGTTATGAGACAACTAACTTGGAAAAAAAGTCAAAAAGATAAGATATGACAAGATCTTATCTAGACATCTAAGACTTCCAAAAGGCCACCTAGGACCTAAGTAAACTTAACATGTGAATAAGTCCTCCTACTAGGAATTATCTAGGTAAAAGACCTTATTCACAACAACATGCCCCATTAAGTACAACTTAGGGAGAATATTATTATGTAAAGATATAAAATATTAAAAATATTATTGTAGGTATCAACTACTAGGCTATGTTAGGAACCCATGTACAATGCAATCTCTCACAAATGGGAAAGAGAGAAACCCCGGTGGGATAAAACTCCTCTCCAAAAGAGAAAATCTATAAACAAGGATGATGTATGTAATACTCAATGATACCCCCAAAGGAATACATTCATCATGAATATATAATTAATGACCGCCTTCATAAGAGGGAAAAAGAGAGACTATGTATCCCCCCACAATGTGTAATCTCCTGCAAAAAAGTGAATGCTTGAAGACAAAACACGATCCAATGCCTAAAAATAATGTTTTTTCCCTTTGAAAGAAGATAGACCAAGTAAAAATGAAAGAATGCTTCCCATTCTGAATAGAAACTAATAGGAAGAAGAAACCAAATGTATGAATATTATGTGTCAAAAATATGCTCATGGGTTGTTAGGTTCTTGGTAGATGAATTTGATGCCACAATCCAATCAGGTACATGACCAATCACAAAAAAAGGTGACAAACCAAGAACAAATGAAATTGATATTGAACTAACTCCAAAGATAAAGATGAAAGTGACAACAATTGTGCCATTCCTATCATCAAATAAGAGAGATAAACTCTCAAATTGGTCCTCCAAATCTGAAATGTGAGACTGAATAAATAAATATATAATGTTTGATAAGAAGGAATGTCAATTAGGAAGATAATTAGATACATGTTGCAATGAATCATTGGAAGTTTTGAATGAATCACCAATAGAAGATGAATGTGTGGTCTCAATTGGAGAAGTATGAGATGCAATAGAAGTCTCTAGATCATCAAGATGGTCAAGTTATACATCATATTCAAACTCCTCTAAGGTTTCATTATTAAAGCGTAAATTATCAACATCATCAAGTGGAATGAGGTAATCTAATGCAGGATCATCTAGGAATGGAGGAATACGTGGATCTCCAAAAATATCCCAAATCTTGGTCTAAATTGTGCATGGGCACAAGATTCCTAAAATCTAATTGTAGGTCTCTTTGAAGATTCTTGCACTAAAACTAGAACCAATCAATCTTATGATATGATCATCATTATTACCCCAAACTGATTTCTTCCATGTTGTCTCTAGCTCAAGTATGAGTCCATAAAGATGAGGTAAAAAATTGAGCCACCTGTAAAGTGTTAGGATATCAATTTTCAAAGACTCATAATTATCCTGAGTCAGAATGATTACAGAAGGATGAGTTGCATAACCCTTGATAACAACAATGATACACTTCTTAAATGATAAAATCAGATATCAATACATGAAATGTGGCTGAAATGAAGTATAATGATATAAAAAAAACCCTCCCAACTACCAAAATATCCAAGTAATCCTCTAGGGTACCCACCAAGAAAATATTGAAACAATAATATACTTGGGATAAAAACATGAAAAAGTGCATGAATGGCTAGATAAAGCTCTTCAATACCTTTCCAATGTCATAAAAATCATGAAAATTGGAGATCATGGAAAAAATTTATTAGATCAAGAGCCAAAAAAATAAGATCTAACTTCAATCAACAATTATTATCACTAAACTATAAAATTCTTAAAATAAATTTGCACCACTATAAAATTCACAAAGCCAACTTTTTGGCAATATCTTGTTTTCAAAATTTAACTTCCTAGATTGCAAGTTATGATAATTTCTAAAAAATCCCTATTAAGGCTATAGGGGGTCAAATTTAAGCCCATGGGCATTGATACGATTGTTGCTTAGCAAATTAGTTTGAAAAAATATCTCATCGCCCAATGGTGGTGATGTCACTAGGGCAGAGCTAATAGGGGGTGGCAAGCTGAGTCGCGTCACCCAGGGCTTTAAACCACTGCTAGTAGCAGTGACCATAGATTTAATAAACATGTGACTAGTGATAAACCCTTTACCAACTGAAAAATTAATACAAAATTTACAAATTAATAATAATAATAATAAAACCCTTACAAATTATGTACCAACCATAGAATTATTTGACAACAATGTACCATGTGATAGATTACACCAGATGGAGTTATAGATAATATGCCTATAGAATACTTGTTGTGTTTTCGACCTTTCCTACAAATGAGTGAGACCCATATGATGCCATATGGATCATACAGTACAAATTCCATACAATTGTATGGATAGAAAATGATGATTGTTCAACTAAAAAACCTTAGATGCCCTCAAGAAAAAGTGTCAAATTTTGATGATTTGATAATTGATCTTAATTTATAGGCCTTTTGGACATGATGGTAGGGTCATATTTTGCCCAAAGTTCTCAAAAAAATTAGCTACCTCCTAGATTTGACAACTTTAACCCTACTTGAAACCATTGTATATTTGACAAAACATAACGAAATTTGACAAAATAAAAGGAAAACTTGCCTTTATTTGATACATGAGATTCAACTATGAGGTCTTTGAAACCTTAAAATTTACACAACAAAATATTCAAGCCAAGATATGTCCCTCAAATCTAAGAACAAATCTGCAACACTAGAGCTTTGATACCACGTGTAGGAGTTAATGGTGAACTCCCAACACCCAAAGAATAGATGCTAGAGAAAATATCTTCCACAAGAGAGAATAGCTTGCTTGATTATGGATGCAAGAATACAATATTGAATATGAAATGTACATAAGAGGCCTTTCTAATAACAAGAAGGTTAGAGATAGGATTAGGCAAGATTGTGACATGTGTCTTAATCTTATGTTATAAGACAGCTAACTTGAAAAATATGTCAAAAAATAAGATATGATAAGATCTTATCTAGAAAACTAAGAATTCTAGAAGGCCACCTAGGACCTAAGTAAACTTAACGTGTGAATAAGTCCCCCTACTAAGAATTAGCTAGGTAAAAGAGCATATTCATGCCAACACCCCCCCTTAAGTGCAACTTAGGTAGTAGATTATTATGAAAAGATGAAAAACATGAAAAATAATATTATGGGTCTCTACTACTAGGCCATGTTAGGTACCCATGTACAATGCAATCTCTCACAAATGGAGAAAAATAGAAAACCTTATGGGATAAAAATTCTCTCCAAAAGAGAGAAAAGATACAAATAAGGATGATGTATGGAGTACTCAATGATACCCCCAAGGAACACATTCATCATCAATATATAATTAATGACCCCCCCCCCATAAAAGGGAAAAAGAGAGACTATGTAGGCCCCCTAAAATGTATAAACTCTTGCAAAAATGGTGAATTCTTGGAGACAAAACATGATCCAATTCCTACAAATAATATTTCTCCCCTTGGTAAGAAGATAAAAAAGTACAACTGCAAGAATTCTTCCCATTTTGAATAGGAATTTGTAGGAAGAAGAATCCAAATATATGAATATTATGTCTTAAAAATATTTTCATGGTTTTCCAAGTTCTTAGAAAATGAAGATTTGATACCACAATCCAATCAAGTACATTTCTAATCACAATAGAAGGTGTCAAACCAATAACAAATGGAAACTAATATTGAAATAACTTCAAATACAAAGATGAAGTGACAATATTTGTGTCATGACTATCATCAAATAGGAGAAATAAACCCTCAAATTGGTCCTCTAAATTTGAAATATGAGACTCCAAAAGTAAAGATGTGATATCTAATAAATAGGAATCCTAATCAGGAAGATAATTAGATACATATTGTAATGAATAACTAGAAATTCTCAATGAATAACCAACATAGGATAAATGTGTGATCTCAATTGAAGAAGTATGAGTTGTAGAAGTATTTTGATCATCAAGATGCTCAAGTTTTGCGTCATTTTCAAAATCCTCTAAGGTCTCATCATCAAAGGATAAATTGTCAACATCATCAAGTGGAATGAGGAAATCTAATACAAGATCATCTAAGAATGAAGGAATATGTGGATCTCCAAAAATCTCTCAATCTTGGTCCAAACTGTGTGTGGGCATGGGATTCTTGAAATTTGATTGTAGGTCTCTCTAAAGATGTTTTCACTAAAAATAGAACCAATAAATCCTATGGTATGATCATTATTATTACCCCAAACTTATTTATTCCATGTTATTTATGGCTCGGGTATGATTCCATAAAGATGAGGCAAATAATTGAGTCACCTGTAATTTGTTAGAATTCCTTTTTCCAAGACTCATAATTTTTCTTAGTAAAAATTATTATAGAAGGATGAGTTGCATAAACCATGATTAAAAAATTATACACTTCTCAAATGATAAATTCATTTACCAGTACATGACTGAAATGAAGTATAATGATCAAAACAAAACCCTCCCAATTGCCAATATATCCAAGTAATCCTCTAGAATACCCACCAAGAAAATATTGAAACAACAATATAGTTGGGATAGAAATAGGAAAAATTGCATGAATGTCTAGATAGAGCTCCTCAATACCTTTCCAATTCTGTAAAAATTACAAAAATCAAAAATTGTGGCAAAAATTTATGAGCTCAGGAGCCAAAAAACAAGATCAAACTTCAATCAAAAATTACTATCACCAAACTGAAAAATTATAAATAATAATTTGCACCACTATAAAATTCACAAAGCCATCTTTCTGGAAATGTCTCATTTTCAAAAAAATAATTCTAGATTGGAAGTTATGACAATTTCTAAAATAAATCCTATTAGGGATATATGGGGTCAATTTAAGCCCCTAGTCACCGGTATGACTGTAGCTTAGCAGATTGGTTTAAAAAAATATCTCACCACCCAGCAATGGTGGTGCCACTGGGGCAAGGCTAACAAGGGGACAATTTGATCCATGTTTCCCAAGGCTTTAAACCACCACTAGTAGTGATGATCACAAATTTAATAAACCTACAACGAGTACTAAACGCTTTACCAACCATTAGATTCATACAATTTACAAAAACAAATTATAAAATGCTTATGGATTTCGTACCAACCATAGAATTATTTGGCAGTGGCATACCATGCAATAGATTACATCAGATGAAGGCATAGATAATATGCCTACAAAATATTTTTTGTGATGTCGACCTTGCTTGCTGATGAATGGGACCTGTATGATTCCATATGGACCATATGGTACAAATACCATATAATTGTATGGATAAAAAATTATTATAAAAACCTTAGAACTCTTGAGACAAAGTGTCCAAATTTGATGATTTGATAATCGGTCTTAGTTTTCAAGCCTTTTGAACATGATGGTGGGGTCAAATTTGGCCCAAAGTGCTCAAAAATTCAGCTATCTTCTGCATCTAAAAAATTTAACACTACTTGAAACCCTTGTAGAGTTGAAAAAATATAACGAAATTTGACAAAACGAAAGGAAAACATTAATTTATTTGATACCCTAGATTCAACTAATAGGTCTTTGAAACCCCATAATTCACCTAAAAAAATCTTCAAGCGAAGATATGTCCCTCAAATCTGAGAATAAATCTGCAACAATAAATATTTAATACCATGTAGGAGTTAATGGTGAACTCCCAACACCCCAAGAATAGGTGCTAGACCAAAATATCTTCCACAAGAGATAAAATGACAAGAATAGCTTTCTTGATTATGGATGGGAGATTACAATGTTGAATATGAAATATACATGAGAGGCCTTTCTCATAAAGGTATGGTGAGAGATAAGATTAGACAAGATTTTGACATGTGTCTTATTCCTATGTTATGAGACAACTAACTTGAAAAAAAAGTCAAAAAAAAAGATATGATAAGATCTTATCTAGACAACTAAGACTTCTAGAAGGCCACCTAGGACCTAAGTAAACTTAACATGTGAATAAGTCCCCTACTAGGAATTAGCTAGGTAAAAGACCTTATACACACCAACACCCCCCCCCCTTAAACGAAACTTTAGGAGTAGATTATCATGAAAAGATGCAAAACATGAAAAATATTATTATTATTGCCGACTAATATGCCATGTTAGGCACCCATATACAAAGCAATCTCTCCCAATCATAGAAAAGGAGAAAACATTGTGGGACAAAACTCCTCTCCAAAAGAGAGAAAAGATACAAACAAGGATGATGTATGGAGGACTCAATGATACCCTCCAAGGACTACATCCATCATGAATATACACCCCCCATAAGAGGGAAAAGATAGACTATGTAGGCCCCCCTACAATGTGTAATCTCTTATAAAAAAATGTGAATTCTTGGAGACAAAACATGATCCAATGCCTACAAACAATGTTTCTCCCTTTGGGAAGAAGATAAACCAAGTATAAATGCAGGAATGCTTCCCATTTCGGATAGGAATTGGTAGGAATAAGAATCCAAATGTATGAATATTGTGTCTTAGAAATCTACTCATGGGTTTCCAAGTTCTTGGTAGATGAAGATGATGCCACGATCCAATAAGGTGCATGTCTAACCACAACAAAAAAACTAGGAACAAATAGAAACTGATATTGAACTAACTCCAAAGAAAAAGATGAAGTGACAACAGTTGTGCCATGACTATCATCAAATAGGAGAGATAAACTCTCAAATTGGTCCTCCAAATCTAAAATATGAGACTCCACAAACAAAGATACAATTTCTAATAAATAGGAATCCCAGTCATGAAGATAATTAGATACATCTTGCAATGAATCACTAGAATTTCTCAATGAATCACCAACATAAGATGAATGTGTGATCTCAATTGGAGAAGTATGAGTTGTAAGAGAAGTATTTGGATCATCAAGATGCTTATTTTTTGCATCATTTTCAAAATCCTCTAAGGTCTCATCATCAAAGGGTAAATTGTCAACACTATCAAGTGGAATGAGGTAATCTAATACAGGATCATCTAGGAATGAAGAAATATGTGGATCTCCAAAAATATCCTAATCTTGGTCCAAACTATGTGGGCATGAAATTCCTAAAATCTTATTGTGTGTATCTCTAAAGTTGCTTGCATTGAAACTAGAACCAATCAATCCTATGATATGATCATTCTTATTACCCCAAATTGGTTTATTCCATGTTGTTTATGTATCAAGTATGAGTCCATAAAGATGAGGAAAATAATTAAGCCACATGTAATGTGTTAGGATGCCTTTTTCCAAGACTCATAATTTTCCTTAGTCAAAACGATTATAAAAAGATGAGTTACATAACCCATTATTACAAGAATGATGCACTTCTCAAATGATAAAATCAAATATCAATACATGAAATGTGGTTGAAATGAAGTATAATGATCAAAAAAACACCCTACCAACTGCCAAAATGTCTAAGTAGTCCTCCGGGATACCCATAAAGTAAGTATTGAGACAAAAATATACTTAGGACATAAACAGAAAAAGTGTAGGAACTACTAGATAGAGCTCCTCAATACATTTCCAACACTAAAGAAATTACAAAAATTAGAAATCATGGGAAAAACTTATGAGCTCAAGAGCCAAAAAAAAGATTTTACTTCAATCACAAATTACTATCACCAAATAGAAAAACTCTGAAAAATAATCTATACCACTATAAAAATTCACAGAGCTATCTTTCTGACAATATCTCATTTTCAAAATTTTCCTCCTAGTTTGCAAGTTATGACAATTTCTAAAAAATTCCATATTAGGGCTATAGGGGGTCAAATTTAAGCCCTTGTGCTCTTAGCCCCAAGGTGTTGATACAACCATCACTTAGTGTAATCGTACAAATTTTCACAGTAAGAAAATTCCCCATTTATTTACTCCTACCTTAGAAAATATAAACTCAATGATGCAAAATCCATCACCACCACCTTTTCCCTTCCACCTGGCTACGTATTTTTGTGTTGATGAATATTTTTTTGTCAAAGATAGGCACATGTTGCACGAACGTCCACGCGCCATGTTGTTGTCCTAACAAGATTCCTACCCCTAGGATATACAAAGCCATGTTATGTTTTCCATTGGTTGTGAAAGGTAACATCTTCTACCTCACTTGACCAACAAAAAATTAGCCTCTTGCCTCCATTTTTTCAATTCAAACTCAATTTATTGTCTCTCATTCATTCTTTCATGTTCTCTCTCACATTCTAACACTTCACTTTCTCATTCTCACTTCACTTTTGCTTCTACACCATTTTTCTCCTTTTTGTAAGCTTCTCACTTGGCTCCAAGAGAATACTCTCATTGCAACACCATTGTCATTGCAACATTGTCAAGCTTCATCTTCTCTACGTGGTAGTGTCACTATATCCATTCTATTATTGGTCTTAAGAGCTTGTAGCTGGGAAGGTAACTTTGTATCTCTCTCTATTTGGTTTCATCATCATGCATATTGGGTAGCATTTTAGTTTTCTTTGATTTCTATCTAGTTTTACTACTTCTTGTTATCTTTATTTATCAATTTCTATATCTTGTGGCATTTTGGTTGTTTGTGGAGGTGGGAACACCAAAACGGTGGTATGACTAAGGTAGACCTCAAATACAGCCCAAAAAAAATTATCGTTTTTATGTATGTAGGCATGTGTGAGTGGATATAATTGAATAATTGATTTGTGAGAAGCACGTTACCTTTTCCTACTCTTTCTATCATTCCTATTTCTAGAATAGTTTCCTTTCAATCATTTTGTTTTTCGCATTTTATGTACTTTCAATCAAACTACAAAATATAAATAGTTAGATAGTTAGTAGGCTCTTAGTGTTTTATGTTTAGGATGCCAACACATCCCTAAGACACCATTGCATCATGTTGGAGCCTAAGACGTGTGATGTCATCCTCAGACAGTGAGTTGTTTGGACATTAGAATGAAACCTTTGTAGCTGACTCTTGTGACTCTGTAAACACCCAAATTTAGCAAAAGGAAAATGGTGCACTGCTTGCCCTTCCTTTTCAGCCTCTCTCCTAAATTGTTAAACCATCTAAGATAGTTTAGGGTTTTTTTTTCCTTGGGACTCTCCCATGACCTAGAGTTCTAGGGGTTATGAATCCCCCTACTCTATATTTTTGGTGAACTTGAGAGTGAGCTCCTTATATTCATTTCTTGGTATTGGAGAATCTTTCTCTCGTGTCCTAGGTGTGTTGTACATTTATTTGTTTCAAAGCATGTAGCTTTGTGACCCAGTCTACGAACCCTAGATACATAGGTAGAAGGATCCTTATATATTCAAAAAAAAAATCTTAGAAGGTCATTGTGTTCTAGTATAATCTTCTATGTCATCTAAAGTAGTCCCATCTGAGTATGTTAATATGGTTTCATTCACACGTACTCCTCCCCCAAAAAAATGTGAGGGCTCACCTGACATAACATTTACCTCATATGATGAGCCTATCAATAAAGAACTCTCCCCTTTATATATCCTCACCTTAATCAATAGAAATGTCAAAACTAGCATTTTAGTTGATCTGACAAGTCAGGTCAATGTGGTAACAGAGGAGATGTTCATAAATATCTAGCATGGGGAGAAGTATGAAAATTTGAAGACCACCCTCCATAAACATGATGGACCCTCAGTTACTCCTTTAGGTTATATTTCTTTGTGAATCTTGGTAGGACCCAAGACTATCAATGCTTTATTTGTTATCATTCCAGAGTCTGATTTGTTCCAAGTTAGGCTAGGCATTCCCTGGCTTTCCTCTATGAATGGTGTCACCTTTGTGGTTCATAATTTTTTTAAATTCATTCATGATGGTTTTGTGCACATATTGCATGACACCGATTATAAGCCACTAGTGTCACGTGGGGGTTTTGCACTAGATCACTTTTGGCCTACCCCGATCGGACCTCTCTCTCTTAGGGGATATTTTCTATATAATGTTTATAGTATAAGACCAGGGGCTCAACATCGAAGATTAATTATCTAGTGTCCCCTATGTAATATTTGTTAAGGCTTCCATGATTGTGCAGCAACAAGCTACTTCTTTTTCCTAGAAAAAGGGGAAGTAGAAGCTTGCTCATGATCAAAGGCCTTCTTCTTCTTCTATATCATCTACTTCTCACCCTGTTGTGGCCTCTTCGACTCCATCTTGTGTGCCTTGCATGGGAATTCCAATGGTTCCCACATGGAGAAAAGCTAAGCACCAGGTCTTTGAACATCCTGTCCTTCCCACGGTTCTTAGGCACGTTGTCTATGGCAAGGGGAAAGGTCCTTGTTGGGTTGCTCATGTGTCTCATCCTTTGCAGAATCCTACTACTTCTCTACCTTCCGCTAAGGTAGAGAATGGGAAGAGGCCCTCTACCAAGTCATTGGTTACTATTTCCATTCATGTGATTTCTCCTTCCCCTATGCTTCTTCCTCCTACTCCTGCCCAGGAGCCTACCTTTTCACCGACCATAGTTACAAAGGATACTCCTATGGTTGGGAAGTAGCTTCTAGCCTCTTCTCAAGCCACATCTTCTAGCGCCCTTAGTCAATGTAATAGGCTTATGCATGAGCGTAAGCACCAGCAAAAGGCTCTCACCATTGAACACACAACCTCATAGAGGATGGAGGGGGAACTAGTGGCCCCCATTTTTGTATCCTCTTTTATTGTTTTGTTTTCTCATGTTGTGCCTACTTCAATTTCATTCACCTTTTTTCTACTCCCAACTCCCTTAGTAGGTTCTAATGATCATCACCCCAAAAGAGTGTAGGTCTTCATTGCTCCTTCCATGGAGTGTCCTCTTTTGATGTCCCTTCTGGACATCCATCCCTTCTCTCAGACCGTAGACATGTCAAACACCATTGTGGTGTCTATTGCAGCTTTGTCCTCTTCCTCCTTGCCTTTTTCTTCTTCTATGGGGATTTCACATCCTCTATTGAAGCATAAGTTGGAGGATGACCTCACTTCAAGTGGAGGTCAGAAGAAGGGGTCACCTTCTTTAGAAGGGGATCCTTTCTTGTCCTACACTATCCTTGTGATGGAGGTGGCGCTTGTGTCCCCCAAGTTTGTCATTACCCCTCTCAATGAGGTTGGTATTGGATCTCAAGTACATCTTTCTTCTCCCACCCAATTGACACATGGCACTCTGGTGAATTGCATGTTTAACTTAGTGGATGATATCATGGATCTATCCTTGATCTTTGCAAGATCGATGACCTTGACCTCACAAGAGCTCAACGAAGAATTTACTTTGAGGGGCCTTCTTCCTTGAACCTTGTTGTAGGAGAGTCAAAGGGAACTACCCTCACTATCCTGGCCTTGCATACTCATGCTTCCTCCCCCTATAATGATCTAGATTGGGAGCAAGATGACCTGCTAGTCGATGAGGAGTAGGGTGGTACCTCTTCTTTATCTGTAGATTAGATTGCTTGTGTGTTTGTGTTCCCCTGTGCTTGTTTTATGTGTTTGTTATCATGCTTGGAGGGCCCTTGCTACTCTTGTATGTTCTTAGATATAGTCCGAGAATTTTTTTTTATTAACTTATTCTATGTGTATCATCTTTTCCCTATATGTTTTAAATTTTCTTTCAATAATTGTGGACGATGCAAAGCATTGGAGGAATTTAGGACCTCTTCCATGTTGACCCAATTTTTTATTTTTATTGCCTCCATGTACCCTTCTTCACAATCTGAGTAATTTGAGGATTTATGACCATTCGTTAAAAAATGTATTATATCTATTTGTATTTATGAACAGATTTGACCCCGAACTCTCAAATCCCCCTATCTTGATTTCTTTGTCTCTATCTGCTTCTTGATGTTGTGGTTCTTCTGTGTTTGTCCCTCATGTGTGTGTGACAACATACCACAAAATACATCTTATCATGTGTTGTGTGCCATGACATCTCTACCTTTCCTTTCTCTCCTTAGGATGCTTTGTGCTCCTCTACGTAGTACACACCATCCTAAGGGAGGGATACCATGATGTTCTAATTTTCAATTTTGGTGAATTTTATCAAAAATAATTCTTTGATATTAAAATTTTATTTTACAATGAGTTCCTTGATGAAAGAATCCCTTATTTAAACCTGTCATTTCCTAAAATGTTGAATTCTCTCAAGACTCTTGGATGAAATTTTCTTTTGAAAAGGGCCTCATATTTGAAAGGATCTGAAAACTTTCCTTTGAAAAAGGAGTAATTTTTCTAAAATGAAAAAGTCTAAAAAAATTTCCTTTGAGAAGGAGAATTCTTTCTAATGGGTTCCTTGAAGAAAGTACCTTTCAAAAGGATTCCTTGATGACAGAATCATTTACGGAAAATGTGATGTTTTTCAATTTGAGTGTTCCTTTGAATGGACCCCTTTGTGTCTTGAAGGGTTCTTGAGGGACCCCCTTTGAAAACTTCTTCAATTGCATTCTTTGGTGTTCTGTGAAATTGCATGCCTTGTATCTAATATTCATTGTCGCTATGTCTAACATTGTATATCCTCGAGTCTAGCTTTGGGGTAGCCTGACTAGACCTTCCTTTTCTCTAACTGACCTACAACAGAGTTTATAGCAGTTGTAGCCTTATCTGACCAATGTATCTGACCAGGCTATGTTTGATCATGTCAGCTTGTGTGTCTTATGGTTTTTTTCCTAACATATTTTTGTCTGTAGCCTAACATGTTTTTGGTGAGATAGCAACTTGCTTTGTAGGACCGAGAACCTATGAAGCCATCTTTCTCTCCTTCATGTCAAGGCTTCCCTATAGGACTGAGAACTTGTAGAGCCGCCTCCTTCATGTCTAGGTGCACTAGATCAAAGGTTTGCTTCCTCAAAAATTAAGGTATGTTCTCTTCAATCTCTTTCTACTTTACCTCACATCCACACTAACACGTATGCTCGCTAAAGTGGGGGAAAAATGAAATGGCACAAATTTTCACCCTAAGCAAATTCCCCATTCATTTACCTCTACTTTAGAAAATATAAACCCGATGATGCAAAATCCACCACCGCCACCTTGTCCATTCCACTTGGTCACATCTATTTGCATTAGTGGAGGAATTTTTTTCAGGGATATGTGCACGTCACATGGACGTCTATGCGCCACGCGAACACCTATGAACCACGCTGCCATCTTGATAGGATTCCTAACCTTGGGATTTGTAGAGATGTTATTTTTTCCATTATTTGTGAAAGGTAACATTATCTGCCTCCCTTGACCGATGAAAATTCATCTCTTACCTTCATTTTTCTAATTCAAACTCAATTCATCATCTCTCATTTATTCTTTCGTTCTCTCTCTTAGATTCTAACACTTCACTTTCTCATTCTCACTTCACTCTTGCTTCTATACCATTTTTCTCCTTGTTGCAAGATTCTCACTTGGCTCCAAGAGCATACTCTCATTGTAACACCATTTCCATTGCAATATTTTCAAGCTTCATCTTATCTACGTGGTAGTGTTACTATATCCCTTCCGCTATTGGCCTTGAGAGCTCGTAGTTGGGAAGGTAACTTTGTATCTCTCTCTGTTTGGTTGCATCATCATGATTATTGGGTAGCATTTTAGTTTTCTTTTCTTTCTATCTATTTGTACTACTTCCTTTCTGATTTTTTTATCAATTTCTATATCTTGTGGAATTTTGGTTGTCCATGGAGGTGGGAACACCAAAACAGGGGTCTGATTGAGGTAGACCTCAAGTACAACCCAAGATTTCTTCTTGTTGTTATGTGTGTAGGAATGTTCGAGTGGAGCTAATTGAATAATCAATTTGTGGAAAGCATAGTACCTTTTTCCTATTCTTTCCATCATTCCTATTTCTAGAATAGTTTCCTTTCAAGTTGTACTACTTCCTTTCTTCTTTCTTTATCAATTTCTATATCTTGTGGCATTTTGGTTATCCATGGAGGTGGGAACACCAAAATGGGGGTCTGATTGAGGTAGACCTCAAATACAACCCAACATTTTTTCCTATTTTTATGTGTGTAGGCATTTTTGAGTGGAGCTAATCAAATAATCGAGTTATGGGAAACATGGTACCTTTTCCTACTCTTTCCATCATTCCTATTTATAGAATAGTTTCCTTTCAAGTTGTACTACTTCCTTTCTACTTTCTTTATCAATTTATATATCTTGTGGCATTTTGGCCATCTGTGGAGGTTAGAACACCAAAATGAGAGTCTGACTGAGGTAGACCTCAAATACAACCCAACATTTTTTCATATTCTTTATGTGTGTAGGCATGTTTGAGTGGAGCTAATCAAATAATTGAGTCATTGGAAGCACGGTACATTTCCCTACTCTTTATGTCATTCTTGTTTCTAGAATAGTTTCAAGTATTTTGTTTTTCACATTTTTTATACTTTAGATGTCAAAATACAAAATATAAACAGTCAGATAGTTAGTAGGATCATAGTGTTTTCTTTTTTCTTTTTGGACGTTTGTCCATACAAGACACCAATGCATCCTTGAGATGCTAGTGCATTGTGCTAGAGTCTAAGTTCCATGTGATTATCCTCAGATAGTGAGTTGTCTGTGCAACATATCAAAACCTCTATAGCCTCCTCTTCTAACTCTATAAACACATGACTTTAGCAAGTGATGTGTTGCTTGTCCTTCCTTTTAAACCTCTCTCCCAACTTTTTAAATCATTTGAGGTAGTTTAGGGAAATTTTTTTCCTTGGGACTCTCCTGTGACCTAAAGTTTTGTGGGTGATGAATCCCCCTACTCTACACTTAGCAAATTGTCTTAAAACATATATTTCCCCCAACGGTGGCAGGGTCGTTAGGATGAGGCTAACAAGGGGTAACAGGCTGAGCCACATCACCCAAGGCTTTAAGCCCCCACTAGTATCAATGACCATGGTTTTAATAAGCCCACAACCAATGCTAAACCCTTGACCAATTGATGGATTAATATAATTCAAAAAAAAAAAATTAAATAATTAAATGCTTATGGATTTTAAACCAATCACAAAATGATTTGGAAATGTAGCATGCAACAAATTATGCCATATTAAGGTGCAGAGAATATATCTATAAAATATTCACCTAAGATGCCAACCATTCCTATAGATGATTGCAACCCATACGGTGTTGTATAGACCATATGGTAAAGATGTACAACTATATGAACAAAAAATTACAAATGTTTAGAAGAAAAAACCTCTAATTCCCATGAGACGAAGTGTCCATTGATGATTTAACAATTGATCTTAAAGATTTTAGGCATTTCAAAAATGATTGTAGGGTCATATTTTGCCCAAAGTGCTCTAAATATTTAGCTACCTCCTAGATTTGGAAACTTTAACCCTACTTGAAACCCTTCTAGATCTAAAAATAATAATGAAATTTGATGAAATGAAAGAAAAATATGACTTTATTTGATGCTCTATATTCAATTGTGAGGTACTTGAAACCCAAAAATGTAAAATATTCAAGATAACATGTGTCCCTCATGGGTCATCTCACAATAATGGGTCTCAAACTTGGGACATACTAATTTTTTCCCGAAATCGTGCATATTTTTTCGAAAAAATAATGATTTAAGCCTTTAGGGGTTCTAGCTAAAGGGTTTTAATTGAAGAGGGTTAGATAAGACTCCCTTAGATCAAATCCCCTTGGATATAATCCTTCTAGTTTTAATTCATACCCGCAATGGAGTCTCCTTCACACCTATCAAAATGTTGACAAAAAAATATTTTTCTTTATCTTTCGAAGGATCAAATAAAGTCATCTAGAAATTATTTATTGTATGTAGCCCTTATTATAAGCTTTTCAAAAAGTATGGTTTTAAATATTTTTAGTTTTATTAATAAATTATATTTTATTTCTTTTGAATGTAGGTTTTTCACCAAACATCAAGGTATTTGTTTCACAGATGTGGAAAAATAGAAAAATAGAGAAAAAAATCTAAAAAACATTTGTGCATTAGGTATAGATGTCTTTGTTTCAAAAAAATAAAAAAGTTGAATTTTGATACATATAAAACAAGTTATGTGTTACAACATACACCTATGTCCAAATTATAATTACTCTAACTTCAAAATTTAATTTAAAAAATATGTGAAACAAAAAATATGAAAAAATATCCATGCAGTAGATATTGATGTTACAAATCTATATTTTAAAAATTATAATTTTATCCTATCTATAAAAATGTTGTGTTATGACATAAACATCATGTTTTAAAAAAAAAATTATTATATTAAAAAAGTTATTAAAAGTTACATAAAAAATCACAATTTATTTATATTTTTTAAATATATATATTTTTAAAATCTACATACATACTCACAAATTAATAGTTCACATCATCTCCAAATTATTAATGATTTTGTTGCTATAGGTTTCATAAAGTTAAAATTTGGTAAAAAATTATTGATTTCAATGTCCTACTTTGGCCATGCAATATTGGAGCTTTGATACCATGTAGGGGTTAATGGTGAACTCCCAACACCCCAAGAATAGCTTGTAAACCAAAATATCTTCCACAAGAGATAAAATGGAAATAATAGCTTGCTTGATTATGGATGTAATATTACAAGATTGAATATGAAATGTACATGAGAGGTCTTGCTTATAAATGCAAGGTGAGAGATAGGATTAGACAAGATTATGACATGCGTATTAATCCTATGTTATGAGACAACTAACTTGACAAAAATGTCAAAAAGATAAGATATGATAAGATCTTATCTAGACAACTAAGACTTATAGAATGTCACCTAGGACCTAAGTAAGCTTAACATGGGAATAATTCCCCCTACTAGGAATTAACTAAGTACAAGACTTATTCACACCAACGCTAGGAACATCCTCCTAGGTTTAATTTGAGGCAAAATAGGCCTTCAACCATCCTCAATCTACTGATGAACCTTCCTCTTTACCTTATTAGAAATATTTCCTTGGCCATAAATAAGTTCTAGGATTGTGAACTTTGAGTTTTGGGACCTAACATATAGGACTATTACCAAAGACTAAAATATTTTTTATGTAATTTGATGTGCTACCAAATCAAAGTGGCATTGTTGTTGGGTTGAAATGAATTGAAGAATCTACTAGTGGCAAAACCCAAAATTAGTTCAATAGATTTGAAAATCAATTTTGCTTCAAAGATTTCTTAATATTTGAAAGATGTGACAATTTTACTATCCAAATGAACATTTATTGCTATTGCACCTTGCTACTAATTAGTGTTACAACTACACATCTCATACCTACAATGATTGGTTATAAGTTACATATTTTTCTTTCAAATATTATGAGACATATCAATTTATAAAACCACTATCATTTTCCTTACATGGTGGCATGTGATTAGTCATGGCTAACTAATATGGTTTCAATACCACTTTGGGTGTTTTTTCAAATTATACCTCTAATAATTATTTTAAATCAACTACTCATGACTAAATTAGTGATGCTCCTCATGCTATTCATATAACTTTACATCTTATAAAAATCCATGCCCAAATTTTTAATAATCTATTCAAGAGAGAAATAAAAAATCAATGAACTTGCTAGAATGAAAATAAAATGTGAATAATAGATTAAGACATTGTAGTCCAAAGCTTACCTTTCTATTACAAAAAATTAGTTTGTTTCATCCCCTACAATTCCAATAGGGACCTTGTATAAATAGTCAAATAGTTCTTGGGTTGATTATAAAATGCAAACTATGAAGGCCCTAGTTAAATGCAAACTATGAAGGCCCTAGTCTTCAACTAGATGCTTGAGTTTGATGCATATGAGTTTGATGCATATGATATTCATAAAGAGATACACATGTTGCTACATTTTTTTCTGAATTTATGGATAAGTTTCAGCTTGAAGATAAGGAAATGTGGATGATATCCTTTGTTAGGTCTTTGTATGGAAAGGCTTATGAATGATATCAAAGTTTTTCAAAACATAACTTTAGATCTTGGAATGGCCCTATGGATACATTTGAAGATGATTTTTCACTTAATTTTGACCATATTATTTTTTTCCAAGACTTAGCTAATATCAAAAGGAAAGATGGAGAGTTAAGCATGAAACTCAACCACAAGTTTATTTTTTCTCTTTCCAAAGTTCCAAATGTTTCCAAAACTAATAAAATTATGTGTATTGATATGTTATTTTAATCCTATGAGACAAGTTTGAGTTTTGTATGATAATATTTATAATAAAAGATATGTAGCAAGATTATAATTTTTTTGATTCTACGGAGAATATGATGAATAAATACATGAACAAATTGCCATCCTTAAATTCTTATGTTCCTAGTAATGAATAGGTTTCTATAGCTAGTATCCAGATGGATGTAATAAATAGAGTAAATATACAATTATATGATTATGTTTGCTTGAGGGTTGAAGAAGGTGATGTTGGTCAATTATATGGTAGTGATGATGATAATAGAAAAATAAGCACCTACCTTTGACTGCATAGGTCATTTGTATGTGATTGCAACAAGGAAATGAATGATGACATGTAGTTTGACAATGAGGTAAATGACCTTTGTATTTGTCACAAGAATATGGACAAAGAGGAAGATATGTGTCTAAATACATAGTCAAATTAATTATCTTTGTTCATCTAAATTTATAGAGTGAATATGTGTAGAAGATGTAAAAGATGCACATGATAGCACTCTCTTATTTAATGCAATACCTTATTTTTTCCCAATTTCTATTATTGAGGCTAACAATTATTATCTACATGAAAATGACTCAGATGTGGCTACACTTAAGATAAAGTTACTGATATGAAATTTATTGCAGTCTATGCTTTTTAGTTTGAATACCTTAACAAGGATGAGTGTAAATATGGTGATCATGTAAATGCATATGAGAACCAATCTCTTTGGTTTAAGAATTTTATATTCCTTTTGTATATTTTTCCTCAATAGGGTCATAGAAAAGTGTTGATGCACTAAATAGGGAAGAAGAAATGTGTCATGAGTTTGATTTTTATTTTACATATGACACAAGAAGTTTCCAAAGTGAACGAGAAATAGAGAGACAATCTGAGGAGCACAATTCTTCACACAAAGTGTCTCGAGGTACTGATCTATTTTTTGATGATGATTATTTTAGCACATGTGAAGTGGTGTATTGGGCAACCTATTATCCAAGAGATTTATGAATCTCACATATTTCCTATTGCAATCAAGAAAGATGAATGTGAAGGTATGCAACTGTTGATTGTTGTCAACCATAAATTTTTTGATGTAAACCAGTTTTTAGAAGTTGGTATGTGGTAGTTTTGTTTTTCTAATAAAGGTAATGTTGAGGATACATTTTTTAGCTTACTAGCTGAGCATGATAATGCTAAATTTTTGTGACCTCAAGTAGGTGAAGTTGTTGGTCTACATAGTGAAAAAGAAGATAAAATTATTGATCATTTTTACCAGCAATTTCTTTATAGGAATTTATGTGAAAGGAGAAAAAATGGAGAGGAAATTTGAATATTATGAGTCTTCACACGAAATGCCTCAATTTTTTGAGTTATATGTTGATGGTGTAAAGTTGAAATAGAATCATACTTATGATTTAATCATAGAGGAATGAATTAGAATTTTTAGTAAAACAAGGTTGAAATATTTGGATGATTGAAGCACTTACATGATATGGCCTTGATGGTGCAAAGTTGAAATAAAATCATACTTATGATTCAATAATGGAGGAATGAATTAGAATTTTGAGTGAAACTAGGTTAAAATATTTGGATGATCTAAGCACTTATATGATATGATCTAGCTTGAGGTTGCACTTGAAAATGACACAACTCAACTTGAGGTCCATGAGTACATGTTTCTTCATGTTAATTTCTACAAAATTCAAATATACATCATGCTCCTTGCAAGCTTAAAAATAATTGTTATAATATGATTGAGCATGAGGATGGATCGTAATTTTTGTATTTGTCATGTTCTAACGATTGTCATATTTGATGTCTAAAGCATTAATAATTTTTTACATGCATGCATGCATGAAACAATATTTTTTATAGCTAGGTAATGGATACAATTATGGATTGAAGGAAATCATCTCTTTTAGTAGGCTTTTCTTTGACATAGGAAACAAATTACAATAGTTTTCACATGGCCTTGTGCTATGGGGTTTCTTGCAAGTCTAACTTATATTTCTAAATTTTGTTTGTAGTCATATCTTCATCCTTTCAGATTTAATTTTATTGGTCACAAGCTACTATACTTGTGTATATTGTGGATTTTATTGTCTTATCTTATCTTTTAAATGAAGTGATGTGTGTGTGAAATCATGACCCTTTTTTCATGATGAAGTGTGCTTATCCCAATCACATTTTGGTCCCCATTTTGGATCTACTACCCAAAGATAGTTGGGATATCATTGTGTCTACAAGAGACACACATCCCAAAACAAAGCCTCTTGGGGTCCTCAAACTATAATGTCAATTTTTTGAGTTGTGTCCCTATTGAGTGTCTTCACCCTTTTAAACCTACTATTTATAACCAATCTGAGATAGTCTAAGTGGATTTTCCATAAACCAATTTTTTCTTAAATTTTACCCTGTTTCATTCCCCATGTGATAACAATTTCAAAAAATCTAAACAATTATGTCTAGGGTTTTTTCTAGTAAAATCCTAAGTCTATGTAGGTTGTCAAACTTTCAAAATTTTGAGGTTTTCCATCTTGGTATGTCATTCCATTCATATTTTCCTCCCCCTCTATTCTTATTATCTCATTAGGCCCCCCCTTCCTAATATACCCCTTTCATGTAAACCCTAATGTCTCAATCCTTTGTTATAAAAAAATCTCTTTCAAACCAAGGATTTAAAACATCCCTTATCTTGATACCTCATTTGTCTCTTTCCTAATTCTTGACTCCTCACTCATTATTTCCACTAACTACTTTACTAAATTTGAGATTACAGGTTTCCTTTTACCTGTGTACCCATTCCATGCCATCATTGGCATCCCAATTCCTTGCCTTGTGAAATTTTCCCCAATATTTGTCTAGATTTTCAGACTCATGATTCCTTTTATGTCTTCCTCAATCCCTTGAATTCTATCGAATCCTTTGTATTTACTTTCAAATTCAAAAATATTCCCTTCCCTTCACTTTGGTATCTTCCATAAGGTACTATAGACACTTGATCGCAACACTACGAAAAAATTGTTCTTTTCAAAGTTGTTTATTTAGACTTACCCCATTCCACATACCTTAATGGTATGAGTTCCTTGTCACCCCTATTCCCTAATGCCTCAACCAAAGGTGTGAAGTATTAATTTCCCTTCACCTCTAAAGTCTAAAACTCTTACCATTTTTCACTCATTCCCACCTACTTCCCTACGTATATAAAATTCAATTCATGGTTAGGATTAACATCAAAAATATTTATATTAGGACTTCTCCCACATAGAAAAAAGTGCTCAACAAAAGGGCATATATTTACATATAGCTTATAGTGGTAAAGGAAAAGACAACCCAAAATATTCAAACTTGATATAATGAGGCCTTGCTGTAAGGAAACCAAGGTAGTGGAACAACTTCCTACACTAATCTTGAGAGGAGAATAATTCAAAACTTTATAGATCTTTATCAGTTACAAAAACTTTTTAAAAAAAATAGAAATCATGCATACCATGACATAGGGATTTATGTGGGAAAAACCCTTTCAGGAGAAAAACCCCACACTCCAAAATCCGCCCAATATATTATTCAAAAATCACAAAGATTACAATATACTTACAGAGCAATATTCTCACAGGAGTATCACCACCTGAGATCCAGAGATAGCACGACCCTATTAGACATTCAACATACATCACAATACCACATTCATAATACAACACCCTCATAAAATAGGGTTAGCTTCTAGGGAAATGTAAGCCAACAAAATATCTACCATCAGATCTAAAGCCTAATAATGAATGGTCCGTATTTAAAATATATCACTAATGTAATGTATGGCAGCCATTTAGGAGTTTTTATTAACAAAAAAATGTTAACATGCATCCCACTCCTCCCCTCCACCCTATGCTCCCATTGTATATTACACCTATCGATGTAACTAGGATATATATATCCTATCAACAATAAACCTTATATAATTACAAGGTTGAGACACATTTTCCCAACAAATATCTCACTTTTCGAACACCTTGTAAGTGCAAGAAGAGGGAGTAAACATCATCTCTTAATTGCTAGGGGTCGAAAGCCACATAGTCTCTGAACACTAGATCTAAACTTATTTGTGCTCACAGGCTTAGTTAAAGAATCAGCAACATTCATCAAAGTCTCTACCTTAACTAGCTTCACCCTGCCATCTTCAACCATATCTTTAAATAAATGATATTGTACATCAATGTTCTTGGTTTTGGCATGAAATTTCAGGTTCTTAGCTAGACAAATTGCACTCTGACTATCACAATAAATTGTCACTGCACCTTGTTTTGTTCCAATATCTGAACATAGTCTCTTAAGCCAAATGGATTCTTTGCAAGCATGAGTATCTGCCATATACTTAGCTTCAGTAGTAGACAAAAAAACCATATCCTTTCACTTACTCATCCAACAAATTACATCACTAAAAAAAGAAAACACATAAGCATTGGTGGATTGTCTGCTATCAAAAATCACCTTCCCAGTCTAAATCCACATAACCATGAATATCAAGGGAAATCCCATCTTTAGTCATATTACTATGTTAAAAAAGGAATACTTTGAGGTACTACACAAATATTTGAAGACTCTTTTAACTACATCCCATTGAACTCTACCAGGATTAGACATATGTCTGGTCTAGTACAGACTATAGCATACATCAAAATTCCAACTACACTCTGGTAAGGAACTTCTCTCATGTTTTCCATCTCTGATGAGGATGTTGCACAATCTGAAATAGATAACTTTTTTCCAACTAGAAAAGGAATACACAATGGTCTACAATCCTACATGTTAAACCTCTATAAAATTGAATTGGCATACTTATTTTGGCCAAGCCATAGCTTTCCATTCTCTCTATCCCTTCTAATTTCCATCCCAAGAATGTGCCTAGTTGCACCAAGATATTTCATTTCAAATTTAGTAACAAGTTGAGATTTTAGTTCTAAAATCATACATTTCCCTTTGCCAATAAATAACATATCATCAAGTTAAATATTCAAATTATTAAAACTATATAAATCATTTACAAAAAGAGTGAGCATGAGATGAAGAGTAGGTCTGCAGCAGGCGATTGGGTAGTAGATATTGAAAAGGATACACCAATGGTGAAGCTTTACCAACACATGGTAGACGCAGATTACAGTGGGGTGTGGAAAGAGAAACTCTTGCAAGCAGAGAAGGCAAGTCTTTGTGATGATAGGAAAGAAGCTTGGAATGGGATCCATCAATATGAACTGTATTAGAGATCAGTTCCAATTTCTATAGGGTTGAATGGTTCATGAATTGGTAATAAAGAGAAGCTTCATTATAACTATGGACAAAATGCCCTATAAAATAAACAAGGTTGGAGTCAAAAACCACCAAATCAAGAGTATGTGACCTATCAGCAGAAAAAGAAAAAAAATTCCTGGGAAGATATAGGGTCTTGGCGGTGTCGGAGAGATCATTTGAATGAATGGAGATTGATGTTTTATTTTCAATGGGAAAATAAGTAGAGGAGCTAAGGTGCAAGGCGCTCATTGGGTATGTCATTGGGGAAAAACTAACCATATAGAAAATTAAGGTTTGGGTGGTGGAAACCTGGAAGGTTGCATTGGATCCCACCTACCTACCAAAGAACTTGTTTATGGTTGAATTTGAAAGTGAACAAGAGCATGATGTCATGTTGTCCCAAGTCGTTCGGAGGATAGGAGAGAGATTGGTATACACTAAAAAATGGTCATGCAATTTCAATCCTAGGGAAATGGTCCCATTGAAAGAAGATTATTGGGTTAGACTTTACAATCTCCCACTAGAATACTGAAGTGGAGAATGTTTGAAGGAGATAGGCTCAAAGCTTGGAGTGGTGATGGGCTTAGAGAAGGGCGATGATGATTTAGCTCACTTTGCAAAGATCTAGTTGATATCTATCTAGCCCTTACCGAAGTCGATCAACCTTATCTCTAGTGGTGATAGGTGGAAGCAACCAATAGAAGTCGAATATTGGAAGTATTTTTGTGTTGAATGTGGCATCTGAGAGAACCTTTCTAAGGAATTCCTAAAGAATGGAAAATTTTGTTTGGATCCCTCACTAACCATTCCTCTTGGGATCAAGTTTGGTGGTCTTCCAATCAACCAAGTTGAAATGACATTGTTGAAAGAAAGCTAAACACAAAGTGACCAAGAGATGAAGTTTGATGTCAAGAAAACTAGTCTGAACACTCAGAAAAGGGTAACATCAAGATCCCCTAGTCCTAAATGGAGTACAAAAAGGTAGATTTGGGGTTGGGGGTTGGAATCTCCCAAATCTCTGTAAATGTTATCTAGGCTTGGTCCAAGTGAGGGTGATGACATTTTGGTGGCAAACCATGATAATAGGATAGATACTATTATGGTGCGTTATGAGTAGAAAGTTACATCTCCCTCTCTACCTCCCCAACAAATATCTAAGGAGGATAAGGAGAATGTGTTAAATGATGTGAAGAGGGATGTGCTAGATCTCATAGTAGGGGATGGGGATTCCTTAATAGGCTTAGAAGCAGAGGAGGAAGGGTTTTAAGATGAATTAGATATTTTGCAACAAAGACACATAAGCCAGAATACACACCAATCGCTCAACTATGGGGGAAGTAGAAATTCAGGAAGGAAATCTTTCAAACAAAAGAGAGAAGAGGAGGTGAAGGAAATGGGCCTAGAAAAAATTAAATAATACCTCTTAAGATCCAAGGGAGGCGTCGCCTCCTTGAGTGAGAAATGAAGATAATCATATGGAATGTTAGGGACTTAAACACCCCTATTAAAGGATGTTGGCTCAAGCATGCATCATCTAGAAATCAACCAAGCTAACATTGTGATGTTACAAGAAACCAAATTGAATGGGAAAGAAGTGAAAGAATTTATCAACAGGTGCAAATGGTGGGAAGGAATCTAGGATGACTCTTTTAGTATTTATGGTGGTCTAATTCCATGTGGAATCCTTTAAAATACATAATCTCTGACTACTCCACCAATGACAACTACATCTAGTGTAAGGTTCAATGTTACAGCTCAAATTTTTATTTCTAGCTTTTTAATATCTATGGTCCAATAAGAACAGAGGCCAAGCTTATACTATGGTTATACCTTAGACAAAGTAAATCACTTATAGAACTAGCATACCCTCTTTGGTGGGATTTTAATGCCATTATAGAGTGTAAATAAAAATATGGGGGGATTTCAATTGAAACTACAACAATGAAATAATTCCAAAATTTTATTACAAGAAACAAACTCATTGATGCCCAAACTAGAAAAGGTTGGTTCACTTGGAATAACAGAAGGGTCAAGTTTTCCAATATTGCAGAATGCTTGGACAAGTTCCTTTTGTGAGCTAGTTGGTTGACTTCAAATTTAGTGTGGAAGGAAGAAGTATTGCCATACTCTGGTTCTGACCATCGTATGGTTTCTATTACTTTTCATACATACAAAAGACTGTCATTGTGTAGCTTCAAATTTGAAAAAATGTGGCTTCACAATGAAGAATTACTTCTGGAAATGACAAAATGGTGGAAGGAAGCCAAACCAATGCATGGTACAAGGAGTTTCCAGTTTATGATGAAATTAGGGATCTTAAAAGAAAAGCTTAAAATCTAGAACAAGAATGTCTTTAGGGATATTTTCTATGAAAAGCTACAGTTGGAAGAAAAGTTGGCAAAGCTAAATAAGAATATTCTTATAAATGGCATGATAGAAACTGAGTTTCATGAACAAAAGAACCTTATGGAGGCCTTAAATGAGATTTTGGCTAGGGAAGAGACCTTTTGGAAGTGGAAATCAAGGGAATTATGGTTGAAGGAGGGGATTCTAATGCATGTTTCTTCCATAACACTGCTAAATTTTGGAGGATTAGAAATAGGATAGAGAGTATAACTAAGAGTGACAGATCAATTGTAACTTTGGAAAAGGATATCCAAGTTGAAGGTGTTAATTACTTTTGATAGATGCTTGCACTCAAAGATAATGTGGCCCCAAGGTACATGCAGTCAATGTTGTGTTTGATCCCCAACCTGGTTTCACAAGAAATGAATGCACAACTTATGGCTCCATTTACAAAGGAGGAAGTAAAAAAGGAAACTTTTGAGTTGCACCCTGAAAAATCTCTAGGGCCTGATGGCTTCCCTACCTTGGTATATCAAAAGCTTTGGGATGTCATTTCGGATGAGGTCTAGGAGATTGTGGAAGACTACAAGAAAAAAGGAAAATGCTCAGCCAATTAAACAACACAAACATTTCACTTATCAAGAAAAAGTAAAATGTGGTTTCCTTTGTAGACTTTCACCCAATCTCCTTGTGTAACACTCTCTACAAGATTATCTCCAAATCAATGGAAAATATTAAAAGTGATACTAGGCACAATTATATGAAAGGAAAAAATTGGCTTTATCCCTAGCAAGGAAATAATGGAAGTTATCATCATTTCCAATGAGGTTATTCATTTGATACAAACAAGTAGACAAAATGCTATGCTCCTAAAGTTGGATATAAGCAAGGCCTATGATAGGGTCAGCTGGTGTTTTCTTAGAATACATTAGAAGCATTTTGATTTTGCAATGAGTGGCTTGAATGGATATATGGTTACACATCAACAATAATATTTTATGTCATAATAAATAGTTCCCCATGTGGTTTTTTTTCTTCCTCTCATGGTCTCAGACAAGGTGATCCCTTATCTCCATTTCTCTTCATAATAACGGTGGATTTTTTATGCAAAATGATAAAGAGCAACAAATTTAGGGGTCATTGGAATGGAATTTGTATTGCAGAGAGCATGGATCAACTTTCCCATCAACAGTTTGTTGATTACACTATACTTTATGAGGAGGAAAACCTCCATGAATCCAACACAATCAAAGAAATATTAGATGAATACACTAAAAATTTGGGCCCAAAGATCAATAGTGATAAATCTACTATCTTTTTCTTCTATACAAACTAGCAAACTCAACGAAGTATATCAAATCTCTTGGGCTTTAGCATTGGGAAGCTTCCATGTAAGTACCTTCGAGGTCCCCATTGTAAGGAAGCTAAGGTAGTGGAACAACTTCCTACACTAATCTTGAGAGGATAATAATGCAAAACTTTTACAGATCTTTAGAAGTTACAAAAACTTAAACAAAAATAGACATAAATATCACGCATACCACAACATAATGATTTATGTGGGAAAAACCCTTTCGAGAGAAAAATCCACACTCCAAAAGCTTCCCAATATATTATTTAGCAATAAAAAAGATTACAATATACTTGCAAAGCAAGCTTCTCATAGGATTATCACCACTCAAAGACAGAGGCAATACAATCATTATCAGACTCTCAGAATACATCACAATACACAATCGTAGTACAATTCCCTCATAATATAGGGTTTCCTTCTAGGGAAAGTCAAACTAATTAAATATCAGTCATCAGATATGAGAACTTATGATGAATGGTCCATATTTACAATAATAAAATATAAATATTTTTTTTCCTTTTGAGGGCATTTCCCTCGAGCCCCCTCCAAGGCGTACCGCTCGTAGACCCTAGCCGAGGGGATGATCCCACCAAACCCCTCGTTGGGGGGGGCGGATCCCCCTTCCCCCCCCCTTCATCATCGGTTGAATAATACCTTACGTATCAAAATTACCTTATGGTAATTGTGCAAGGTTGAGACACATTTTATCAAAAAATCTCCCACTTGTCGAACACCTTGCAAGGACAATTGAAGGGTGTTATCATGATCTCTTAATTGCTAGGGTTTGAAAGGTCCATAGTCTGTGAACACCATCTAAACTTCTCTATGCTCACAAGATTAGTTAAAGAATCAACAACATTCATCAAAGACCTTAACCAACTTCACCCTACCATATTCAACCATATCTCTAACAAAATGATATTGTACATCAATGTGCTTGGTCCTGGCATGAAATGTAGGGTTCCTAGCTAGACATATCACACTCTGACTATTGCAATAAATTGTCACCACACCTTGTTTTATTTCAATATTTGAACACAATATCTTAAGCCAAATGGCTTCTTTACAATCATGAGTAGCTACCATATACTCTGCTTTAGTAGTAGACAAAGCAACCACAAACTGTTGCTTACTCATCCAACTCCACCAAATAAAGTAAGTACATAATTACTAATGGATCTTCTACTATCAACATCACCTTCCCAGTCTGAATCCACATGACCATGAATATCAAGGGAAATATTGTCTTTAGTCATATTATTATGATAACATAAGGAATAATCTGAGGTACCGTGCAAATATTTGAAGACTCTTTTAATTGCATCCCAATGAACTCTACCGAGATTAGACATATATCTTGAAAGAACTCACTGCCTTGGGAAATTTTTTGTCTAGTAAAAACCATAGCATACATCAAACTTCCAACTGTACTTTGGTAAGGCACTCTGCTCATGTCTTCCATCTTTGATGATGTCAAACAATCTGAAATAGATAACTTTGTTCCAATTGAAATAGGAACACACAATGGTCTACAAAACTTGCATATCAAACCTCTGTAAAATTGAATTGATATACTTACTTTGGCCAAGACATAGATTTTTTTTCACTCCATAAAATCTAATTTCTATCCCAAGAATGTGTTTAGTTGCACCAAGATCTTTCATTTCAAACTTAGTAGCAAGTTGAGATTTCAGTTATGAAATCATACCTTTCCCTTTACCAATTAATAACATATCATCAACATATAATGTAATAAATAGGAAACAATAACCATCAGTTTTATAATAAACATAATGATCTGATTTAGAATGCTCAAATCCCAAAATCAACACATATGTATCAAATTTTTGGTACCACATCCTAGGACTCTATTTTAAACCATACAAAGATTTCTTCAATTTGCAAACCAATTTACTTTTACCTTTCACCACATAGTGCTTTGGTTGTGTCATATAAATATCCTCATCCAAATCACCATGAAGGAAAGCAATTTTCACATCCATTTGTTCAACCTCTAAATCATAAGCAGCAGCAATAGAAAGAAAAAATATAATGGATTCCATTTTTGCAACAAGAGAAAATATATCACCATAATCAACACCCTCAACTTGAGAGTAACCTTTTGCAACCAACTTTTCTTTGTACTTCTCACTACTTCCATCTAAACCAATCATTTTCTTGAACACCCATTTGCAACCAACAGGTTTTTGTCCTTCAAGCAATGGTACAAGATCCCATGTATTATTCTTTTTCAAAGCTGTCATTTCTTCATCCATAGCAATCTTCTAGGATTCTACATCATTCATAGATAATGCCTCTTCTATTGATCTGGGTTCATCTATGTTAGTATTCAAAGCAAAAATACATCTCCAATCATCATATGAATACCTTTCAAGTGGTTGTCTATTCTTTGTAGACCTACAAATAAGTTGAGTTGGAGGTTCTTCCTCCTCTTATGAAGATTCAGAGCTAGATGAGCTCTCCTCAACTTCTTATCTATCCAAGTGCCTTGTTTCAACTTTCTTAGGTGTAGGAGGAAATTGAATCACATCTTCCTCTTTACTTTGTTCTTGCTGCAATGTGACAAAATAAGGCTCGGTTTCTCTAAAAATAGCACTTCTACTATGAATTACCTTCGGTGCAATGGGATCCCAAAGCTTGTATCCTTTCACACCATAATTGTATTTGATGAAGATACATTTCACAACCTTGTTCTCCAACTTTTTTGCTTCTCCTTTGGCACATGTGCATATTCCTCACAACCAAAAACTCTAAGATCTCTTAATGAAGGCTTGTGGCCTGACCATGCCTCTATAGGTGTATTATCAACAAGAGCTGATGTACTTGAGATCTATTAATCAAGTAACAATCAATGGCAATAGCTTCATCCCAAAATCTTTATTCTAGACCAGCGCCACTCAACATACTCCTAGCCTTTTCCATCAATGTCATGTTCATTCTTTCTGTAGCCCCACTCTACTATGGAGAATATGGAGTTGTCTTTTTTCTATGAGTAGCACAATATTTGCAGAATCTATCAAAATCGTTAGAGAAAAATTCACTACCATTATCAGTCCTCAAAAAAATTATTTTCTTTCCAGTTTGCAACTCAACCATTGCTTTAAATTCTTTAAATCGACTGAAAATTTAGATTTACTCTTTAGAAAATATACCCATGTCCTACTATAATCATCAATAAATGAAACATAATATGTGGATTTACCAATTGAGGGAGCATCTACAATACTAAACACATTAGAATGAGTGAGGATCAATACACCACAAGATTTATGAGAACTCGAGTAAAACTGAACACAATTTTTTTTCCATAAATGCAATGCTCACATAAATCAAATTCAAGATTACAATCAGATAGACCTTCAACAATGTTTTTATTTTTCAAGGTCCTTAGACCCTTTTCTCCAATGTGGCCAAGTCTCTAGTGCCGTAACATAGTTTTATTTGTAGGTAAAATCCATGACCATATGTTGAAGGTGAAACGCTCACCTCTTCCATAAACTTTGTTTTTGTAAAAGTACTATTGCAATCAATAGTGCATGTGTCAAGCTTATACAATGTGCCATATCTAACACCTCAAGCAATCACCATAGAACCTCTGACCATCTTGCATCATACATTATAAAAATACTACCTACACACTTGCATCTATTAATTTTCTCACATATAACAAATTTCGTGCTAAACCAGGGATATACAACATACCATTAATCCTTTTTATTCTACCATGAGGAAACCTAATTTTAACTTTACCATGGCCAACAATGTATAAATGAGAATCATCACCCAAGTACACCTCACCTCCATCAAATTCTTCATATTTAGAAAACCAATGTCTATTAAAGTTCATGTGGAAAGATTTACCTAAGTCAATTAACCATGCATCATTACCTACACGAGTTACCAAAGTTGCAATGAATGTGTCACCATATTCCTTCTCAGACTCATAATCAAAATCAAATTTCTTCTTTTTCTTCTTCTTTTCTTCTTTGCAGTCCTTACGAACATGTACAGGCTTGTTGAATTTCTAGCAAATAACTTTAGACTTTCCAGAAGACTTATATCTCCCCTTGGAATTGGATTTGTCATGCTTCTCATTCTTCTTTCCTTTTTCCTTAGGTCTTCCACAAACATTTAGGGCCTCCTTGGCACTGATGCATACCTTCCTCCTCATCTCTTCAGAAAGAAAAGAACCCACTACATCTTCATTATTCAATATAATAGAAGTAATCCCAAAATCCATAACAAGAGAATCCCATGAATCATTCAAAGAACAAAGCAGGGTCTAACATTTCTCTTCCTAATCGATTTTGACACCAACTAATTCCAATTGAGCCACCAGCATATTGAATGCTTCTAGGTGGTCTATAATTCATCCACCCTCTTCCATTCTCAAGGAATACAATTTCTTCCTCAAGAAAATATTGTTCACTAAATATTTAGCTTGATACATCTCACAAAGCTATTTTCATAGTTTTTGTGCAAAGGTCTCTTCATAGAAATTGATTAGAACAGATTTTTCCAAGCATAATTTGATTATACATTTGGCTTTATAGTCCATAACATCATATTGAGTAGCTTGAGTAGGATCTATAGGCCTTGAAACATTCTCATCAACAATATCCCACAAATCTTGATCTATCAACAAATCCTCCATCTTCAGCTTCCACATCTCAAAATTATTTCCAGAAAATTTCTCCACCTCTATTCTCCTTGATAAACTTGTCATCTAAAAGTTCCTGCAACAAAATCACAAAGTATCTTTTGCACAAGCTCCCACTCAAATCTAGATTAGTTCAAAAAAAACCCAACAACCTAGAACTAAAACCAAAGGCGATCAGGCTATGATACCACTTGTATGGAAGCTACAGTATTGGAACAACTTCCTACACTAATCTTGAGAGGAGAATAATGTAAAAATTATATAGATCTTTAACAGTTATAGAAACTTAAACAGAAATAGACATAAATATCATGCATACCACAACACAATGATTTACGTGGGGAAAACCCTTTCAAGAGAAAAACCCCACACTCCAAAAGCTACCCAATATATTATTCAGCAATCAAAAAGATTACAATATACTTGCACAACAAGCTTCTCACAGGAGTACCACCACTCAAAGATCCAAAGGCAATACAGTCATTATCAAACTCTCAAAATACATTGCAATACACAGTCATAGTACAGTACGCTCATAATATAGGGTTTCCTTCTAGGGAAAGTCAAACTAATAAAATATCAATCATTGGATAAGAGACATAATGATGAAAATTCTAGATTTATAGTAATAAAATATAAATAAATTTTTCCTTTCGGAGGTGCTACCCCCAAGCCTATGCCAAGGCGTGCAACCCCTAGACCCCAGCCAAGGGGATTATCCCCCCCATCATCATCAGCTAAACAATACCTTATGTATCAGCATTACCTTATGTAATTGCAAGGTCGAGACACATTTTCTCAACACCCATCCTTCAAGGAGCTACAAAATCTGCACATTGGAAAAGTGTTATTGAAGCTTGTCAAACCAAAGCCATGAGTTGGAAGGGGAAATGGTTGTCTCTTTCCAAAAAATTGACAATGATCAAGGATGTGCTCACAATGATCCCAACATATGTAATGTCTTGTTTAAGTCTTACCAAGGCCACAGAATAGGACTTGAATAAGTTGATGAAACATTTCCTTTGGGAGGGTTCTAATGAAGCTCATAAATTGCCATGCCTAAGATAGAATACTTTACAAGAGAATAGGATTAATGGGGGTAGCTATAAAAAGCTTGGATCTGCAGAACAAGGCACTCACACCAAACTTGTGTGGAAGCTTTATTCCAAGCCATATGCATTATGGGTGAAAATATTGAGAAAAAGTATTTAGATAGTGATAAACCTACTAGAATATTCATGATTGCTAACTGGGATCTCATATATGGAAGTTCATGTGGAAGAGTCACTTTGTAATTACAAATCACATTTCGTTGCACATTGGGAATGGTAAGAAGGAAAATTTTTGGTGCAATTCCTTGAATGACCATAAACCTCTCAATGAGTTGGAAAAAATTGTGAAATTCAATCTTTTATCAGATGGATTTGGGGAGCTACATGTTACTGACATGGTGGACACATTTCCCAATGGGGAGATGGGGTGGAGCAAGCAAAAAATTACCAACCTACACATTAGCGAGCAAGGAAAAAAGGAACTAATGGTTGAACTAGATCACAGTAAATTTTTTCTAATGCCTAAACCATATAGCATTATATGGTGTGGTGCTAAGTTTGGGAAGTATATGGTTAAGCTAGGCTATCAAATTTTGAATCTACGAAGGGTGTCTATGGATTGGCCTATCAAAATCTGTTGAAACAAGGAAATTCTACCAAAGGTTGTGGCCTTCCTTTGGATAGCAATGCACAAACACATTCTCACTAGAGACCATCTCCATTTGGTTGGTATTGTTGGGACAAACCGTTGCCCTATGTACAAAGTGGAAGCTGAAAGCATGGACCACCTCCTTCTCAACTACGAGGTTGCTACGAATTGTTGGGATTGGTTGTGTAGTATGTCGGAATGGCAAGGCACTCACCAAAATGATATATATAACTTTCTAAAAAGTTGGACAAGCCTGAAGGTGGGATCCTTTCGGGGAGATATTTGTACAATTATGCCCTCAATTTTCACATGGAAAATATGGAAAGAGAAAAATAGGCATATTTTTCAAGGCAAGGAATGGAGTTCTGGTCATCTCTTTTCTACCATTGTTGAAACTATAACAAAACTACTTAATGCACATGTTGCTCAAAGATCCAATGCTCCCTACACCAATTGGGATGATACTTTAATGTGAAATTAGAAAGGTTTAAAATTTTTGAAGCATTATCATTTCTCGGCTACTGATTTGATGCAGAAAAGATGGGATGCCAAACGGGTGTGTCCTTTGTGTGGTAGGTCGAAGATGAACTTTGACGAGGCATCATGTGGTAACCTTGGGAGGTCAGGGATTGGCTACATTATAATGAATTTGAATGGTGAAATGGTGTGGGGTTTTTCCAAAAAGATTGTTGATGGCATGAACAATGAGGCTGAGTTGGCAGCTATTGATCATGGTCTCAGTCTATGCTTGTCCAAAAGATTTACTACCATAAATATTGAGGACTCTCATATCACCATAAATGTTGTCAAGTTTAAGATGATAATTTTGTGGCATCTACAGGACCATGTGGATAATATCTGGAAAAAGCTTGTTAGACTAGATTCTCTCTCTATTGAACATGTGTACCAGGAGGCCAACTATGTTGCAGATCTCCTCACCAACAAAGCTATTGAGGAGGTAGGAGAGAAAATTATATCAAATAACTTTTTGTCTTGGCCTAAACTAAAAAAATTTGTTCACAAGGACCTGGACCATCCTTGCTCACAAACCACAACTGATTAGCCTTCTTTCGGTGCCACCTTGATAGTGTTCAATGGCTTTTTAGGGCACCTTGCTTGTCCTACATCTAATAGGGATGGTCCCATGTGTTGAGCATCGATGATTTTGGGTTGCTCATGTGTCATTGTGCATCGGTGATTGTCGTCTCTTCTCATACTATTCCCTTGTGATTATTGCACATGGGAAGACATGAAGTCTTATGGCTTATTATCAAAATAGGACAACATAGAATTTGATATGGAAAATGCTAGAGTCATGGAGTCGGTTTCATGTGGTGTCGGTGTTGAGCCTACCAGTGGTGGAGGAATTAGAGTATCTATAATGGCGGTATGGTGATGTGGGTTTGATTTCTTCAAACATTTGGCTAGTAAGGTTCACAGTGGTGTTGTTTTAATAAGCATTGGTGAAAAATGTCATTCTGAGTCTTGGCAGTTAGTAGAATGGTGTGATCACAAAGGCTCTCATCGACCTTGGATCTTTCATCCTTGGCTTTGGGATTTACTATTTTCCTCTCATATTGAGAGGGTGTTTGTACATGAGATTGGGATATGGTGAACTATGCATGAAGCATTGTAATATTTCTTCTTCATATCAATAAAATGGGAGTTTCCCCCTTGGTAGTGCTTGATGATAAAAAAAAACATATCAACATATAATGCAATAAACAGGAAACAATCACCATCTATTTTATAATAAACAAAATGATCTAATTTAGAATGCTCAAATCCCAAACTCAAGATATAAACATATCAAATTTTCAGTACCACATCCTATGACTCTATTTTAAGCCATACAAAAATTTCTTCAATTTTTAAACCAAATTATTTTTACATTTCACCATGTATGCTTTGGTTGTTTCATATAAATATCCTCCTCAAAGTCACCATGAAGGAAAGAAGTTTATGCATCCATTTTCTCAACCTCTAAATCATAAGCAACATCAATAGAAAGCAAAAATCTAATGGATGTCATTTTTGCAATAGGATAAAATATCTCACCATAATCAACACCCTCAACTTAAGAGTAACCTTTCACAACCAACCTTGCTTTGTACTTCTCAATACCTCCATCTAAACCAATCTTTTCCTTGAACATCCATTTTCAACCAATAGGTATTTGCCCTTCAGAAAATGTTACAAGATCATATGTATCATTATTTTTCAAAGATGTCACTTATTCATCCATAGAAATCTTCCAAGATTTGACATCATTCATACCCAATGCCTCTTCTACTAATCTAGGTTATCCATGTTAGTATTCAAAGAAAAAATACATCTCCAATCATCAGGTGAATACCTTTCAGGTGGTTGTCTATGCCTTGTCAACCTACAAAGAATATGAGTTGGATATTCTTCCCCCTCTTATGAAGATTTAGAGCTAGATGAACTCTCCACAACTTCTTGTCTATCAATGGGCTTTGATTCAACTTTCTCAAGTATAAAGGGAAATTGAATCACATCTTCATGTTTACTTTATTCTAGCTACAATATAACAGAAAAATGCTTAGTTTCTCTAAAAATAACACTTCTACTATATATTACCTTTTATGCAACAAGATTCCAAAGCTTGTATCCTTTCACACCATAATTGTATCCAATGAAGATACATTTCACAGTATTATTATCCAACTTTGTTCACTTCTCCTTTGGCACATGTCCATATGCCTCGCAACCATAAACTCTAAGATGTCTTAATGAATGCTTGCAACCCCATCCATGCCTCTATAGGCGTCTTATCAACAAGAGCTAATGTAGGAGACCTGTTAATCACGTAACAAGTAGTGGAAACAACTTCAACCAAAAACCTTTATTCTAGACCAACACCACTCAACATACTCCTAGCCTTCTCCATCAGTGTCATGTTCATTCTTTCTGCAACTCCATTTTTTTGTGGAGAGTACAAAGTTCTCTTTTATCTATGAATAACACAATCCTTACAGGATCTATCAAAATCATTAGAGAAAAATTCACCACGATTATCAGTCTTCAAACATTTTATTTTATTTCCAATCTACAACTCAATCATTGCTTTGAATTCTTTAAATCGACTGAAAACTTTATATTTACTCTTTAGAAAGTATACCCATGTCCTATTGCAATCATCAATAAATGAAACATAATATGTAGATTTTCCAATTGAAGGAACATCTATAGGAACAAACACATCAAAATGAAAAATATCCAATACACCACAATATTTATGAGAACTCAAGTAAAATTGAACACAATTTTTTTTTCCATAAATGCAATGCTCAAAGAAATCAAATTCAAGATTACAATTAGACAAACCTTCAACAAGATTTTTATTTTTCAAGGTCCTTAGACACTTTTTCTCCAATGTGGCCAAGTCTCTGGTGACATAACATAATTTTCTTTGCAGGTAACTTTGATTCAGAAGATAAATCACCCTTGGGTACCCAGAATCCATGACCATATGTTCAAGGTGAAACCCTCACCTCTTCCAATAGAGTAGCCACAAACTTTCTTTTCATAGAAGTACTATTACACTCAAAAGTGTATGCATCAATATTATACAATGTGCCATATCTAACACATCTAGCAATCACCATAGCACCTCTAACCATCTTGCATTGTGCATCACAAAATACTACTTGCACACCCACATCTATTAGTTTTCTCATAGATAAAAATTTTCATGCTAATCTAGGGATATGCAACACACCATTAATCTATTTTATTCTACCATTAGGAAACCTAATTTTAACTTTACCATGGCCAAAAATATTTAAATGAGAATCATCACCCAAGTACACCTTACCTCCATAAAATTATTCATATTCAGAAAACCAATCTCTATTAAAGATCATATGAAAAGATGCACTTGAGTCAATTAACCATGCATCATTACCTACACAAGTTTCCAAAGCTGCAATGAACGTGTCACTATCTTCCTTCTCAGACTTAGACTTAGAATCAAATCTCTTCATTTTCTTCCTTTCTTCTTTACATTCCTTGTGAACATGTCCAGTCTTACTGCAGTTCCAACAAATAACTTAAGACTTCCCAAGAGATTTAGATCTCCCCTTGGACTTGGATTTGTCATGCTTCTCATTCTTATTTCCTTTTTCCTTAGGTCTTACATGAACATTTAGGGCCTCCTTGGCAGTGATGGATACCTTCCTTCTCATCTCTTTAGAAAGAAAAGAACCCACCACATCTTCAATCTTCAAAATAACAGAAATACTCCCAATAGCCATAATAAGAAAATCCCACAAATGAGGATAAGAACAAAGAAATATCTAACATTTCTCTTCCTCATCCATTTTCACACCAATTGATTCCAATTGAGCCACCAACATATTAGATTATTCTAGGTGTTCTATGATTCATCCACCCTCTTCCTTTCTCATAGAATATAATTTCTTCCTCAAGAAAATATTGTTCACTAAATATTTGGATCGATACATCTAACCAAGCTTCTTCCATAGTTTCAGTGCAGAGGTCTCTTCATGGATATTAAGTAAAATAAAGTCTTCCAAGCACAATTTGATTAGACCCTTGGCTTTACGGTCTATAACATCATATTGAGAAGCCAAAGTAGGATCTACAGGCCTTGAAACTTTCTCATCAACAACACCCCACAGATCTTGATCTATCAACAGATCCTCCATCTTCAACTTCCACATCTCAAAATTATTTGGACATAAAATTTATCTACCTTTATTCTCCTTGATGATCTTTCCATCTAAAAATTCATGCAACAAGATCATAAAGTGTCTTCTACACAAGCTCCCACTCAAGTCTGTATTACTTCAAAAAACCTAACAACCCATAGCTAAAACCAAAGGTGATCAAGATTTGATACCACTTGTAAGGAAGCTAAGGTAGTGGAACAACTTCCTACACTAATCTTGAGTGCAAAATAATGCAAAACTTTACAGATCTTTATTAGTTATAGAAAATTAAACAAAAATAAACATAAATATCATGCATACACAACACAGTGATTTACGTGGGGAAAACCCTTTAAGGAGAAAAACCCCACACTCCAATAGCCTCCCAATATATTATTCAAAAATAACAAACATTATAATATATTTTTTGTGTTTCATGAAAGGGGAAAAATAGAAATGATTTTAAGTGTTATTTAATTAATTATGAAATTCAATGGGTTGGGAAGGCTTGTTTAGATTCAATTTAATTGCATTCAATTAATGGTTGTGAATGATTTAATAATGAATGTTGTAATTCTATTTGAAATTATTCAAATGTTATAAAAAATGTTTTAGGGAAAATGTGGGAAAATAAAAAATAAAATAAAATAAAAATATAAGCTAGTATTTAGTTTAATTGCAGAGATTTCATTGGGGTTGGGGTATGTTTATGCTCGATTTAATCATATGGATTTAAATGACTTCAAAATATTGAATGTGAATGTTTTATTAATATTTGGAAAGTTTTGAAAAATAAAGTAAAACATAAATAAGAGAAATGGGAAAAATAGGAAAAGGGTAAATAGGAAAAAAGAGCATTCTTTTAATTATTATATTTTTTTTAATAAAATGGGTGTGCAAAAAAACCTCTCCTTTGAATTCTTTTGTTGGTGATTGGGAATGCATTTGTGGGTGGATTTGAGTGAGAATTGAAGTAGTGGAATAGGAATTGGGAAGGGCATGTGCTCCTAATTGGATTTGTGCTTTCATGTGTTGTGTTGCACGAGTAATCTTTAATTGTTTATTTTGTAAATTTTGAGGTAAGTTCTTCATTGCTCCTCCATTGTTCATCATTTTTCTTTCAAATAGATTGTAGGTAACTAATGGATTATTAAACACTCCCAATGCTCTTTCAAATTTAGAATTAAAGTATTTAATTTTATTTTGAATTTTTTTGAAAAGTCCATTTTCGAAAAAATTTCCTAAAATTATAGAAATGTGAAATTGACCTTAAAAGTGTGTTGTTCGGCATAATTAGAGCCAAAGGGTATTTTTTCAGATTTTTGAAATTGGAAAAATAAATGTTGAAGAAATTTTAATGGGGTTTTGGGAAAATTTCCTAGTATTTGGTGTATTGGAAAATGAGAAAATTTGAATGTTTTATATGAAATATGATGTTTTTGAATGTTTGAATGAAAGTGTACTTGGTGAATTATTGAAATAGACCTTGTGGAAACATGTCAAGAAATTTGGATGAAAATGAATTTTGTATATTGCTTTCTGTGCCACACTCATTGGTGAGTGTGAAGAGGCTAGGAATAAGATACTGGAGAAGCTATGGGAGCGGCTCCCAACATGTCCTTAGCCAAAAGTGGCAAGTAAGTTGATCATGGGTGGGGAGTCATCTAATCAAGCGATAACTAATTAAACATGGGTAATTAATTAACTAAGATAATGGTTGCCCCTCTCATGCCTTGAGTGCTTGTAATGTCTAAGGATGTTTAGGAAGACATGTCAACGTGGGGAGCTTGGGTCTTGTAAAGTCAATTACTCTTGTTTATATGAGAGAGGTACTATATTTTGCATGTTCCATATCGATGAGCACCATGATGACACACCCTACTAGTTCTCTAGCATCTTACCCTATTGTCTTGAGTGTTTGTAATCCTCCATTGGTGAGTTGGCCCAATGACAATCCTTGTGTTATCCTAGTGGTGAATTACCTCATGATGTTTATGTGATGTGGTATTGGTTGGTTTACTCAATGTGGATTTATGAAAAGACATTGATGATTTTTCCCAATGTAGAAACATGATATGTCATTTGATTCATCTTGTGATTCTAGATGATATTTTTATATGATGTGTTTGTTGAGTGTATGTTTTGTGTATGGCATGTGTCTAAGCCATATCCCACTGTGTTTTCTATGATTTTTGTGATTGTGGCCCATGTGACTATCTCCTAGCATGGTGGGAGATGATATTTTGATTCCACGAGGTTGGTTGGTTTGGAAACCACCATTGGGGACCAAAGGTTCATGGATCGAGATGAACTAGGGTACCACGTTCAATTATGTTTACTTTATGTAGTTAGTTACTTTCCTTTATTCAAAATAGAATATTGTTTGACCTCTCATTGAGATGATTTGTAATAAGTGATAATGGAAAAGAGTGTTAGATTAATTATGTGTCTCGATGATGGAACCAAGCACGATTGTATTATGTTTTTTCATAATTATACTATGCAAATGTTAAAATGAACTTAGGAATCTTTTATTTGGTGTTTAAAGTGAATTTAGATACTTTTTCCCAATTGGGAACTTGGTCTTATACCTAGGTGGCCTTGTTTCACCCAGGACTAACTTAGAGTACCCAAAAACTAAGTCTACTTGGGAAACCTTGTTCCTAGTGGGGCAACCCAGTCATCAATGGGGTGGCCTAGTTTTGTAGGTTTAAACTTCAAAAGTTTGGTTAACTCTGTTGGAGTGGCCTTGTCCTATACTTGGGTGGCCTTGTTCCCCATACAAGAAATAGAATGTAAACCCTTTCTTCCACTGCTAGCTAGTGGTTTTCTTAACCCATTATTTTTTATGCATTGTATCTTGCTCGTTCCAACCATTTTTCGTCAGATGGACCTTCAAAACCTAGTCAAAATATTTTCTCTTAGAATTTGAACATTCCTCTAGGTTTTGAAGCATTGTATGAAAAAATGTAAACAAAATTTGTTCCTCATGGTCTCAGGGGTCTAGTGGTATTATGTGCATGTTCTTATGTGTGATCATTGAGGACTTGTGGTATCTCTCATCATTTTGTGTGCCTTCTTTTGAAGTTTCCTGGTCTTCAAACTTAAGGTTAGGGAGATTTTGCACCTAGTCTTGTGAAAAATTGGGAAGGTTATAATCCTTCGTGGTTAATCTTGTTTGTGTCCTCAACACTCCTCATAGGTCAAGTCGTGTAGTGTAGTAGTATTATTCTACTTGTGTGATGTCATATTACAATGGGATATCTTGGGAAGTAGTTGGTTGTCTACAAGTGACATGTCATCATTATAATTTGTGGAGAGCTTGTGTCTCTTGGTTAGGAAAAATTTTGTGAAGGTTGGCCTTAGTATTTTGAGTTTTTTAGTATGTGTGGGTGTTCTTAGTGTAATCATGCATTAGCTAACAATTAATTAATTATTAGTCTAATTTATTCTCCTGCACTTAAGCTAAACTTAGGAGTGATTTACCATGTTAACTATAGAGTTATTATTAGATCATTTTGTCTCATTGCATGAGATGTTGACACTTTTCATGGTCCAATCCCTTTACCATTTAGGGTTTCTCCTCTATAGCACTTAAACCCCATTGTATTATCTCTCAAACATTCATACCATATTGAAAGTCTCTTGCATTTTGTAACTTTTTCTTGTTGAGGAATATTGTAATTCTTTGTTTGCATATCTCTTATGTGTAAGGTGTCTTTATTCCTTGTTTGATCATGTGACTCATGTTTTTCACAATTCTAACATGGTATCAGAGTCTGGATTCTGCGAACCCCTTCTTGATTTATGAGGTTTTTTTCTTCAAGGGTTATAAGCTTCATACTTGGAATTGCCTTTTCTTTTTTTGCAAATTTTGGAGGTGGGAGAAATTTTGGTGCATTTGGAATCAAATAGAATCTTCCATAGGATTCAAAGTTGTTGAGAAAGTCAATTTTTCCTTTTTTTTGGCATGATTTGGACTCCTAAGGTTAGATATATGAGGGTTTGAAGCAGTTTTTTTTTTTCCAGATCTAGAGGGTCACTGTGATTTTGGACCATTTTGAGTTGAAGAACCTCACAATTGCATTTAGGAGGTTGATTCAACAAATTTTGACTATAAATTCACTTATATTTCCCATCAAGAGCTTTTGAGGCAAAAAAAATTACCCTAGGGTCGTATGGCTCCTGTATGGCTTTGCATGCAGATCCAAAAAAAATGCAATAAAAAAGGGGTCAACATTTTTTTTTCAAAATTTATTATTAGAAATTTTTTTAAAATATATTTTAAAATTGCAAGTGCGGGTTTGATTTTATTGATTTGGGGTGGAGTACTTATTGGTACACGGAGGATACCTACAATTTTTAGGCCCTATGGGCCCTTTATGCCACAATGGCAATTGTACCAGCCTATTGTCTAGTGACCTTTAAACTGTCAAGGATGGCTCCTTCAAACCTTTCAACCTCTTATCTTGTTTCCTGGTAGTTTTTCATTTGTCAACAACAAAACAAAAATTTCCAACAACCTTGCAATTTTCACAGTGACTATTTTTTGTTTTTTTAGCAACCAAAGATGACTTCATTTTTTGAGAACCTTTTGGAATATTCCATCTATTTTTTGGTTATTTTGTTCACTAATTTTTTCTCTAGATGCTATATTTTTTCCAATGAAAGAGGAATATTCTGTAGAATATTCCACTAGCATCAGCAGTACGGTATAGGGAAAGGGCTCCCTTTGAATCCTCCTTGTGTCCTAAAGCAGGTGTTTTTTTCTCTTTTGGCCATACTTAGGCATACGGTATTAGATTTTGGTGAACAAGATATCATTGGAAAGCTAGTTTCACCAAGTTTCAAGTGGTGTAGGTCTCATCACTTATTTTTCTACTAGTGTATTCTACAGCCTATTGAAGTCAGATTTGTTGTTTTTAGTCCCAAGCTCATAACTTCTGACCTATTTTTTTATTTTCATCATTCCAGCAGCATTGGGATGATCTTTCAAAGCTCTTCAGATCCATCCATACATTTTTCCCATATTTCTCTCTAGGACATTTTATTTAGTTTTTGGTGTTTTCACACTCTAGTGAATTACTTGGACGTCTTAGCTCTTGGAAAAATTTTGTTTGGGTGGGATGACTCATTTTTTGTTGTTATTAATGTATTTCTAGTATTATGTCCTATTTGGGCATTTGTAGACATCATTTTCATGCACATCCTCTTTTATAGATGCACTAAGATAAAGTGACATTCTAGTGTATACTTTTTAGGGATTTTGCACATCTTGGTGTGCCTTCTATACTTGTACTATGATGTAAAGTGTCATGGGGGGTTGATGTTTGCATTTGGTTTGACATCACAGCTTTTTCAAGTGTCCCATCCATGACAGTAGTGAATCTAGATGATTCATGCCTCATGTGTGTGTGCCTTATTTTTCACACCCCTTTCTTTGTACGCTCTTTCTCCTACATGCACTTCTTGGTTTTAAATAATTTTAGTGTACCTGTCATGGCTCTCCCTTTTCAACATTATGGGGGGTTTCTACTGTTGGTGCTAATGCTTCCTTGGTTTTTTATTTGAGTGATATATGTATATAGTTCTTATTCCTATGTACTTTTGGATGTAGTGTACATCAGCAGCTAGTTACCTTACATTTTAGTGCTCTTACCATATGGACACTCTTGCATTCCTATTTTCTGGAGGTAACGTTCCATTTTCATTTGATCAAAGACTATTGGTACCTATATTTTTAACTTACATATTGCATGTTGAGTAGTGTCATTAGGGTCACTCATGGATATTCATGTACCATTTGTATCTTAAAGTTCTAGATGTTTTCCTTTGTTTTCCATCTTATTCGAGTAGTATTGTTGGGGACACTCATGTAGATTATTGTCCCTCTCTTGATCAATGTTCTTCAAACTATTTGGTACCTATATTTTTTACTTACATCTTGCATATTAACTAGTGTCATTGGGGTCACTCATGTAGATTCATGTACCATTTGTATCTTTGACTTTCAAATGTTTTACCTTTTCCATCTGATTTGAGTAGTGTCATTGGGGGCACTCATGCATATTATTGTCTTCTTGATATTGAAATTTGTATCTTCGAGTTCCAGATGTTTTGTCTTTGTTTTCCATATGATTCAAGTAGTGTCATTTAGGTCACTCATGTAGATTATTTGTATCTTAATCCTAATGATCATATGTTTCAGGGGAGGTTCTTCATTTCAACACCATATCAGTCATCATTCATAGCAATCTATAGCTTTTTTGTGCTTCAGTAATGTTATACATGTTCCATTATTTTTGGGACATTATTTTGTTTGGAGGATTATTTTTCCTTCACCTTGATTTGGAGGATTTTTCAGTCCTTCATTCATCTATCTCTCTTTTGGAGAGGATTTTTCCCCATGTAGTTTTCTCCTTTTTTCCAATTTTGAGAGATCTTTTTTTTGTACATGGGAACCTCACCAGGCCTTGTTTTTTGGGACCCATCATGCATTCTTTTTAGGTTTTTTAGCTACTCCATAAGTTCATCTTAGGGGTGGTGTTAGATTAATCATGCATTAGCTAATAATTAATCAATATTTAATTAATTATTAGTCTAATTTAATTTCATACACTTAAGCTAAACTTAGGAGTGATCTACTATGTTGACTAGACAGCTATTATTAGATCATTATGTCTCATTGCATGAGATGTTGACACTTGCCATGATATAATCCCTTTACCATTTAGGGTTGCTCTTATATAGCACTCGAACCTCATTGTATTATCTCTCAAGTGTGTTGGAATGAACAAGACAACTAAGAGGGGCAGAATTAGTTGTAGAAAATTAAGCCTTCAAAACCCTTTACAATAATCAGATCCACATGCATTCATTAAACCCTTATTTTGTTAGTATGATCAAACATGAAATGCACATAACAGAAACTAAAATCACGACATACACAAGATAAAACCAGATTTATGTGGAAAATCCAATGAGGGAAAAACCACGGTGAGGGTTAGCTCATAATATAAGTAATAACAAAACTAGTACAAAGGGGATCACTGCTAGAATAGGACACATTTTCCAAAAAGGCTCATAGATAGGGCTCACTTCCACATAAAGTATACAAGAAGATAGAAGAATAATGTTACACAGAGAAAACTTCTCAATGCAACAAGGAATCCACCATAATTGCTCACACACTTTTGCGATCTTACATGAATTATTTTGGATGCCTTCATCTCATTGCCTTTACGAACCCTAACATTGAAATTTGCATTGCTCTACTCAAATTCGCATCACACACATCACTCACATCAATCTCGCATATATCTTTCTTCTTATTTCTTTCATCCCGCAATACACAACACCATACTTATTTATATCAACCTCATCCTCAAAAAAATCCTTTAATGTCAACAACTAGCTGTTATACATACAAATTCAAAATAGGTCAGCACCTAAACATTCGCGCGGTGGATAGGAACGAAGGAAACCTACATAAATCCTTAGCTAGGAGCCAAATAGATCCAAACATGCCTCAACACATGTAATGCTCAAAAAAGAAACTCACTTGCTAACAAAGCATTTCCAAGAACTTTTGCACATTCCAAGTAAGGTAAAAGTGAATCATGCATGTAACATGAACTATTCATAAGAGGTTGAAAGCAAGTTCAATAATGAATATCATTACATACATCAAGATGGTATACAATACAACTATTTCAATGGTACATCATTAAGCTTTCATCAATACATCTATTTCAATGTTACATCAATAAGCTTTCATCAATACATCTCAAAAGTAAAGTTACATTTACAAATGGGCTATGTAAGCCATACAAAATAATACAAAGTACATCCATAGCATAAAGATTCTCTGATCCTCAACCACCTTGACACCACTGGTCTTCTTGCAAGATGAGGCCAAGATTGCGATTAAGGCGCCTTTTCTATCAACCACAAAGTACATGACTTCCCCGGGTTCTTCCTAACTCAAAAAAACCCCAACCCTGCATGAGGAGCCTAGCAAACCTGGAACAATAAAGCAAGAGGGAACTCTTGATGCATGCTTGATGCCTATATGCTTTCCTATACTAGAAAACATATTTCTTGCATGTAGGATGTGGCAGAGACATATAAAAATTCTAGGCATTTTATCCATCTATTTCAATGGTACATTCACTTAGCCAAGCATTAAAACATAAAATTGTAGTTTATGAAAAGGCTAAACTACCATCTCTGTGTGCCCACATTCGACATCCTATCCCATAAGTTTCTCATAAAGAAAACAAATATTACATTTTCCACATAAATTCCATTCAGTTTATACATTCACACATTTAAGCATTTTATCATAAAAATACATTTTATTTCCAAGTTTTCCAATTGATTTGCATAAGAACCATAATTCAAAAAAATGCATCTCATAGCTAGTTTTACAGTTCACTATGAATTATTATCCAACCATTCTATTACATTCCAATGAAAATAAAGCAAGTATATGCATATGTGTTCATTTCTATGTGTGTGCTAAATATCCAACATTCTATCTCTATTTGAATGATTTAGTCTAAACAACTGATTTATGTAAATTGGAAAGAGAACCCTCTCTAATCAGCAATATATACATTTTTAGAAATTACAATTTTCACATATTTTATTGCAATGTACACACACACACACAGAGACATATGTATATATATATATATATGGATACATTACACCGAATTTTAGAATTAAATCAATACTAACACATAAATTTACCAGCATACAACAGAAATATTGGTTATTCCTAGCCAAATTCAAAACTATTCATTTCTAATCTCAGAACTTGTTTATTCTCAAATAAGAACAAATATATATTCATATAGATATTCATATCTAAAAATTTGTATATATATATATATATATATAAATACATACTCAGAAATTATCAATACAAGAATAAAGTATGGTTTCAGCAAGTTAATCATTTTAAATCAAAAAATTATACTGCAGGTATATAACCAGATACATACAGGTGTAATTACTGGCTCACATATTTATATATTTCATACTGTACACACACACACATATATATGTATATGCATTTGTTTGAATTTACTTGGCCACACAGCTGATATGCTAATAATGAATTTCCAAATATTCGCAGAAGGGTTCAATTGAGTTCAGAGAGTTTTTAAAAGAAAGAAATAAAGATTATACAGGTTGATGCCCCCTTTGGGGGAGGCGCTTCCTGTGGAGGGCAGTGTCCTCTCCACAGATCGCAGCCTATGGAGGGAGCTGCCCCCATAGCGCAACCCTTCCCAATGGGGAGGGCATGGCTAGGGAAAAAACCCTTGTCCCTTCAAAAAATTTCCCTTCATTAAATCAAAAAAAAAAGCTAGTATTAAGGCTTTGTAATTCGATTTCATTTAAAATATAAGTATTATATATGTAAATATATGTATATATTTACACAGTTCAGTGTATGCATATACATATATTTGAATATATAATAGTATCACAATTTGAAACAAGATTTCACTTAAAGAATCATAGAAATCTAGCATAAAATATCCAATACAGGGATTTGTGTAGAATTATATATATTCAATACTAAATACATATATATATATATATATATATATATATATATACATATGTACATATATATATATATATATACATATGTACATATATATATATATATATATATATATATATATATATGAATAGTGAAGAATGCACAAATTGTACAGCTAAGCCAATGAATTTCATACAGCAAGCACTCAATACAATGATTATGCACAATACTTTTCAAAAAGAATTCAATCTGTTAGCATTACAGACAATCTTTCTCACATTTTAAAATTTAAATGCAATGAAAGAGATTTAAAAACTTGGAAAAATTATCTCCAGTTGAAATTCCCTTCTTCCTCTTCTCACATTCTTACTTTCCTTGGAATTTTCTTTTTGAAGAATCTTCCTCTACTTATTTCATTTTCTCATGTATTTATCTTATTATTTCTACTATTTTTTTTTCTACTGTACTCTAGAAAACTTCTTTTAGGCAGTCATTTTCCGTTATTTCCTTTCAGAGCAATCAAGAAAGACCAACCAAACTATTGTGTTTTCGTTATTCTCCTCCCTCCTTTTTAAAGTTTTCTTTTTATTTTCAAAACCTAATCCTAAAAAGAATAAGAATAAAATTTATTTCTATGCACATTATTTTCCTTTGATAAATAATAAAGAATTTATGTTTGAGTTGCAACTACATAATTATCCAATGAATAGTGAGGAAATACTATATTTAAATTGCAAAAGAAATATTTACCCTTTATAAGCATTAAATAAATATCATTTATTTGAAAATTGAATATTTATTCTAAATAATAATAGAGAAATATCATTCAATTGAGAATAAAATAATTATTCTAATTAACCAAGCATTATCATTTATTTGTAAAAACAAAATCTATAATTAAATTATAATCAATTATTTTGTTTCATTATGCTTTATTTCATTGTTAATTAATTTAATTAAACATCTTATAATACGAACAATAAAACAATCATCTAAGTTAAATGCTAAATGCATCTACATGACGCTAAGTGCTTGTGTGTGTGTGAGATAATTGTTCCTGCTTTACCTTGCCAAGAAGCTAACTTCCTCTATCTTAATCACACCCTTGGTCGTCGACAACCTGTAGCTCAAGTACACTCAGACACCCATTAATTGATTAATATCTAGATAAAATCCAAATCGAAGCAATATAATGCATTAATCCAAATATTACTATTCTATTTTGCTTCAATTTCAAAGTAAACCATATTCAATACATTTCAAGTTTTCAAAATTAAAGCAAATATTTTCATATTTCATCACACAAAAACACCATATTATTTATTGTTTACTCTACCACACTCATTCAATCATATATCAAATTCACATAAAGCCAAAAGCAAGAAGCATCAAATTTGAAGACGTGACAACATGCTTCACAAGCCTCACATTTAGTGTTAACACAAGGTCAACCAACACCAGTGCTAAACACAATAAACATTAAGTACACGCTTCCTCAAATCAATCCAAAAAGTTGAAAGTTCTAGAAAACATAATTCATTTGAATGTAATATAGAATAATCCTTGAACTACTTGAGATTCATCAAACACTTCATCAACCTCGCATCATCCAAATACTTAAACTCAGAACAATTGGTGACCCTTTCTTGCATACTGATAAATGAAACTCACTCTATATAGCATCAAATCAAGTAAAATATCGAATACAAAAATATATAATAATTATAAGCAACGTCCCAAGTCTACACAACCTGAAGCCAAACAAAGGAGAAACACAGAGCAAATACATTTATCCCATGCCATAGAAAACATCACTAAACAACTAGTTCACACACTGGTGAAAACATCTCGCACTATACAACGATCCAAAACCCAAATTTTGAATATAGAAACCTCTAATAACCTTGAATAACCTGTAAGATTCGCATAGGCATAGCATCAACATAGAAAAAATGTAGAGCACAATACCAAAGCACACAATTTTCACTATTTATCAAATTTCCTGAAAAGCACTTGGAAGCAAGTACCAAAGACAATATCTCAACTCATTCCATCTTTCCAATTCATCTTCAAACACTACAACAAAAATATAGCTCCATGTACTCACAACACTTCCTCAATATCTCAACTATACATGCAAAACCTATATCAACCTATTTTCCTCTTTTTCAAAATTTTCTTAATATCCTCAACATCTTCATCCCATAGTTTCCATCAATGACAACACCAGTTAGTAAACTTCTTGTTGACGTTAATAAAAAAACCTTCATGCTTGTAACAATCTCCCCCTTTGTCATTGATGGAAACACAAGATATGGAAATCCACCAAAGACAACACACCAGAACTGATCCATAGCAGGGGTGGACAACTCCAAAACACTCACAATCAACCAACCTTTCAACTTCTCAAACACCAAATGTTGGGTTTTCATTCACCAGCCTCAAATCTCCTAGTAGCCTTTACAAACTATTTTTCCAATCATAATTTCTAGGGTAGGGATGATATCACAAATGTAAACATAGTTTCAGACACCCATTTGGATCTTATACAACATATCTCAGAATCAAGGTGGGTTACTTTGTGCTAAAACCCTCTAAAATTGATTGTCCTCTATTTGCATATAGGCCTAATTAGTGAATTTGCTTAGTAGCAGTAGGGAATATGCACTCCAAGGTCTATTCTTCCATTCCAACAGTTCAAACATGTATTAATAGGCCTAAATCACCAATTCCCATTGTGTAGAACACTCTACCAAAATATTTTCCTCAAAACCCTAAGTCTATATGATTTCTAAACCTTATACATGAGGATATTATGTTAGGGAATCAACATGCACATGACAAATGCCTTCCCATGCATCTGCAAACTTTTGAAAACCAAAAAAATTCCTACTTCTTCCATTCCACCAAGTTTTAGGAGATTTCACTGAGTAGAATGGAAATTATTACATTTTTTCAGTCACTAGCAACCCTAACAAGGATTTCAACCAGTCCTAACTAAAATGCTTGTAACTTGAACAAATATTAATGAAAAAGAGCCAAACCAAGTGCAATGGAAAGAAGATTCACTACAACAAATCTAATTGATTTCAATCCATGAAAAGATCATACAAAACCGTACTATTCATTGTAGCAGCAAATTAGCGTTTGAAAATGTAGAAAATAGAGTTTTTTCTGTTGATTCAATCTCCAAAAAAACATCCAACCTCAATGTCGACCAGAAAATGAATTCTTAAAGCATTCACAACCATTTACCAACTTTTTCTACTAATTTTCAAATGACAAATTCAACTAATCATCATTAGACCCCTATTATGACAAAAATTGCAAAAGTTGCATTGACAACATTTCAGCAACTTGACAACATTTTGTAATTGACCTCTAAATCACCCCTACTGACTCAAGAATGAATCAAGCACACTTGAAATGGTCATGCAAAACCTTATTACATGTTCTTAACTCAATAAAAAAAATTAACATTTGACCCCCTTACATGGGGCATGAAGACCCTAGGCGCTCCTACACCAACAACAGCTATGAACACACTTTATTTCCTTCTCTCTTTTTTTATATTAGATAACCTACACAACATTCCTAAACTCTCTCCCCCTTATGGGAGTCTCTCTCCCCCTAAGAAGATAAGCTTTTTCACATGATTCTCTTTGCCCCTTTGACACTGAACCAAGAAACTTGCTATGAACACCCAAACAAATCAGCAACACATGACACTACCTACTCCCCCTAAGAGGTATCCACCAAAATCAATCCAAACAAGAGATAGATCCATAGATCCACTGGATGGATGCATCTCCATATGAATCTAGTTCAAATAGGGAGGGGTGATAACACCCAACTTCTCCTAAAGATAGTCAAAAGTATCCTTAGGAAGAGCCTTAGTAAATATATCAGCAATCCGATCCTTTGTAGGAACATACTCAAGCTTCACCTCATTCTCCATAATATTTTCTCTCAAAAAGTGATACCTGATAGATATATTCTTTGTCCTTGAATGCATCACTAGATTCTTTGAAATGTTAATTGCACTTGTATTATCACAAAAGATAGAAATAGGGCCATCATATACAACTCTGATATCCTTCAATATTTGTCTCATCCATAATACCTATGTACAACATGATGCTACTACAATGTACTCAGCCTCTATAGTGGATAGGGAAATGGAATCCTACTTCTTTCTCATCCATGACACCAGTCTACATCCAAGAAAGAATGTACCACCACGTGTGGTTTTCCTGTCATCAACACAACCAACCCAATCTACATATGTATAAGCACTTAATGTGAAATCAATATCCTTAGGATACCACAAGCCATAATCTAAAGTGCCTCTTAAATATCTAAATATCCTCTTAATAGTTGCAACATGTGTTTCTTTAGGATCTTCTTGAAATCTAGCTACAAGAAAAACTATATGCATGATATCTTGTCTAGTAGCGATCAAATACAATAGTCCACCAACCATAGATCTATACTTTCTCTGACTAGCCTTAGGTGAATCATCGTCTTTGCTCAATTTACAACCAGTCACCATAGGAGTACATACCAATTTGGAGTCATCCATTCCAAAAAAATGCAACATCTCTTTGACATATTTAGACTATGAAATGAAAATCCCTTTATATATTTGATTAATTTGTAGCCAAAGAAAGAAATTTGTCTCCCCAAACATTGACATTTCAAATTATTTTTGCATTTCCTCTGCAAACTTCTTACACATAGCCTCATTTCCTCCAAATATAATTTCATCCACATATACTACTACTATCAGAATTTTTTGTCTTCCTTAATTTCTCTGCTGTCAGGTTCATTTAACACATATCCATCTACCGCAATTGAATTCTGCAAGTTTTCACCAACTTTAACATTTTCACTTTCAACTATCTTTCTCAACCTTTTGTTGTAACATATGTAAGCTTTTCTTCTAATATAATATCCAATGAAAATACCTTCATCATATCTTGCATCAAAATTTCCTAAGTTTTCTTCTTCTCTTTTGATATAAAATTTGCTTCCAAACACTCTAAAGTACTTAATAGTAGGAATCCTTCCATACCATAGCTCATAGGGAGTCTTTGTGTTGTAAGCTTTAGCTTAAACTCTATTAAGTATGTAAATAGTAGTATGAATAGCTTCTCTCCAATAGACTTCTAGTAGATTTACCTCTTTCATCATAGTTCTAGCAACCTCTTGAACAATCCAATTTTTCCTTTCAACAACTTCATTCTGTTGAGGAGTTCAAGAGGCATACAAATGCCTCTTTATTCCATGAACTTAAAAAAACATATTAAAATCATTGGAGGTGAATTCACCACTTCTGTTAGACCTTAAACATTTTATTTTCAAATCTATTTCATTCTCAACCATAGCTTTAAATGCCTTAAATTTATCTAATGCATCAAATTTCTCTCTAAGAAAAGTAACCCAAGTCATTCTAGAGTAATCATCAATCAAAAGCATAAAGTTTTTATCACCTTGTAGACTTCTCACCCTTGTAGGACCACAAAGATCTATGTGTACTAATTCCAGTAGTCTAGTAGCAGATTGTTCATTTCCCTTAAAGCTACTCCTTGTTTGTTTTCCAAATTGAAAACTCTCACAAACATCATCAATAGGCTTTCTAATTCTAGGTAAATTTCTTACTACATGAACTGAACTAATTCTTTCCAAATTATCAAAATTCGTTTGACACATCCTCTAGTTACATAACCAACTATCATTAATATGATACATAAATCAATGACCATTAGTGCCCTTAAGTTGATAGATATTTCCATTTGTTCTTTTACCAGTAGCAATCACAGTTCTGAACCCTTTCCTGATCTCACATGTTTCATCCTTAAACACAAGATTGTATTCTTTGCTACACACTTTTCCAACACTCAAAAGGTTATATCTTAAACCTTTAACATAATAAATATTGTCAATTTTATGCTTTCCATCAAAACTGATCGAACCTATTCCACAAATCTTAGCTCTTAAATCATCTCAAAATTTGAATAATCCTCCATCATACTTTTAAAGTTTAACAAACTTATTTTTTTCTCTATTCATATGATTAGAGCATCCACTATCAACAACCCATTAATTATTATCCTCTTTGACATGAAAAGCAGATACCAAACTACATTCAACCTTATCCTTTGTCTCTGGAATACTTTTCTTCACACCATTTTCAGGGTTAGTAGAACCAGATCCTTCTTTTATAGCCAAAAACAAGTGTTCATTGTCATCAAAATCTCCATAATCAGATTCATCATAAAAAATACCAGCATCTTCTCCCATATAGTAATCTCTCTTAATCATTTTTCCTTTATTTTCCTTGTTCCCATTATTTAGAGCTCTTTTTGGACATCTTGAAGCATAAGGACCTATGTCACCACAGCTAAAACATTTGAAAGGTAATTTACCTTTGTACTTATCGGTGCCCTTTTTCATCTTCCTCACAAAATTAGCTTCCAAACCATCAAGATCTTCTTCACCTGAATCTTCAACCTTCTTTGATTTACTAGCCTTGAAAGAAGTCTCATCTTTTGTACCTTTCTTCAATTTTCTCATTTCAAATACAGTTAGAGTACCAATCAACTAATCTCTGGAATAATTATCAAAATCAACAGTTTCCTGAATAGCAGACACCTTTTCATTGTAACAATCCAAAAGTGATCTGATAACTTTCTTTACTATAGATTATTTAATTGTTGCACCAACACCTCTCATTGTACTTACAAACTCATCAATTCTTTGTATGTAGCTTTGAATTGTTTCTTCTTCAGACATTTGCATCATCTCAAACTGTGCCTTCAAGTTCTACAAATTTGCTTGTTTGACCTTCATATCTCCTTCATAAATTCTTTCTATCTTATCACAAACTTCTTTAGTAGTCATCAAACTCATAACTTTAACTAATTCGATATTTGAAAGACTATTCATAATAATAAATCTCGCCTTAGCATTGATCTCATGCACCTTGTTTTTTGCACTTGTACTTCGACCATTCAAAGTTGGAGTATATGTAGTTTAATCAGCCTTCTCAATCTCATATCCCTAAGCAAACAAATATCCTTCCATCTTTGTCTTGTAGAATGCATAATTTGAGTCATCAAATCTAGGACATTCCAAAGCAATCTTGTTCACCATCCCGGATCTACCTCAAGCAATTAAGCTCTTCTCCAAGGAACCTTGATCTAATACCAATTGTTGAAATGAACAAGACAAATGAGAGGGGGGTGAATCAATTGTAGCAAATTAAACCATTGAAACCATCTATAATAATCATATCCACATACATTCATTAAACGCTTATTCTATTAGTATGATCAAACATGAGATGCACATAATAGAAACTGAAATCACAACGCCATACGCAAGAGAATGCCATATTTATGTGGAAAAACCATGATGAATATTAGCTCACAATATAAGTAATAGCAAAACTAGTACAAAAGGGCTCACTGCCAGAATAGGACGCATTGTCCAAAAAGGCTCACAGCCAAGGCTCACTGCCACAAAAAGAATACAAGAAGATAGAAGAAAATTACATAGAGAACACTACTTAATGCAACAAGGAATCTACCACAATTTCTCACACACTTTTATAGTCTTGCATGATTGATTTTGGATGCTTTCAGCTCACTACCTTTAGGAACCCTAACATTGAAATTTGCACTACTCTGCTTAAATTCATATCACACACATCACTCGCATCAATCTTGCATCTATCTTGCTTCTTATTTCTTTCATCCCACAACTCACAACAACACCACACTTATTTATATTGACCTCATCCTCAAAAACTTTCTCCAATGTTGGCAACTAGTCATTATGCATACAAATTCAAAATAGGTCAGCACCTAAACATTCCCGCGGTGGATAGGAACAAAGGAGACCTACATAAATCCTTAGCTAGGACCCAAATAGATCCAAATATTCCTCAACACACTTCACAAGCCTCACATTTAGTGTTAACACAAGGTCGGCCAACACCAGTGTTAAACACAATAAACATTAAGTACACGCTTCCTCAAATCAATCTAAAAATTTGAAATTTTTGAACATAATTCATTTGAACATGATCTAGAATAATCCTTGAACTATTTGAGATTCATCAAACACATCATCAACCTCACATCATCCAAATACTTCAACTCAGAACAACTGGTAACCTTTGCATACTGATAAATGAAAATCACTTTGTACAACATCAAATCAGGTAAAATCTTGAATATAGAAAGATATAATCATTATAAGAAACTTCCCAAGTTTTCACAACCTGAAGCTAAACAGTAGAGAAACATGGAGCAAATACATTTCTCCTAGGCCACAAAAAAATCACTAAACAACTAGTTCACACACTGGTGAAAATATCTCACATTGTATAACACGATCCAGAAACCCAAATTTTGAATATAGCAACCTCTGATAACCTTGAATAACCTATAAGATTCACATAGGCATAGAATCAACATAGAAAAAGAATGAAGCACAATACCAGAGCACACACTGACCACTTACACAACACAGTTTTCACCATTTATCAAATTTCCTCAAAAGCACTTGGAAAACAAGTACCAGAGGCAACATCTCAGCTTATTCCATATTTCCAATTCATCTTCAGACACTGCAACAAAAAGATAGCTCCATGCACTCACAACACTTCCTCAATGTCTCAACTATACATGCACAATGCACATCAACATGTTTTCATATTTTCACAATTTTCTCAATATCCTCAACATCTTCATCCCATAGTTGACATCAATGACAACACCAATCAGTAGGCTTCTTGTTGACATCAATGACAACACCAATCAGTAGGCTTCTTGTTGACATCAATGACAACCCCTTCATGCTTGCAACAAAGTGTTCATACCATTTTGAAAGTCTTGCATTTTCTAGCTTTTTCTTGTTGAGGAATATTGCAATTCCTTGTTTGCAGATATCTTACATTGAAGGTGTCTTTTTTCGTTGTTTGATCATGTTGCTCATTTTTTTCACAATTCTAACATGGTATCAGAGCGTGGATTTTGCAAACCCCTTCTTGATTTATAAGGTTTTTTTCTTCAACAAGAGTTACAAGCTTCATATATGGAAATCCCTTTTGCTTTTTTTGCAAATTTTGGAGGTGGATGAAATTTTGTTGCATTTGGAACCAAAATAGAGTCTTCCATTAGATTCAAAACTATTGAGAAAGTTAGATTTTCCTTTTGTTTAGCTTGATTTGGATTCTTGAGGTCAAATCTGTGAGGGTTTGAAGCAGTTGCTTTTTTTTTCTAGATCTGGAGGGTAGCTACGATTTTGGACCATTTTGAATTGAAAAGAATCTCACAGTTGCGTTTAGGAGGTTGAATCAATGAATTTGACTATAAATTCGTCTATATTTCCCATTGGGAGATTTTCAGGCAAAAAAAATTCCCCAAGGTCGTATGGCTCCTATATGGCCCTACATGCAGATTGAAAAAAACACAATAAAAAAGGGGTTGATGTTTTTTTTAGATTTATTTATTAGAAATTTTAAAAATAAAAAATCTTTTAAAATTGCAAGCATAGGTTTTATTTTATTGATTTGAGGCGGAGTAATTATTGGTACCCACAGGTTACCTATAATTTGTAAGCCCTATGGACCCTTTATGTCGCAACGACAGTTGTACCAGCCTGTCGTCCAACGACCTTTAAACCGCCAACGATGGCTCCTTCAAACCTGTTGACCTCTTATCTTGTTTCCTGACGGTTTTTCATCTACCAACAGCAAAACAAAAATTTCCAGCGCCCTCACAATTTTCACGGTGACCATTTTGTGCTTTTCCGACAACCGGCGACAACTTCATTTTTTGGGAGCCTTTTGCAATATTCTGTCTATTTTGTCTGCCATAGGGGCTAGTTGTTTTTCAATGAAAGAGGAATATTTCGTAGAATATTCCGCTGACATCAGTGGTACGACATAGGGCAAGGGCCCCCTTTGAACCCTCCTTGTGCCCTAAAGGAGGTGCATTATTTTTTTTGGCCATAACATGGGCATACAATATCATATTTTGGTGAACAAGATATCATCGAAAAGATAATTTCACTAGCTTTCTAGTGGTATGGGGCTCATTACTTGTTTGTCTGCTGGTGCATTCTATAGCCTGTTGAAGTTAGAGGTAATGTTTTCAGTCTCGTGCTCATAACTTTTGACCTATTTCTCTATTTTTCGTGATTCTAGCGGCATTGGGATGATCTTTCAGAGCTCTTCAAAGCCATCCATGCATTTTTTCCATATTTCTCTATAGGTACATTTTATTTAGTTTTTGGATTTTTGCACTCTAGTGAATTACTTAGATGTCTTAGCTCCTGGAAACTTTTTGTTTGTGTGAGATGACTCGTTTTTGGCTGTTATATATGTATTTCCAATATTTTGTCCTATTTGGGCATTTGTAGACATCTTTTTCATGCATATTCTCTTTTGTAGATGCACTAAGATAAAGTGTCATTTTGGTGTATACTTTTTTGGGATTTTGTACATCCTATTGTGCCTTTTGTACTCACACTATGATATAAAGTGTCGTGGGGGGTTGATGTTTTCCTTTGGTTTTCCATCACACCTTTGTCAAGTGTCCCTTCCATGACAATAGTTAATCTAGGTGATTATTACCTCATGTGTGTGTGCCTTATTTTGCACACCCCTTTATTTGCAGGTTGTTTCTCCTACATGCACTTGTTGGTTTCACACAATTTCAATGAACTTGTCATGGCTCTCCCTTTTCAGCATTATGGGGGGGTTTCTACTGTTGGTGCTAATGCTTCCTTGGTTTTGCGTTTGAGTGATCTATGTATCTAGTTCTTATTCCTATGTACTTTTAGATGCAGTGTACATTAGCAGCTAGTTACCTTGCATTTCAATGAGATTGAGCACTTACCATATGGACACTCTTGCATTCCTATTTTCTGGAGGTGACCTTCCATTTTCATTTGATCAAAGACTATTGGTACATGTATTTTCAACCTGCATATTACATGTTGAGTACTATCATTAGGGTCACTCATGCAGATTCATGTACCACTTGTATCTTTGAGTTTCAGATGTTTGCCTTTGTTTTCCATCTAATTCGAGTAGTGTCGTTGGGGACGCTCATGCAAATTATTGTCCCTCTCTTGATCAATGTTCTTCAGACTATTTAGTACCTATATTTTTGACTTGCATCTTGCATATTGAGTAGTTTCATTGGGGTCACTCGTGCAAATTCATGTACCATTTGTATCTTCGACTTTTAGATTTTTTCCCTTTGTCATCGGATTCGAGTAGTGTCACTAGGGGCACTCAAGCAAATTACTATCTTCTTGATCTTGACATTTGTATCTTCAAGTTCTAGATGTTTTGTCTTTGTTTTCCATCTAATTTGAGTAGTGTCATTGAGGGCACTCACGCAGATTCTTGTTATCTTGATCTTGATCATCATATGTTTCAGAGGAGGTTCTTCATTTCAGCACCATATCAGTCATCATTTGACAACAGTCTATAGCTTCTGTGTGCTTTAGTGATGTTCTACATGTTCCTTTATTTTTGGGACATTGTTTTGGTGTGAGGCTTCTTAGTCCTTCACCTTGATTTGGAGGCTTTTCCAATCTTTCATTTGTCTTTCTCTCTTTTGGATAGGAGCTTTTCCCATGTGGTTTTCTCCATTTTTGAGAGATCTTTTGTTTGTACATGGGTACATCACCAATCCTTGTTTGTCGGGACCCATCATGCATTATTTTATAGATTTTTAGCTACTCCCTAAGTTCATCTTTGGGGGGGTGTTAGAGTAATCATGCATTAGCTAATAATTAATTGATATTTAATTAATTATTAGTCTAATTTATTCTCATGCACTTAAGATAAACTTAGGAGTGATTTACTATGTTAACTAGAGAGATATTATTAGATCATTATGTCTCATTATATGAGATGTTGACACTTGTCATGATCTAATCCCTTTACCATTTAGGGTTCCTCCTATATATTTCTCAACCCTCATTGAATTATCTCTCAAGCTTTCATACCATTTTGATAGCCTCTTGCATTCTGGAGCTTCTCTTGTTGAGGAATATTGCAATTCTTTGTTTGCAGATCTCTTATGTGGAATGTGTCTTTGTTCGTTTGATCATGTGGCTCGTGTTTTTCACAATTCTAGCAGGTGTGAATTGGAGGTTGATGATTCCCTCATCCTATCCTAGGTTGGTGTTGTGGGAGAAGCAAACGTAGTTTAGTAACCGAACGCCATGTAGGTGTTGCTCTCTCTCTCTCTCTCTCTCTCTCTCTCTCTCTCTCTCTCTCTCGTATGTTCATCATGGTGGATTTGTCCCATGAGTGGTTATTCTTCCATTGTTGTCACCTTGTTGATGTAATGGTGAGGCTGTCTTGTCATCTTTGTTGTGTGTTGTTGTGTTCATGTGGCACGTGTACACATTGGTGTCCAAGTGTAACAAGTTGCAGTAACAACGTTGTTATTTCAAAAAAAAATTGTTTCATTGGGATTTGTTTTGAGCGTGTCGGCTTGGGGAATTACACTAGGTGCCAAAACAATGAATCCACATATACTAGTTTGTTGTTCATATAAACTATTGGTTGTTGAACCAATTTTCTACGTAAGAAAGGTCTACAAGTTATTATAGGGCATCAAATGATGTGCATCCAAAGTATAAACATTTGAAAAGATATCCTTCCTAATAGTCTAGGAAGCATTTGGTGTTGCAAATTTGTTTGCAATGTTATGTCTCCATGGTTATTCATAACAATTCAAAGGAATATTTTAATTACATTTGTTATATTTTCTCTTACCACCTTTGTTGGCATGAATGCAATAAGGGTTTGGTGTTTGTTTGAAAACACTTAAAGTATTGCAAATGATTTGTAAAGTCATTTCTTTATTTCATATGGGTTGTCAGTGTTGGTTATGTATTATTAAGTATGTCTCTTGTAGAAATGTAATTTTTGGTTTTTATTTACATGTAAATTTGGTTACGTTGATTCTTTTCCTTAATATGTTTCCTTCATCTTTGTTGTTTACAACTTAGTTGCCCAAATGGAGTAGGCACTAGTCTGCATTGGTGAAGTACCAATCAATCTTTCACTTAAAATTACATGTGTTCCTATTAATTGTAGGATTAGATTAGGTTTTATACATGTTCATGTTTTTTATTACAAACTAGGGAACTATTTTAAGCAAACCTAACACCCATATCATTAATGAATTTGAGCATGCATGTCTACACCTTGTCATTGTGTAAAATTATAAACGAAACTATCTTTAAGGATTATAATGTATCTTGTATTTGTAGGTGCATGTGCAAGTTGTGTGATCAGCTATAAAAAAAGGTCTAAATTGGCTAGTTGATCTTGATCTAGTGATGGTTATATGGGTCAAATATAAATTTGGACATATATTTTTGTTATAGTCATGTTATATTATAAATTATTTAAACATCTATCAAGATTTAGCTTTGGTAATACCCTCTCGAATAGGGTACTTGTTTACGTTCAACTTCCAAATATCTAATTATTTGAAGGTGGTGTCTAAGGAGACTATTTAGGAGCATGCCAATTGGATAGGTTAAACCCTTTGGTTGGTCAAATTAGTAGTGATGAGTGATATCAAATACAACAGCTGTAAACATGTAAATGGCTTAAATAGTGACAAAGCATATTCAATTTATTTATTAACTTTTAAAATTGAAGTGTACTCTAATACCTCCTTGATATCCTCTATTTTTTCCATATGTGAATTAGTTGTGCATTGAAAGTCTTTAAATACCATAGCATGTCACATAAACATGTCATGTCATCTCATAACAAATAGTAGAATGAAGCAATAAAAATTGTAATTAGAATTTATTTAAATATAGGGTCATCCTCACGTATTAGGATTGAACTAGGTCACACTCACATTGTTTGACAATGAACTAGAGGGGATAAGGTGATGATCTCCAAACATGGAATAAATATATAAGAATATGTGCAAATAGATATGCAATAGGGACCTATAGATGGTGAATGTATAGAAATAATCACATATGGGGGTAAAATAGAGATGTATATGGATCATTGCACAGACCAAGTCTTGAACAAGAGTGTAACTTGTAAATATGATATTGGATTAAGACATTCCACCATGTGGGCACAAAAGTATGGGAAATTCCATGGTTATGCTAATTTCACAATTACATTTTTTCCTCATTTTGATGTGCATATGAATTTAACGTGAAGATGCATTTCTAAGTATATGTACATTCTCATGCAACATGAAAAGTAAATACATAGACACTTAAAGGATAATATCTTAAAAAAGAAACGTAATTCTTGTAATCACTCTCAATCAAAGTTTGCAAAATAATGAAAATTGTGCAATAAGTAGCCCATACCTCATAATAAAAATAAATACAAATTGCAAATTTAACTAAATGAAAAATGAGAAATAAAGAGATGGGATATAAAAATTTCCTATATGGAAAGTGATGTGAAATACTTTCTTTGATGCAATAAAATGACATGGATTTGCATGATATGGCTATGTGATAAAACTCCATGTAATGTGGTAAATGGAATAAATCTCCTCATGAGGTGGTAACGAGAGAAATATCCAAATAATGTGAATGTGTAATGTGATCAAGCTATGTCTAGATACAATGATAAGTATATTTCTAGAATTGGTTTTCAAAATCTCAATCATAAAAGCATTAGCAAAAATATGTGCCCCCTCCAATTGGTTTCATCTAATATATTTAAGGAATTAGAGTGGAAAAGAAGATATGTAAAAAAATTAAAAAAACAAAAAGAAAGATAAAAAGTGATAAACCAAATAAGATGTACAGTCATTGAAGCACAAGCTTGTTATGAATATCTAAGGATAACATTGTGTGAGCATGTGCATAAGTAGAAGATAAGTATGAAGGAACGTGTAAAATGATTTTCCACCAATATAAGAAAATGATAAGGATGGCCCTACAAGCTAGGGAAGAATCATAGAGGTAAAAATAAGATGTAAAATGTGTGGGCATGTCAAGGGTCATAACATGTAACATAGGACCTAAGAACGATAAGAATCGTAAGGCATGGAACCATAAGGTTTATACATGACTATAAGCATGTGAACATAAGCATGATAAGGAAACATGGGAAGTAATAGGATCATGGTAGAGGTAAGCATAGTGATCATGGCATATCAATAATGTCATAAAATCATGTATAATAGGAAGGTAATAGGAAAAAGTGAAAGTCATGATGATGATCAATAGGAAAATATGAAAGCCATGATGATGATCATGGAACATATGAGGACATAGGAGTTGAGCAAGGCATGTAAGAAAGCATGGAAGCTAGCAATGGACAATAGACAATCATTGCAGCTAAACATGACCCATAAGAAAGAGTAAATTCTACAAGGAAACAAAGTTGAGCATTAGACATAAGAAAATATAAAAGCTAGGCATAAAATTAATATAGGAGAAATGCCACCCAAGTGGAGAAACAAAGTATAAATCATAATAGAGAAGGTGAAGTGACAATAGTAAATACACAACAAACACATTATAAACAAAAAGCCAAAATGTAAGGACATACATGATAAATGAAATATTAATCAAATAAGATCACAATGGGCATGGCATAAAAAAAGGTTGAAGTAGAAATGATACACAACATAAGGAGTGACATGAACAACACAACACATGTTCAAAGTCACGTGTCACATTCACCATTAAAGGTATCTTTGCAACATCCACTTGCTAACTAGGAACATGGAAACAACATAAAGCCAGGAAGGGAAAATAAAGTCACTAGATGTAAGAGAGATGGGTGAGGGCAGCTAAGAATGAAATCATCTCCATCAATAGTATCTATAATATGTTTGAATCAATGCCACCAATGGGGTTATCTATGTTATTATAAAGTATAAACCCATGAATATAAGAGTGGGATGTAGGGATGCTAAGTGTGATGTATGATCTAATATAGTCAAGTTCAATGTGTATTAGGTGATTTCACCTTTTTCTCAAGTGTATCTTCAATATAGGGTGTGTTATGATTAAGACCAATCTCTTGATGAGCACTAAAAAAACCTTCATCAAATGATTTTATATGATTAAGTTCATCAAGTGAAGAAGTTGTATGTGCATGGTTATGCTCAATGTTTGTTTTCTCTTTTGCCTATAAGATGCTAAATCTTTTGTTTCATAGCATAATACTGATCTATAGAATTTGTTGTGCAACGATTAGCAAAAAAAAGTACTTATCCTCGTGTGTTGCAAGCTTGGAGATATCTATTGGTTTGACAAAAGGCAAGGTAATAAGATTTTGTTTCTAAACTTGTTGTAATACCACTATTTCAATTAGTTAAAATATCTTTTAATGAGGGGAAGTAAGCCATCAATAAATATATGTTGGAGCTTAAAATCCCATAATGTAGATCTTAGATTAGTAATCAAAGCTTTAAAATCTCATGATATAATCTCGAATTGGTTCATGTTCTTGTTTCTCACATTGCATGACTTGTATGATAGATGGCTTAGGATCAATATTGTAATAAAAGTGCTTAACAAAAGTAGTTAAGCCCACAAAAGCCATTGTTAGAATTAGATGCCATACACCTTGCAATCCCTAACATTCATATTTATTTATATTGCATTAATTATGCATCCACATAGAAATGGGTGTCTCAATTAATGTGGCACAATTAATCACATGTATTGTGTATTATGATGGGTGTAAAAGAGTATATGTCATGTATGATGTGTAAGAACATTTATGACATTGTATGATATCTAAGATATTCTATGATATTCTATAATACATGTAAGAGCATGCAAAGAGAAAATTATAAAGTGGACCATGCAATTGACCAACTTATGACATGTAAATATGATGCACCATCAAACATCTTGACTAAGGTGGAAATTCCAAAATGGAGTGCCCAAGTTTGGTGAATGAAATATTCCAAGATAATTACATTATAATGTTGGTTTTGTTGACCAATCATGAGGAAGCATTAAAATTTGTGCCATGAGGTTTGTTGCCACTTTTGAGCTCATAGATTTGGAACATGGTTTCAAAAAACTATTTATGGTATATAGGCTTAAACTTGCCTATATATTAGGGTCAACTTGTAATTATTATGCTACTTGATTGACTCCATGAGGCTAATAGTTGGAGATTTCATCTTTCCCTCAATAGAGAACTAGTGCCCTAAGTGTATTGTAATCAATTTATTGTTGATAACACATTGGGTGTACTTTGGAGGTTGGGTCTATGTTGTAAAGGCTTCCCATGGTATATCTTGTGTTAGGTGCTCTTTTTTGTGTTGTTATTGTGTAAATCTAAACTTATTTGCATTGTTTTTACTCATCAGATTAACAAAGGTTTTCTCTAGTTTTTTCGTTTCATATTAAAACTAGTCAGTACTAGTGATGTTGCAAGCTTAGTTCCTTTTGAGCATGAGGTAGGCAACAAAAGCATGTAAAAACATGACCATTCAATCTTACTGAAAATAGTTTGTTGAATAATCGATGCTCATGAAAATAAACAAATCATATGGTAGTGAAAAGTCTTTTAAAGATGAAGCAATAGATCACCTTTACCATCATACTTTGTAAAACAAGGTACCACCAATCCACTTGGTGAAAGATAAATCAAATGTCATATACCCAAGAATTGTGGAATATTTCTCTAGTATCATTTTGTGTTCATTTTTTAGTTCACATAAGGTGAAATATCATGTAAAAACATGTTCCATATTCATACATGTCATATCTGTGTGTGGGAGTAGTGAAGGATGCAAAAGATGTATCATTAACTAGTGGCACATTATCCATATATACCAAGTAAAAACTGTAAACTATCCTCTTATTCTTCATCCACAATCACTCAAAGATACATCATAAAAAGGTATAAAAGGATCTGCAGGTGGATTTCCACCAAAATAATCCGATTTATCAAAAACACACTTTGCTGAGGAGAAGATCCTTGACCTCAAAAAAGGCATAGAATGCATTAAAGCAGAAAATATATTTCTTGAATAAAGATTATTCATCTTCTCAAGAAATAAAGATAACAAAAACAATAAATATGCCCCATCATTAAAAAATGCCAAAACTATAATGCTGAAAGATGGTAAATTACTTCAAAAAAATTTAGGTGATAATAACGTAATGCTACTTTCGATTTACAATTATATTACCTTATGCATGTAACCAGAACTTAGCCTACAATGTTTCATAGATAGCTATGGATAATGAAAGCTATATAAGGCAACTGTTCTTAAAAAATGTTCATGCAAATCATTCCTCCAGTTTCTTCGATGAGAATAATTATGCTCCTTGTAATTGGCAATCTAACTAGAATCCTTTATTCAATTCAAAATTCATACGGCATACTCTGCAATGAATAGTGTCCTTTAGATTGCCCAACATGGAACTAGAAACTCTGCTGGGCATAAATAGATTGTCTTTGCATAAAGAGATTACAGAGACAATCTGTGAACTTGGAAATAAAATATATCATCTCCAGAACAGCACCTTGATCACAAATTATTATGTTTTGACAATCTGCGGAAGGCAATTACTGACTTGCGCCATTTAGAAGCAGGGACCTACAATACATTGGTAAGGACGTGTAATTTAATTGCATGGTGTATACTACTACATATAGCCTATAGGATAACTAAAGAAAATAACTCCTGATTCAAGCCTAGAATATCTTTTGCAGAATATGTAATAGTGAAATATGCACATACCGCTGGAAATCCACCATAGTCACCAGGATCAGAAATGTTCCTTGTCACAATACTGGATGCTGCTAATCTAACCTGCAACAAAATCAAGGGTCCACATAATGGCTTTTATCATTATCAAAAGACGACATTTTGACGAGTATTGCCTAGAGTTGTTAATACCCAACAGTTCAGTCTCTAATTTAGCCTTTTTTGTTATAAGTGTATGTATAATGTGTAATGTGTGTGTGTGTGTTTGTGCATATATATGTTTGCATGTGTTTATATAGCCACTCAGCTGCCATTTTTTATGGTTTAGGCTTGAAACTTATTATCCTTGAGACTAAAGAAAAAATCCTTTGTTAGGCGTACCATTGACATTCTTGAGAAATTCATTGAAGCTGCCATCACTACAACCACAACAAAACTAATGAAAATTATAACAGTAATGTATACCATAGAAGCAAAAAGTCATAAAAAATCATAAGGAGTCGTGATTAATTGCAGATCCCCAAAGTTCACAATTTTTTCCCTTAAAAAATCATATTTTTTTCCATAAAATTGTGGCCAACAATTTTTTACCCCTTTTTCACAGTTAATCACAAAAAAAACATCTGAAATATATCAGATCACAGGTAATGTGATTTTGACTAATTTTTTACCATTTTTTTTATTACTGTGATTTTTTGTTGTGCTACAGTTGTACACCTTATAACATTTGTTTCAAGGGATGTTACTTCGTTTATTTTTTGTTTGGAGGCATATTTCGGGCGGGACGCATTTCATTCTTTCAATTTCTTCTTCCTGCACTGGATTTTACCTGCTTTTACCGTGACTTCGTACAAGGCGACACACAACAGCAACAACTGCCAACTGACATACTGCTCATCTCTCATACTGCTATTCATCAAGAGGTTCGATTATGACAAATTTCAAGTTCATATTTCCTGCTTTTAGTTTCTATCTTCTCTATTGGAAAATATCTTTGAGTGGAAAGAGAATCGCATCATATTTTCTTGTATTGATTGATTCATTTATTGCTTCTGTAGTGACTTTTACTCTACTTTTTAGTTTTTATTGAATAAAAGCTTTATTATTAACGGGGGTAAGTGAATATAAGAACAGCACATCATGCTGCAAAAAATGGAAAATTCGGGACAATGATTGTTGATCATTCGCTTTCATATACAAACCTAGTTGGCCCAATTTTATGCAATAAATTCAGGAGATAAGTGGAAACAAAGATGACATTTGAGAAGGTATTAAACTGTCCAAATTATATACTAGAACAAAGTCATGTTTTCATTATTTTTTAATGTCTTATTTTTATAATCTTTGCACATGTTGTCTTTATTTGATCATGTTGTCACGTTTTGTTCCATGAACTTGTTTTGATAAAAACAGAAGAATGAGATTAAGAGAAAATGGCGTGCTTTCTCAAGTTGAGAGAACCACATTATATTACTGAACATATGCTAAAAATATATAAAAGTTATAATCTATAAATAGACAGTAGTTACAACAAACTAACTACAACTACTTATAGAGACAAGTGTACACATACACTTTATTATAATATTAAACTAATATTATAATACCTCCTTAATGATTAAACCAAAAACAACACGAAGCTTATCCCTAAATTTGAGAAGCTAAATAAGACCAAGAGGTTTAGTCATTAAATCAGCACACCACTACTGAGAAGTGCAGAAATGAAGAAAAATGTCTTCACTATCCACTAGTTGTTGAATATAGTGATGACAAATCTCAATGTGTTTTAGTTCAAGCATGATACATTGGATTCTTCACCAACTTCAATACTCCCTGATTATCATATAAATGCAAAGTAGGAGTACGTTGAGGAAGCAAAAAAATTGTGTCAACGTTCTGTACAACCAAACTACTTCACAATTGGCATTAATAGTTGCTTTGTTTTCAACTTTAGTAGTGTAGTGTCAAAAATGGTCACTCTTGACAATTTCACACTAGGTTTAGCTCCCCCCTATGTGCTTGGACCTAATTATGCATTTAATTACCTGTTTTATGAATATCTTAGGAAAATCAAACAAAGGAAATGAAAATAAGCATTTAATATTTGCCCCCAATGTTTAAGGCCTTGGAAAGGTTGGGTCTGGACTAGGGCACCCTACACCCTTGTCTAGCCCTTTTTGGCCCCATTTTGGATATTCCGGTGTCGGCGTTTTATCATTTGAAAATCCAATTCCATTTGTCAGCTATCGGCACTTGATTTTTGAGAAATTGGAATAATTGCATATAAATACTAGTCTTTTTCATCATTTGAAATCCTAGAAAATCTATTGAACAAAATTGAAGATCCTAAAATCATTCAAAGCAATTCAAGGACAGATTTAGCAGCATTATTACAGCACTTTCATCAATCAAGATCAAGCTTGCAAGACATCAAAAAGAATGAAGCAAATTATGTGCAAGGAGCTATTATGATCAATCATACCAAATTATGAAGATGTATTGGGTTATCCTCTACATGCTAGTTACAACAATCTATTATGTTTTGGGAACTAACCTTTTGCAGGTCTATCAAGCAATCAAGGCATCCATCAATCAACATTTGTGGCAACTTGTGGTGTAACATCACTTCATCAAGGATTTCACATCAAAGTAAAATTGTCATTTATCATTTATCACTTCAGTCAATTATCATTGTTTTGGCCTCTACTCGACCTAGGGTATGCCCTCTTGATCATCATCATTTGTTGTACATGGAGGCAGAAATACTAAAAAAGGGTTTGACTTAGGCAAGCCCCTATAAACACATTTTTTCCACCTCTTTTCATATGTGCAAGTCAGATCAGGAAGTTTCAGCAAAAGATAGTTTCAAAAAACACAAAGTGGACTGTAACCTGCATCTCAAACTTTGCAGATCCAAAAAAGGAGGAAGCCAGTCTAGGGCGCCCCACGCCCCTGACCTTGCAAATTAGCCCCAAATTTCAATCATAGGTTCCTCTCTGTATCTCAATTTGAGATCTTAAGTTTTTCCAATACTTTTCGTTTTTTTTTCTTCGATAAATTACATTTTCAGATCTAGGGTTATATGTCAAATAGGCTTATTAAAATACACATCAAATTTATCTCTTTTACAACTCAAGAAAAACATAAACCCTAGGAGATTGGCTCTCCCCTGTGGCAGAAAGCCAATCATCAACCCTAGTTGGTTTATGTTTAAATGTGGAGTTAAGTGAAAAGGAGATAATCCTAGTTAACCTAATTGGATCTAAAATCACTTTTCCTACTCTACAAATAGAAGATAGAACTATGGTTTGTTGAAGGTTACTTTGCCACAGAACCACTCCTAAACCCAAAGCAAAGATGTACCCGGTAATAGACCACCAAGTATCCATTGATTCTACACAAATCGATTCTATATCCAATTAGCCCAAAAAATCTTGTCCTCTAATAAAGTATGCCAAAGTTCAGAGTACCTTTGACATACCGCAAAACCTGCTTTGTGGTTGAACAATGAAAGAGCTTTGATTTTGACAAAAACTAAGAGACATAACCAACAAAAGATTAAAGATCTGGTCTAGTGGACGTAAGGTATATCAAGCTGCCCACCAACTATTTGTAAAGCGATTCATCAAACAGAGATGAATGAAATATGCCCCTTAAATTTTTCTTGAATTTTTTCAACAATAACAAGCACTCGTTAAGGATTAGCCCAAAATCTAAATCAGCTGAAAGTAACCTTCGCCAAGAATGTTCACCAAGATCCTATTGAAGGCGTGGTGATAGCATATGGGAAGAGATCATTAGCAACCAAACTGAATGAATTACAAGCTAGAAATGAGAGTTTACAAGCTAGAAATGAGAGTAGGCGGTCATCCGGCCATGAAGATTCCACGCTACCACTTGTTCAGTGGGGGGAAAGATATTACAATGAAGAATAATTCATCTACTTTTCAGCAAGCATCCACATAACAATGGGGATTCTTCACTTTAACAGTGGGTTAAAAATGAGAGATACAAATGTTTATTCCTCCACACTGGCGGTAAACCATCCAGGGGTTACAATGTTTGAATATAAAAATAAAATAAATACAGCAATTAAGATCACTGGAATAGGACTACTGTTTACAACCTTACAATGAGTTATTACAATGAATTTCATTAGAAATCTACTCTATATCAACTGCAAAGTTTATACTATATCTCCAGTTACAAATAAGAGTAGAAAATCAAAGGAAACATAGCATGAGGGAAGAATATCCAGGTCTGATTTATAGAAGCAGCAAACCAATGTTCAGACCAACAAGTAAAATTACCCCCAAATCACTCAAAA
>VDFB02000017.1:388208330-388436292 GCA_007258455.2 Sequoia sempervirens
TGATCATTTTCTTCAATAATTCTTTCATATTGATCATGTGTTTGTGCAAGTGTCGACGATCTTTGCTCCCACTATTCAACCTATTTTGTATTTTCACATGCCTCCCAATCTCCTGAGATATAAAACTAGCAAAAAACTGCAAGATCCCTTGTCCAAATAGTCCATGTGTTTATTGTCAAACTCCTAAATGAATGCCATTTAGTAGATCCCACTAATTGTCTAAATCCAACTCTAGATACAATGTTCTCTTCTTCCACCAACCAAAAGAATCGATGAACTGTAGAGTAATCACTCGAACCAGGTGCAAATAATCTTCTATTACACCAATCCACAATCTCATGTGCATCTTTAAATTTTACTGAATCCTCAAATTTTAATTGTTCTCTAGCAAGAATTCTTTTGACACACGCACCAGCTCCATCATGTTCTCCTTTACCATGCCCAACATCAAAAAAACTCCATAAATGCTAGACATTAAGTTCTTTGTGAACCTTACTTAACCAATAGAACACTCTAGCATTTTTGAACTGCCCCGTACAATTATCTGACCATATGAGGTCTTTCATATGGATTCCTCTTTCTCTTAAATTTCTATAAAATATAGTAAAACAATATTGAACAAACTCTTATGAGTGTAATCGATTGTCACTCAAATAAAAATGACACTCCCTCAAAAATTTTCTATCATCCTTAGTGCTATCAACTGCATGTCTATAAACAATATGGACAAACATAGCTACTTGCACTGAATTATAATATTGAAATTGAATTTCCTCTTGCGGAGCGAGAGTATAATTCTCCGCAAAATCAACCATTGAAAGTATAGTACCAATTGGAAATGTGTTTCTACATGCGCGAAATTGGCCATCAAGCCATCGAGCATGTTCAGAGTGCATGGCATATTTTGGTACAATTTTATTATTAAATTCACTCATAAATGCATGCACACTAACTTTTTCTGTAACTAAATCACAACGCTTTCCTATTTTTCCATCTTTTAAATAATAGTGAAAATTCCTAAATCTTTTGATATCTACTAATTGTTGTCCAAAATCATGATCAACACTTTCATGCAAACAAATTCTTAAAAAGGAAAGATTTCCACAGTTAATGCACTGTCCAGAAATACAAGAACTTAAATAAAATAATTTATCATTAGATTTTTCACAAAACAAACCTGAAATAAACTCTCTTATTGCTTCAGGTGGCATATCAATACCACGATCCTGTATAATCATGTTAGTATGCAAGGTACAATGTATATATTGAAAAACATCATAAAAATAACAAAATTGAACATGTATTTTACAACAACAAGATATTCGTTGCTTATTAATTTTTACATACCGAGTTTTACATTTTCAAAAGACAGCACGGCTTATTTTAATATTACGGTAACAGATAAGCTACAAAATTTTCTATAAGAAGAATTAGGTTTATTATTGTATCTAATAGGTGTTTGGGTGAGGGATTGCAAACTTTTGGACCCCCACCCTTAATTTTAAAACATCTAGCATTAGATGAAACCCTAGGTATTATCATGCCAATATTTTTCAATCAAATATTTGAATTTCAACATTCAATTTGATGTCCGGACCTCGATTAATGCGTCCCTTTGAACTCCAACGTTGATTGATGGGATGAATTTTCTATACTTTCTCTTCTTTTTGCGGCTCTTGGTAATGTTTTGGGATTTATTTTTTAAAACTTCACTAATATTGCTTACCATTCTTTTATTCAAAGTTGTTTTATTAACTATAGCAGTAGTTATAGCTCTTCTTGCTACGTTTTTATCTTTAGATCGACTATTTTTCCCAATAGATTGAATGGCACTAGCAACAGTAGACATAACATGTTTTAATGATTGATCTTTTCTTTTTGGTTTAACATAAAAGCCTAACCTTTTCATTATTTCCTCATTTTTTGCATTCTCATCAATTGCATCATTAGTTGACATTGAAATGCAATTTTTTTATGATAAAAGAATTTGGTGTATATTTGGTGTATATTCTATTCGCATGTGTTCTTATTTGCCTCCAAGAAATTTGACCAGGAAGATTATCGAAAACACCACTTCCAATTTAAAAAAGTATTTTCATTAAATTCAACATCACATTCTAGATTTTCATCTTCATTTCATCTTCATCTTCATTTTTCATTTACATTTTCATCTTCATTTTCATCAACAAAATGGTTTTCATTTTCATTTTCATTTTTTCATCAACAAAAGCGGTTTTTCATTTTCATTTTTCATTTTCATCTTCATTTTTCATCAACAAAAGCGGTTTTCATTTTTTTTCATTTTCATTTCTCTCATTTTCATCTTCATTTTCATCAACAAAACGGTTTTCATTTTGCATCAAAATATAGGTTTGTTTTCATTTTCAAGAAAATGATCATTTTGATTTTCATTTGCAACAAAAGATTTTTCTTTTTGTTTTCAACAAATTCTATAAAGTTTCATCTCTCTGAATATAGTCAATGTCAACATCATTAAGTCCAGCATCTTGTAAAACTTCTACATACAAATTTACCATTTCACTAACATGTAGATTTGAAGACGTACCTGGATTTGTGCATATTGAAACATTCTCCATAGCATTCAAAGAGGGATTTGAAGACATAGTAGGACTTATTTGTATAATCATATTCTAATCCAAATTAACTCCTTGCAAATTAGCTTCATCTACAACCATGGTATCCTTAATGTTTTCATTTTCAATAGTTGTTGAATTGGTTGCTCCACCATAATTCATTGATTTCATTCTCATTCTTCTTTCTCTTTGTCTTTGTCTCTCTTTTTCTCTATTTTCTTCAACTTCTTGAGGAGTCAATGTCTTCCTTCTCTTATTATGAGCTTTATCTCCCATAATTATAAAATTCTCAAGCACAAATGAATGTTAATAGTGAAATACTTCAAAATATTCAATCCAAATTGGAAGTTGAATACCTATTAGGACAAAATTCTTCCTCTTGTGTTCCTCAAAACAAGTAGAAAACTACCACAATTCCACTTTAAAAATTGTTTTCTTCATGCCTCCTTTGAAAAATTCAATCCATATTGCAAATTGAAACCTTTTGTTCCTCCAAACAAGCACAAAAATAACACAATTCCACTTCAAAAATGGTGTAGATGATGCCCCGTTTGATAAAATCAACTAAAAATCAAGTTCACCTCCTGTAAATACAATAGCTTATGAAAAATAATTTACTTTTACTGCTCTTAGTTGTACATGTGAAGTTGCAAACTTCATAGTAATTTTTTGCAGTGTATTTAAATAAAATAAACAAGATCCCATTTATAAAACGGGATCCCGCTTACTATAAAATGGGATAAACGGGATCCCGCTTACTATAAAATGGGATCCCGTTTATAAAAACCGGGATCCCATTTATAAGAAGCAGGATCCTGTTCTATAATCGGGATCCCGTTCATCGGCATTGAATGTTGGGGCCATTGGCCAGGAAACGGGATCCCGTTTCCTTTACAACAGTCCAAATATTGTCAAATAGAGAATGAGATCTTGATTATAAGACGGGATCCCGTTTATGAATAAACGGGATCCCGTTTTTTAAAATTTGATTTTTTTTGGCTTTATGGTTGGGTTTTTGCCTAGGTTTTTGGTTCAGGAAAAGCTTTGGTCTGAACCTAGGCCTTCAACCTAGTTTGACCTGCAAGTTGAAGGTCCTAACAATGTCAAAGAAAAATACTGACTTTGGACATATGGCTGATGACCTTTTTTGCAGAATTTTCTGACGAAATTAAAACCCATTTTAGATGAAACAATGCAGATTCTAAATATGTAATTTTTTTTGCAATTGATTATTTTTTCTATTTTTCAATTAATTTCTAATAAAATTGGTCCATAAACTTTAAATATTAGGGTTTTTTACTATTTTAGTAACTTTTGGTCAACATAACATTTTTACAAACGGATTGCACGAGAAGAAACTTCAAACAATTATTTTGAATTTAAAAATAAAAAATCAAAAAATGATAAGTTTAGGTCATCTTATGCATGTTGTACACGACGATTTTTCAAAACAATAAATCTGCCTAATAAAAATTTAACAAAAAAAAAAAATTCAATAAAAAATTACAAAAAAATATCAAGAACAAGCTTCAGTGAGTCATAAATTTTTTTCCAAAAATATTTAGAAAAATACGATAATTTAAGTCAAAATATGGATGTCGTACATGTGTATGGTATGGTAAAAAAAAGACTTTTAAATAGTGGTTTTTAGAAATGCCTATTAAAACTCAATTTGTACAATCTGGGTATTGAAATAAATTACATATTTGGAAACTAGACTCCGAGCACTACATTTTATGATTAGTAATTTTTTTAAAGCTTTCATCTATAAGTGCTTCAAATTTTAAGGTCAAATGTGTCAAATTCTGAAAATCAGGAAAAACACTTCCACTTTTTGGCCAAAAAGTGGACTCAACTTCTTGCGCACACCCATATTGATTATTTTTTTTTATAGTATGTCATTTGTAAATTATATTACAAGGTTTATATTTATAGCCTTGTAAATTTTATTTTAGTCCTAGTTATAAAAGTGTTGACCCTAATCAATATTATGCTCTAAAATCATCCCTTAATGATTATAAGGGGCATATGCTATCAACTAATTTTAAAAATAAAAAATGAAGTTCATGTACAATGTAAAACTTATTTGAAAAATATATAACAAGAATAAAATATACGTTAAAATGAAGATCATGTATGGTGGAATTCTTATCACAATTCAAACCCTATTCCTCAATGATGCTCACAAACGAGTCTTATAGAGTTTTTATTAGAGTTTGGGCTTCCTCAAAATAATCTTAGCCCTGATTTATTTACATAATGCATATAGGCCTTACATACAATACAATTCACTTAGTCATTACCAATGCTAATGTCTTACAAAAGCTTAGTTATGTCTTATATGTAATAAATGTTTTATAGTTAAAAAAATAAATATAGAGGAAGATATTACATAATTCTAGGTGATCCCACAATACTGGTTTACAATTTTTGGCCAAACTGGACACTAAACTAATTTTTTCTAACTAAATCTTCACTTTCGGTCACCTATAGCGGCTAAACCATGAGGAATTTGAAGATGATGCAAACTAGTGATTTGTGACATTTTGTCTATAGATTCTAAATACATTAAAAAAAAATGGAATTAGATTGCACTTCTTTTTCCATCTCCTTTGAAAACTTTTTTTTTTAGTAAACACCATTTTTAAGGAGTGACGCTCACTGAATACAACATAACTTTTTTTCCATGAAGGAAAAAACTCTAATTTTTTTAAATTTAGATTTGTAACTACTATATCTAGTGCTTCCAATTGGTTTCATAGTGTTTTATTGAATATTTTTTCCTTAATCAAGTTTCGAAGTCAAACCAATTACAATTCAGACATAGGTGGACCGTATACAACGTAATTTTTTTTGTATGTATCGAAATTCAAATTTTTTTGTTGGATCAAGGACTTCAATATCTAGTGCACTGATATTTTTCAATTTTGTTTTGATAATCTGCTAATTTTTTACATGTGCAGAACAAAGAGCTTGATTTTTAGTGAAAAACCTATGTTTAATAAAACTAAAAAACTAAATACATAATAAAACCAAAACATATTAAAATTATATTCGTTGGATAGCTCGTTTCAATGACTACCATCATCCAATTGGGTTTGTGAAGTCTCCTCCATTTTCATCCTCAACTTGAGCTTCGAAGGGAAAAATTATAGAGTTTTTTGGTGCTAGAGGGGGAGAAGGGGGGAAAAGTGGGGTTCGAACGAACCCCCTTGGAGGTTCACTCAAACTAGGGTTTTCTTGAACTAGGGTTTGAGCGAACCCCCTTTCCATAAAGCTTTTCTTTTGATTTTTTCCCAGGAATGGTGGGACCCAACATTTAATGGGTTCGCTCGAACCAAGGTTCTAGCGAACCTCTTTTTGGTTCGCTCAAACCAAATGTTCATTTGAACCCCCAAAAACCAAAATATTTTGCATGGGGGCATTTTTTGTAACTTCTCCTTCCTCATTGGAATTATAAACCACTTTTGTGGGTTTACCCTTCTCATAGGCTTTACATATAATATAATTGTTGACAAGTAGGAGTTAACATTGACATGCGTACTCCCTCTTAATAGAAACTACTTAAAACCTAATATTGTTAAGAATGCATATATTTTTGCATTGGATATAAGTTTTATAAATGTGGCTACTTGATTCAATCCTAAGACTCCATGTGTCAATTAAGACTAATAAGATTAGTTTTATTTCTCTAAAAATATAACAAAAAATATAAATACCATTTGACCATAAGTAATCTTAGAACTAGAGAGTAATTTCACTATTGAGAAATACTTTTTAAATGAAGTGCACATTAAATTTAATGCAAAACTAAATTATTGGAAAGAGATAAAAAATTATCAATTACAAAATAAATTTTAATGTCCACTCCCTTGTTTGCCTTGGGAGATTTCTAATTCATATGTTATATGCTATTTTGAGTGTTGCATTAGTTCATTTTTTGATTCATGTGAGATGATCCATTGCATTGAACCTATAATTGAGGTTTCTAATGGTATATTCTATATGATTTTATGGGGTTCTTTGTATGGCGATCGAGGTATTTCTGATGAGGATACATATAAGAATTATATTGTTTACTATACATTATAAGGTGCACATATTGTGCTTAGGTATGGAGGACCATTCATGTTTACAACATTATGTGTTAATGTTTATGTGTATTATTCCTAGAACATGCTAGTTTTAGGTGATATATAATAGATGCGATGATATGATATCATACGATTTATATCATGTTGGTTGAATTGTATTGTTTTAGCTACATATTATGTGGAGCAAGTACGCTTGATGTTTGACTTGAGTGAGTGTTACCCCTATTTTTGATCATTAAAATTTTAAATTCCCCCTATCAAAATGCCAATTGGGCCTATGGAAATTGCACAATTGGGTTTCTTGGTGTTTATGGGTCACTTATGAAAAAGTGAAAAAAATTTTTATGGTAAGGAGATTTAAGGGGCCTTAAATGAGATTTGTCACCCCTTACCATGTGTCATAACATTCCTAGGTCTAACCTATAGGGTTTGGGGAGATTTTAAAGACAAAATAATGTATTTTTTATTTTTTGTAATCCCTCCTATAGTCCATATAAGAAAAGGTGACAAAATTCTGACTTGCAACTTAACAAAAAATATTGGTCTAGTCATAGCAACTTTCCAAGTCCTTTTTGAAGAATTTTTTACCCTCACATTTAGGAGGAAGACTTTAAGGAAGCTAAGAGATGGAGTGTTCATGAATTCTCCTCTCTCACCCATGTGGGTGCATAAATGAATGTTAGATCTCCTTGGAATTAGAAAAGGAAAAGGAATGAAATCCATGTGTCATCATCCCATTGGGGGCGAGGAGATGACATAAAGCCATTACTTATACTTGTTGATGTAGTTGTTAATCATATACAAACACATATAGAATTATTGTAATAATACCTATCTCTCCTGAAAGACATCAAATTTAAATAGAATTTGTAATCCCAAGGCTCCAGTCATCAAGTCTTAACACACTAGGTTCACTTAGGGTTCGTTATATTTTTTTGTTAATCATAAGTGACTTACAATATTTTTTTCTTCACAAAGCTTTGAAATTGACAAATGTTTATTATCTCTTCCTAAACTCATACTTACTCTTAAAATTCAATAGGTATTTCAATGAGTTTAGCAGAGAATGACCCACCTTTGATTAGTTCTAAAACTATCTAACAATTTCTATTGAATTTAGTCTCGGAAATATTTAATATGATTTACATGACTTATCACAAATTTTCTCATTCAAATTCTCTCTCAAAGATTTTTATTTAAAAAAATATAGAAAAGATAGGGAAAGTATAATAAATGATCTAATAAAGCTAAGTTTCCAATTATCTCACACAAATGTTCACTCATAATAATGAATCAAGACTAAATCAACCTATATTTCATTGGAAAGGTTCACATCTATATATAGATGATGCAAAGCTTTAAAGGGAAAAATAATCATACCAATAAGTAAATCAAATACACCAAAATTATTGTGCAATAATTTGATATTTTGAAGTAAATGATGAATTTACAATCATAGAAGATTTACAATTAAGAATGACCGAATATTGATCTTGATATCAATATATTGTACATGAATACAAAAGAAATTTCACTCAATATGAGTAGAAACCATGAAGCAAACTTAAATTTGATAATTCTTCAACTTGAGATTGACAAGTATTAGCAATTTCTAATCCCTAACTAAGAATGATTTGGGTCCTTTTATAGAGCAAGGATACCCAAAATCAGTTACAAAGAATCAAAAAATAAATTACAAATCATCAAATCAATAGTAACAATAGGAACAAGCAACATGTGGCTAACATCATCTGCAAAGAAGTCTTCATATTGACTCGGTTCAGATAGAAATCCTCCAATAAGGGTTCATTATATTTACCCAGTCAAGCTCTTTTTCTTCTACAATATCCCTTTCTAAAACTATCTGGCCAAAACCACTTCTTACTAAATTGAGCAGGTTGGATGCAAAAATCCTGTAATTCCAGTAATGGTCCTACAAAATATAATAACATGATAATGTTCACACTTTTGCAACATCTATTTAAATATATCCTACCACCATAGTTTTAACCTCATATTCCCAAAATTTCATTTGGAACATACCAATCCATTTGAGTGCAAAATTTTCATTGAAGAAGTTGGAAACAAAATACCCTCTTGGGCTAGTTGGAAGCAAGTGTCCACTGATTGAACGATCATAAAAAAAGACCATTCTCAAAAATTACTCAGAGATAACCTCTTCTTCTATAATTACTCTATTCCCCAACTCTTCTTATCTTCTATATGATCTCTGAAAGCTATTAAAACTTGGTTTATCCCATCTCACCCTAAATCTTGCAATATCTTCCAGTTAAATCTATACTTAGTATAGATATCTATTATAGTATTTAGTTATGCATTTCAATTCCTAGTACCCTTAATATATTCCCTTATCACCATCTTATTTTTCATCATATAATTTAGCATCTCTTCATTCATATGGCTTACCAGACCACTTAGTACATTTGGAAAATATGATTTAAATTTATTTATTTTAGCACTATTTTCTCCTAAAACATTGATATCATTGAACTGGTCTATGAGTACATCAATGATAGAGGTGTAGTTTTACAAAATATCCCTAATTATATCCCTTAATGATGTTATGTGATCCTTACACTCTTCCACCTTATATTTCTCCAATTTTAATTAGATTTCCAATGTTTTCAATTTGGGAATTTGTCAACTCTTGCTACTATTTGTTGCAAGGTGTGCACCCTTGGTCTCAATGTGTTGTGCAATGCAACGCTTGGGTTCATGACATGGATTAATCACCTCTCATGGATTCATTAACTTTGGAGATTGTATCGAGCATTGACATGTCGATCTTTTGGTGAAACGACAATCATTTGTGCAGCAATTGGTGTTAGAGCTTGGGTCACGGGTTCAAACCCCTCACTTGTGCTGGGGAAGGGGATTGTTGCAAGGTGTGCACCCTTGATCTCCTTGTGTTTTTCTATGCAATGCTTGGGTTCGTGACATGGCTTAACCATCTCCCATGGATTCATTAACTCTGGCAGTTGTATTAGGCATTAATAGGTCAATTTTTTGGCACAACGACAACCATCCGTGCAACACTATTAGCTCCTTTATCATGTAGCTATTATCAAGTTTCTCAAATTATAGCATCCTTTTTAACTCAATGTCATTCTATAATAGATGATATTCATAATTGTTCTTTATTTTTTTTGTCTTATCCTCCCATTTATCCATCTCCTTATACAGGGCTATGGTGGATTTTATGGTCTACGCCCTTCCAAAATTAAGGCATCCACCCATTTCGCAAGCACAGTAGCTTTACATTTCATATTATCCATAGCTTCTACCTACTCTTTTGACAACAAAATTGGATGGGGAGGTAACTCGTCCATGGATTGATCTAGTTGCACCAATGCCCTAATGAAGTCATATAATTGGTTGAACCTTTCTTGTTTTTTTCTTGTTTTCCTTCATCATTCTAGTTACAATCGCTTCTACACTCCCCCCTTAGCTCTTGGATCTATTGCTCTCTTGTTGCATTTCCAATTTCAATCATGGAAATTTGGTAATCAAAGACCAACATTGTCCTTTTTATCATTTTCACTTGTTGGAATTGCATCTTGGACTGTTTTCACTCTTGTACCATCCCTCTGAATGTAATGCATTATCTCTAATTTCTTCCTTGGCCTTAGAGTTTTCATTTCTTGCATTATAATTTTAAAGTCTAATGAAACCATCTACAATCTATGGCTTATTTTACAACCTCTCTTTTTTTTGCTTGCTATGAGTATGCAACTTCTTTTGAAATTTCCACATGTGAAGTGGAAGTTGCATTTCCATGACCAACCTCTTCTTTTGGTTGGTTTTCCTGAAATACATGTACATCTTCTTATAAAATTTCTTTATCTATAGGAAATTTCCTCTGTAAAATTTTCAACTTTATTCACCTCGCATTGGCCATCATCTTCTTCATTATTTCCTGAATTACTTCCTATAGTGTCATAAAATTACATCCTATGGAAAAAAAAAACACTTGTGCATTTAGGCCTGCTGCATTTATGGCATGAACCTATAAGTCTAAATTTCTTGATTCTGACTTCATAGGTGACAATGATGAAGCACTAACAACTTGAATGTCTAACTTGGGCAAATTTTTATGTAGGAAACTTGCACAACACATAGACGTTCCTATGACATGCTAGCATCTTTGAACTTTCTGAGATTCAAATGCACATATTTTGCATCCCTTACCTATGACACACATCACAATAGAAAGGATATAGATGTAATCGATCCTCCCACCCATGCAACCTCACAAAATTCTATTTTCACTCTCATTTTCACATCTCTCTTCTTCTATCTTCTTGCTCTCACTCACTCTCACATTCTCATGGAAAAGCTCTACTAGATTTCCCTTTAAAGCAATAGTCAAGGCTTCTCTTATGTACATACAAATACATCATTCCTATCAATCCAAGAGGGGACCCATGGGCTATTGGTAATGCTCTCTTGTTATCTTATCTCATTTATTTGATCTTGTCTATTTTATTCATGATATGGGTTCTCCTCCTTGTGGGGTTTGTTTCTATCATACGTCTTTTATTTCATTCATTTTATCTATCTCAATCTTATTTGGTTGTTCGTGGAGGTGGAAACACCAAAACAGGGGTTTTGACTAAGACAAGCCCCAAAATAGCCCCCAACATTTTTCTCATTCTGTTTGTATGCAAATGTACAAGTTTAAAAAATTGGACTTTTTAGATTCTAGGCTCTTACTCTCAATTTTATTAGAGACGAAAACATGGGGCATAGATGTCCCCATAGTGTGATGTTGTTTGCGGCCAAGAGCTAATCCTCAAGTAAGGGTAAATTTTTTAGTTTCTATACTTTCTATTTCTATAGACCAAAGATTTTAATTCATTCATTTGTTCCTGTAATTAAGTGATTTCATTATTCTTGTCATTTGTAACTTAGTGTTAGTTTACTTAAATTGTACAAACATTCTCCATTCTTTATCCCATCACTTGATCTTTGATCTTTGAGGTAATTGAGGAGTATTTTCTCCTTGAGAATCCCTTGTCTTGAGGTTAGTGAATCCCCTCCTTCACATTTTGGTGGACCTGACATGAATGAAATCATATCAGATCTTTTTCTTCAAAATTTTAGTGCTTTTGATAATGCATTTTTAGAATAGGATTTTGATATGTCGGATGATTCCCTAGAGGATTTCTTAGAGGCATCTTCTTCTACTCAAAAATTTGTTAAGAAAACTCCATTGAAACATTCTTCTTCGCAAGTTGAAGGTCCATAAATGTAGTTGTATTCTCCGCCCCTACAAATGCCTAAGAGATTGGTCATTTATATGATTTTGACTATCCCATCTCCTAAAATAATTCATTCTATTCATAAGGTCCCTATCAAAAGTGACAAACTAGACCTTTACATAAGATTCATATAATCTAAGGCTCCCTCTTATAAAGCAGTAGCCAACACTTATAATACTAGAAGGAATTAACAAAATATTAATCAACATACTTCTTTACCACCTTCTAAACCAAGCCTTCCTCAAGCACCTAGATGTGTAGTTAAGCCACCAAGTGAGTATGATATTGTTGAGAAAATTAATGTTACTCCTACTAAGATCTCACTTTGGGATTTGCTTCAGATTGCTTTGATTTACCAAGGTATGCTTTAGGAAGCCTTTCAAAATATCCTTTTCGTTCTTCTTGTTACACCCCATTGTGTCTATTTACGGTTACTTTGATGAGTTAAAATGTTTTAATACTTGATTATGTTTTGTATATTTTGGATGGAAAATGTGATGAATGAATGGAAATACAATGTGAATACTTTTAATGCGTTGATAATTGAAATGATATTAGATGCATATGAATGTAATGTTATTGGCTAACTTTTATTGTGATGCACTAAGTTGGATGTAGGAAAAAAATTGAGCCTCTGAAAGAGAGGGGGAGTATCACTCAAGAGAAGAGCTTGGTTTGGTAACCCTTAATGTGCCTATTTGAGCTATCACACACTCACATCCTAGTTGGGTCAAGTTAAGTCGAGTTAGTTCAAGAATTCGTAAGTAAACCTTTGGTCATTGTTTGGGGATGATTTGAATTAGATTTTGGTTTTGGTCTTTGATTTCTTGATTGATCCTTAGTTTGGATTGTGTGACCAAATATTTGTATTGTATATATGTTCTTCTTTGTGTAAATATATTTATATATTGATCGATACATACATACATCAAATGTATGCATATATATATAGTGGATAACTCGTGCATATACGTAGGTAGAAATACTTACGTATATTCATACATGGATATATCACATACATGGGAAATCGATTGGATATATATACATATACATATACATATATATATATGTATATATATATATATAAAATAAAGTGTATATACATATATATATGTATAATTATATATATTTACATATATTGGTTAATATGTATATGATTGGTAATTATTGATTTTAATAAACATATACATATATATAATAACTATGAAAATTTAATATATATATTTGAAATGTTTTAAAGTAAACTCCAACGCATTACATATGCGGATTTAATACGCAATGTAATGCTCATATAAAGCAAGCAACATATATGTTGCATAAACCATAAAAGTGCATAAATCAACTTAGGCAATATAAATTATTGTAATCATTCATTAACCCATTATTGAGAATCCTTTACTTTCTTTTTTGGATCAATTGATTTCTCAAGGTTGCATAGCACAAATAATAGTTTTTTTCTCTCTTCATGTGATAGGTGTTTTGGTTGTAGGTGATTTCTAAGAGTTGTGGTGTTCAACAATCAACTCTAACATACAAGATATATTATTGTCTTTTGTGGTTTTATTTTGCATTTTGAATGCCCCAATATGTCCCTAATAAGATCCTTGCATTTTGTTAATGATAATAGTTGGCTATATTTGGAAACGACTAGGCATTTAAATCCACCGTTGCACACAAAGGGATTCCTAATTTCAAGATAATTTGAACCAAAATTTTTGATCTAGGCCACTTTTTAATAAAAAAAATTGACTAGAATACTTGGGTCAAGAGAAAGCCTTAAGATCATGTAAATTATGGATCATGCATACAAAATATGGAAGCATAGACAAGACAATGAAAATTTTGACAAAGGATCTTAAAGAAATATGATCTCATGAAATGACATGGTTACAAGATATGCACAAAATGTGTTTGTTAAAAAGGCTTTGTAATCTATCAAGAAAATGCAATTGGTAGTTATAAAGCCAATATCCAAGTCTTTTGTAAGGATTTTTCCTACCTATGTCAAAATGGCAGCTTTGTAATAGGGTATGGAAATCTATGAAAGGATAAATTAAGGAGGTTTTTGTCATGTGTTATAGTTGTAACTTCCTTGGTAGACATGTATGGAAAATTTGGAACCATGGGCAAGACATCTTAAATTATTCTAAGTTACAATTATTTTATTACTTGCCATCCAATTCAAATGTCAACCTTTGAAAGGCTACACAATTTATTCTTGGTTTTCCAATTTGGTTTATGTCCAACTAATCTTGAGAGCAATATCTACTATTCAACATTATAAATTATTGTGACATTTTTTTACCTCCCAAATTCTACAAAATAGATTTTTCCTATTTTATGATCTTTAATCAATTTCTTAATTTTTTGCACCAATATTTTATGAAATCCTTGCAATTTTTTGTCTAGATGATTTTAATAACTTTGACTTCAGTTAAATCCATAAGTCAAAATATATGGATTGAAATCCTTGAATTGATTTGTACATCATTATGTGAAACATTTTATAATAGATATAAATCTTTTAAAAATAAATTTACCCTGAATATTAAAAATAATTAATGATTTTCTGTACAATAATAACAAGTCAAAAAAAATAAAAATTGAAATTAACAAATAAGAAATATTTATCGATATTTTATTAACATATAATTGCATAATTTTTAACTTAAACTTATTGACCTATCCAAATTCATTAAATTACATTTCTTTTGAGGCATTTTACCGAACAATTTAGTATGTTGTATTACATACTCAGTGATATCCTTTAGGTTAAGCAATTTCTTAATATTAACACCCTTGAGAGAGCATGGAGCCACCACAAATACTTCAATTTTTCTAAATCTATGATCACAAATTTCAAAAACTATTGAAACCAAAGAATTCAGAGTAATCCCTCTGTCCTCGGAAAAACCCACATACGGAAATGTCGTTGAAATTTTTTATTCTTTAAAAGATTTCCTAAGCAACTCAATAGGCCCTAATCCTATTTCCGCCTTTCTTACACGTGTGAATATAGGTTAAAACCAATAAATACTATTGCAAATTTTGCTCCTATTCCTATCACAGACATTCAAGATATTGATCTTGGAAAGATCATCTGCAACATTCTAGATCATGCTTTGGGGAATGTCCAGGCTCTGTTGCAAAGCTCCAGCTTTGCCACAGGCAGAAAGGACGGTGACGAATGTTGTTGAAAGTTTCAAAGGTCTTGTCAACAAACCCATTTCCGGTAATCATTGCATTCAATGGCAGCATGCCTTTTAAGGCATTTCTGAGGGGTTGTCAACAAACCCATTTTATTCATGTACAGTAAGCATTATGCTCTGATGGATGCCCATGCACTGTTTCAAGGGCCAAGTTTTGCAGCAGAGTTAAAAGATGCTAGCAAAAGTTGATGAGATTTGCTTTACACTACCAATTGTATTTGCTTAAAAGTTTCCAAAGGCTTTCCCATCAGAGTATATCTCTTTCAGTCATCCTGTTTCTACTTTAACCAAATATTAATGAACATTCAAATATTGTGGCTGTTTCTTATGTCGATTCTGTCACCAGGTTTGTTTTGTCATGTGTTAAATCTTCTTGCAACGTAATAAGAATCTAAGCATAGTTCTTTTGGTCAATTTGGTAGCTTCTTTAAGAACACCTAAATAAATTGAACAGTTTTTTCCAGTTCAACATAACTGGAAACTGGAAAAAACTTAAAACCATAATATATTGGGAAATATGCTCATCATTTGGGTGCTCATACTTGGGCTATGCATATATGCCTATATCAGTAAAACTTGAGTATTACACGTATCATTCTGTAAGTTTAACTTGACTTTATCTCAATGTTTCTGTAGAACTACTAATTAGATATCTCCTAGTTAGTATTTGAAAATGTATGATAAGCCCACATACATGCCAAACTGATAAGCAACCAACCACAAACTGCTGATCTTTGTATGACATGAATTTAACACAGATAATAGAATCCTTTCACCTACGATTTCAAAGCAAAGAATAATACTGCCATGGATTAATATGACAAAAGTACAAAATTGTTTTTTAAGAAACTAACTTGTTTCATCGGTTATGGATTTTTTGTAATCCTTGTAGTGTATACCTACACAAGTCATAAGCTGACTTCTGAGATGTCTCAGTAGAAGGTATTCAAAGTGGACTCCGAACAAAGCTTAGATTAATATATAATTCTATGAGAAAAATAAAAGAGATTAGAAGTGATGGCTTACAAATGTAAGTAAGTAACTCTATTATCCAAAACTTTTTAAGTTTCCATGTGCAATAGTGACAATATGCTCCCAGAGTAGCCCAGTACCCCCAAGTTTCACACTGGTCTCTGAGAAAACAAGCAGCCTCGGCATTTTTACCAGTTATTTCTGAATTTCAGACTAATTATGTAATTGAAATAAAATTATTATTAAATATTATAATTATTTGTGTTATGAAGTTTGAATCAGAGTTTTCTCAACTCTTTACTGCCAAAAATTCTGAGAAGGTTTTGTTTAATTTTAACTGTGACAGAGTTAACGGCTAGTGATTGGAAAATTGTGAAGTAAATGGGTCTTTTAGAAAAATAATTTTAGTTTTTTTTTTGGTTTTTTTTTTTCCTATGTTCTAAAGTATCTATGTTTATCTTTCGCACGATTCAGACAATGTACAAAACCATTTTTAGTGTGTTTATTAATATCTTCATGTTTGAGGGTGAAATAAGTGATTCATTATTGTATTGAAAAACAGTTGAATTATATGCAACAGGGAAGAATTTTACTATGTTGAGTTTTTTTATTGAAAGAATTTCACAGATGAAAATACGCTTTTTCTTTCTATTTATTTTATTATTATTTCATATTTTATACTCTATTTCTATTGTACAGATTTATCAGACTTCTTTTCCTCTACAACTGTATGAAACAAAACAACACAATTAAATGGATAGAACAAATAACATGAAAAGGGTGAACAAGCCAGAGTTGTTATACAATACAAGACATAACTGCAAGTCAAGAAATGTTTTACAAAGGCGTTCTAACAGCACTTAAGAAATGTAGGTAGAAAGGTGAGCATCTATACATTGATGACAATTTCAGAGATTGACACTCCATAAAAGGAACAGAAAAAGTGAGACATATATTGAAATTGTGCAATTTGGCAATTCTATAGAACAATTTGGTCTAGAGAATGTAAAAAGGCATATCATCATATTACAAATTTCTGTCATGGGTTGTTCCTTGGGTGATCATACCAATTATTTTTCATAGTGCAGAGACACACTAGTACATGTCTCTATGTGAGATTAGACGGCAAATATATTTGAACGTAGCCTTTTATTGCCTAGTATTTCCTGTCAAACATTTCAAACGTATTATATATAAATATATTCTATTAGGGGAGAGGGGCGTATAGTGGAGCGTGGTCCAATAGTGGGGATAGAAGTAGTTCTCAGTGGGTCACATAGTGAAGCACCTTAATATCCAATTGCAAAACACTTTTTATCCATAAAATAAACAAACTGACAAATCATGTGATGCCATATAAGCGCACCAATAAAACATGACTTAGTGCACCACTATCGGTCTCACCTTTTTTTTGGGCCTTTTCTGGATACCTAAACAAAAAGTATGTTGATGTGACATCATATTGATGATGTGGCCTTAAAACGAAATATAGAAACATGTGAGTTGTCAAATAAACTATTGTACAAAATTGGGAGTGTTTTGAAATTTTCACATAGGATTTTGAGAAAGGCGAAGTTAGGGTGGTCCACTATGGGCCCCTCTCCCCTAAATAGATCTCGAAAGAATTGGATGTAGATTAAAACATAGAACGTGCCCGTACCCGCCTGCTTTTTTTCATGCGCTTTTCTATCTCTGTTGTTTCTAATTCCTGCATAAATAAATAAAAACTGAATTACAAATTTGTTTTTATTAATGGTAAGGGTTTTTGGAAAGGGCAAACAGAAATCAATTAAACAGCACAGCTGCAGCAAAGTTGTTCGAAAGGAACTACACCCTTAACCTGAACATGCAACATAGAAACATATTATGTAATTTGTTATGAGATTCTACTGCATTAATGAGTGTTGCAAAAGTGCAAGGTCTTTGTGAAATGTTTAACCTAGCACAAAAGAAAACCGCGCTTACTCTAATGTTTTAGTATGCTTCAAGTATCATACTTCATAGCCAGAAGTCCGAAATTCATGATAGCTTAAAACTCACAATATAATCAATTTTAATTACATGTATGGACATACAATTACACACAGAGCTCCTCGCATTGATGGTCAGCAAGAAATTTTAAGCAACCAGTAGGGCTTGGATGAATCAAAATCACCAGCTCTTCATTAATGCTAAAACATATAAAATATGAAAAACTGTGTTAGGAAAAGAAAAAAAAAATCATAGCTTTGGGCTCTGTATATCTTGATGGACAGAAGGAACTCAAAATGTTTAAAAAATCTTAAAAACATATTTAAAAACTCAAATAAGATAATTTTAACTACATGTGTGCATCTACATAATTTTTTTAAGAAGATTAATAAGTACAGGTGGGATTTCAAAAGGGTCTCAACCCTTTACAACATAAAAGAAACAGATATAACAATTAAGACATCAAGATAAAAGCCTAAATCACAACTAGTCGAGACAAAGTTCAATGCAGAAACAACGCTGACAGCAGACAATATAACAGCCACCGTGATACTAAGCAATCGTTAGGACTAGCAGATGTTTTTCCAGGTTATTTACTATGATAAGACAGAGGCCCATTCTTAAATACTGCTTCCATCCGTCCTTTTATAGTAATTGTTTTGAATTTGACAGGAAGAATTCCACAGGCCATAGAAAAGCTGGAATATTTGAAATATTTGCATCTGAATGCAAGTAATTTAACTGGACGTATACCACCTGAACTAGGAGATTGCACTTCTCATTAAATTGGAGCTTAGCAATAACTCTCATGTCTTGAGGCAACATACTATTTACTGTTTCCATCAGTCATCCTCTCAGTAATAGATCTGAACTTCAAAAGGCCCATTCTCAACAACCTCCATGGATGATATATTCTCAAATTTTGTTTCTATTTTTTTCTTCATCCTCAACTATAAAAATATCTCCATGCGATAAATCACAGGAATCAATCGACCCATTAATATTCTTCACCTCTTGTTCAAGCAAAGAATCTTCATTGACCTTTTTATTAAGTACAGGGTCTTCATCAACTTTTTGATCAAGTACAGGGTCTTCATCAACTACTACCTCCAAAGGGACTTCCATAGCAACACTCTAATCTTGAAATTTTGTCTCCATTTTTAATTCTACATTATATCCTCAAGTAAGAGGACTTTCTCTTCCTTGTTCTCATCTTTCTTCATATCTGCAAATAAATCAATGTTAGATAAAATAAGGTTTTCATCATCACTTTTATCACATCTACAACTTTTCCACGTTGCATAGTCTCCAACCTGTCCAATCTCAGTGGGTGTCTCTCATCTACTCAAGGATTTTCTCCTTTTGGTACTAGATTATCTTCCTTTGGTATTGATCCATGTAGCTACCCACACAAATAGCCTCTTCAAGACTATCGTCATCCTCTTTTTCAAAGGCATTTTCACCTTCAACAACTCATTCTTAACCACAACTATCCTCTACCCAAAGAGGTTGTTGGAGGGTGTATGCTCTCAAAACTCCCTCTACTCACTTCCACATAGTGGAGGATTTTAGCACAGTTTCTACCCAACACTACCGTTGTTGGAGGATAACAAACACATTACTCATTCCTTTTATCACCATTTCCTATTACATGTCAACATGATCTTCTCAACACACAACAAACTCAATTGAGGCAAACTCACATATATTTAGTCCACATACACACAACAAACCGGTCATGTGAATTTTTTTTACCAAGGGCATTGTAGTTTATAGGGGGGCTACCTAATTCCTATAGTCTAGATTATGCCCTAGCTTGATTGGCTAAAGCATCCTATTGTAGGAAAGAGTTCATAAGGTCCAATCTCCTCCTCATCCTTGTGGTACCAAAGGGCATGTCACACCAATGTCACTAGTCACATGCAAAAAGTTTACCAACTACATTATAGTTTATAGGGGGGGCTACCTGATTCTTGCAGTCTAAAACAACAAGGGTTTATAATCTTGGTCTAGTTAATGGTTATATTAACCCAAGGTATCCATTAAAATATGCAATGATCCTATAGGTCCTGGAGTGAAAATCCAACCTACAGTTCTAACAAATTGAACCTTCATGAGTGACCTCTAGTTGGATACATATGCATAAGTAAAAACTCATTAAGTAGTCTCAAAATCCATTTATGTCATTCAAAAATTATTTGAAAACAAATTATTTAATAAAGAAGACTAAATCCACAAATATAATATAAGACAATATTCTACTCCCAAATATAGGTACATTTTTAGTATATTCCAATCATAAGGCTTAGAACACAATTATCCACCAACTAGAGATAAAGACAAAATGGCATACCATATTGGAAAATATTTATTACTGATTTCTCATAGTTAGCAAAAGCCATCCTAAGGACTCAATCCTAAACTTAATATGGATCCAAGTACATAGTTCGAGCAAGTAGACCATCCATACATACAAGAGTTGTTCACACCCTCAAATTATAATAGATTAAATCAATATCATAATTAAATGCAAGTTAGTATACTTCCATAATTCATTCATATCCAAATCATGGCCAAGTTTATTATGCACTTATTTCTTGGAAGGATAGAAGGCTAACTTATACCTTCCCAACTCATCACAAATCCAAGACCCGAGGCCATAGGGCTCAATACGAACACTAACTATTTTAGTTTAGATAAGATTAAAGGTAGTCTCCCATATATTCATCTCAATACAAACCACAACAACATTGACTCTAAAATTTCATCAAAGGTGGGAGTAGACTTTTTGGAAAATTAAATACCTTAAACCTCAAAGTAGATAAGGTTGAAAATGATGGATTCTCCCTTTGTTATCTCAAACCTATATGGTGCTGATATATTAATTACAAGGTGAGATCACTATCATCTAATACAAATTTAGTCTCAAGTTGAAGCATATTGAAAAGGGAGAAATAATTAAGTTTAGGAACTACTTGAAGCCTTCAAGTTATTCCCCAACCCTCCCTTGTAGACTTGGGGCATAGGAGCATTCTTCACCCAATAATTGCCTACATGATTACTTTCAAATGAGATTGAAGTCCCATTATTTCTCCTCACTATATCTTTCTCAATTAATATACACATAGGTTCCTATACCTAGGGGTTTCACTAACATTCAAATAACACTACTCATGGGTGTGAAAAGAAAAGAATAATATAGAAGGGAAACCATGGAAATACCGAAAACTAAATAGGGTAACTTACCACCATTTACCAATACCTATTCTAAAAAACAAATCCATAGAACATAGAGTTATATTAATTACTAATGCATATCCCAATAGAGTTCCTTTAAAAAACTCCTAATAGTATATAATGCTTAATGGTAAGTAGGGAAATCCAATTAAGTTCCTGAATTAAAAAGCCTAAATTATAACATTTCTATCTAAGGACATTGAAATCTCAAATCAGACAAGTCACCAACTTTATTATTCATTATTCAACATGAGCATCCCAAAATCTCATTGACACCGAGGCTACTTATTAACAATAAATTATCTTTGTTTGCAATGAAATATTTTGACCATTATCATATAACTCAATCATTGACATCAATAAGCCATAGTGGAAGTACATGTGACTTCATATATCTTACAACCTAGGTATATATTTTATCTTTTCATGAATAGTACTCAATTCATACCCAAGATAGCTAAAGAAGAATTCATTTATGAAGTCAATCGAGGATCTCACAATTAACCCAAGATACTAATAATTCTAACATATGCAACATAATATGCTCAACAAGTGTAGTGGCAGTATCATACATAGTTTCCATTACCATAGTATAATTTCATTTTTCCATAACCTAGCTCTGACATAAGTAGATCCTCACATAGTAACATTGCACATTAGTTGAAAATAATCAAAACCACACAAGAATATCATATAAAAACATCATTACTAACTTTTGACACTACTACTTTAATTATATCAATGACACAATAAAATTATCTTTCAAATCCTTATTTGTCCCCCTTATCTTTATAGTAGATGGATTACAAGACAAAGACATAGATGCTACCATACATGCACCAAGGATAGCAAGAAAGGTTATCAAGTTTATAACATCATTATTTTGATATGGCATAAGAATTTACAAGTTATATTTGTTAGGTTATCAATATTTAGGAACTTATCACTTAAAAATTTGATTTAGGGCTCACAAAGGACAGCCATTTTTTCTCACTTTCAACATTCACACAATCATAAAGACTACTTAGAAAAATCATATCTACAATTATGATTTTATCACCGTAGTATGCAATGTATGTTATAATACATTCATCTTTCCAATAAATCTTTATTCATCAAGATCAATATTGGTATACAATTTGTAAATTTAGACAATGCCATCATAACAAGTCTATGCATATCCCCAATGAAATTCATGCAAATGTTATTCATATGATTAAGGTCATCAGACTATTACTACATTTCACAAAAGGTTGATAAAAAGTCTATGTACAAGTTTAGAATGAAGGAATTGAATAACAAACACACTCTCTACAAATAATTTAAGATTACCTCTAGTCTAATCCATAAGGATTTTACTATTTATCTATTGCAATACTAATTTATCGAATGTTTGCATTGTGATAATGTAAAGTATAATTGATTATAGACCCATTATTTTAGATTTATAGATAATATTAAAAATGATTAAATCCTAACTAAATATTAGCTTAAATGTTTCTAGTTATTGCATCAAGTAGCATCAAAAACATAGGATTGTAGCAATTAAAAAATATTTTTAATGCAATAATTACAAAAAGTTTTGAATGACTCTACGTAGATGTCCTACTATAATATAATTCAATGATATCAATATCATAAACATATTATGTTATGACATCATTTCGAAGCTGAAATGCAACCCACATCTTTGAGATCACAGATAAAGACTATCTAATACTTTGTAAACTCACAATAACTATAAGCTAGCTTTCAACATGAACAATTCTTGAATCATACCCAAGAGAGTAACAACACTATATTAATCAAATTTTCACACAAATATATCCACTTTCTAACACTAATAGCATTCTTAACCTTTTTATTTTGTTCACCTTAACGTGTAACCCAATATTACTTCACAATATCTAACCTAAATAATTTTTAACATTATATTTAGAAACAATGGTGCCTCCATCCAAACAATGAGCTTCAATGAGGGTGTACCTATGAGCATATCTGAAGTACCGTGTGCCTCAAGAAACTTGTCTGATCTTTGAATCTAAATAGGTGAAAACTCGTTCCTCTGCAACTATTGATTTTGTAATTGTATTGCTCCCACTCACAATTAAGAGAATGGAATTGGGAGTTGATTTGAACATCTATATTTCCATTTACAAATAAACTATAGTAGAGGGATGGGGGGCTTTGATCTAGTTAGAACCTTTATTTTCTAATGACATTGAATTCCTTCTTTCCCACTGCTCATTGAGGTCATTCCCCCATGGATTCAGAAAGGCAGGCAACACTCTTAGAATGATTTATAAAAGAAATATTGGTTCGCTCATCGTTACAATTAAAAGAAAAGTATAATATGATTTGACTTGCAAGTCGAGAATTGAATCCCTGTTTAAACAAAATTCTTCCCATACTTTGAGGATGTCTACAGCATGTTTGAAGGCTCTTATTTCAGCAAAGGTGGTGGCGTCCAATTTTACACTGACCAATTGTGTTGGTTGAAAGTTACTAATTTATTTTCGAGGGATCTTGTCACACCTACTTTCCTGTCATGAATTTCTTTTGTTCGTATGCTTTGATGGATGTCCACACTTCTATTAGGACACCATCTCTTGTCTGTGGCTTAGCATTAAATCCATAGATATAATATTAGAGAAATTTATCTCATTCAATAATTATTTGGAGATTAAATCTATAGATATAATATTCTAGAATATTCTACCTCAGTCATAAGACTTAGCACACAATTATCCACTAACTAGACATTAAGACAAAATACTATACCATAATGTTAAACTTATCATTAATTTCTCATAATAAGAAAACTTAATTATGGATCTCACAATTAAATCAGGACACTAATAACTCTAGTATATGCAGCATAATATCCTCAATATGTGTAGTGGAAACGTCATACACAATTTCCATTATCATAGTATGATTTCATTTTTCTATGACTCAACCATGACATAAGTATCCTCACATAATAACATTGCAATTGAGAGTAACCAAAACCATGCAAAGAATATCATCAATAAAAATCATTATTGGCTTTGACAATAATAATTTGACCATTAAGTTAGCTTTTAGATCCTTATTTTCTCCCTTATCTTTTAAGCAGATGTATTTGAAGACGACAACATAGATGCTACCATACATGTACCAAGTGGCAAGGTTATCAAGTTTATAACATCATGATTTTGATATAGCATAAGACTTCACAAGTTCTCTTTGTTATTCTACCAGTATTTAGGAATTTAATGATTAAAAATTGATTCAAGGTTAGATCAAAGGATAAACAATAATTCTATCCCAGTTTTTTATATTAATAAGTCAATAAGCTCATACAATGCCCAAATTTGAAGTCTGTAACTGCCCTGAGACAATAAGCCAAAAAATAACACAGTTTCAGCCATACATATACTGAGTATACAGTTTCAGCAATACATATGCTGAGTATACATATACTGAGTATACAGTTTCAGCAATACATATGCTGAGTATACAATTTCAGCTATACATATGCTGAATATGTAGATTTTACAACATATACAATATTAGATCCACAGATTTTTCTCCATTTCTATCCCAGTTTCAACACTCTCACAATCATTAATGGGTACTTAGAACAATCATATCCCCAATTTTTATTTACCACCATAGTACATTGTGTAAATTATACTACATTAATCCTTTTTGACAAATCTTTATTCCTTAAGATCAATACTAGTATATAATGACTGCAACTGTGGGTGATGCCATCATAATTAGTCTCTACTCATAACACCAATAGAATTCGTGCAAATTTTGTTCATATGATTAAGGCCAACTGATTACAATCATCCAACTCATTAATGACATTCTTCAGGTTCATTATGTAGGCCAATGAAGAGCCCGTGAAACTTGCAAGGAGGACCATCAAGAGCTATAGGTATTAGCTCTAGTTAAAAATATTGGACATTGCAAGGAGGTAGATGGGAGTGAACAAGAACGAATACTTGCATTAATGAATCACACCAAACTCTAGCTATGTTTTGACAGATCCTACATCTCACAAACCTCTATTGGTGAATTTGAACTTCTTAGATTCTTGATGGTGAATCGACATGTTCATGAACTTTGGAACTAGCCACCTTTAATTTATTTAGCCAATGAGTTGGAAGTTCGGCTAGCTCCCAAACCTTGTTAGCATTTCGAAGAGTCACTGAAATTTGGAAATCATTGACGATAATTCTAATTTACTTTGTAGGTTAGGAATTTGTCAATATTTTTGAAGGTTCCACAAACTGGTAAACCTCTGTTGCATGATTGGTGACATGTCAGGGAGTTATAAAATTTTGGAACCATATGTCATGTTGGGTATAGGAAGTTGTCAATATTTTTGAAGGTTCCACAATTTGGTAAATCTCTGTTGCATGATTGGTGACATGTCAGGGAGTTATAGAACTTTGGAACCATATGCCATGTTGGATATAGCGGATTGGGAGTACACAATACCTTATACCCAAAGCAATCAAATAAGAGTATCTCTATATCACTTAATTTAAAGGATAGATGAAAGAAAAAATCTAGGAGTTGGAGACAGGGGATATTGAAGAATTCATCTCAAAAGGCATGCAAATATAGATAGGTCCAAATTTGTGAACCTGATAGAATAGTGTGGTAGGCTAGGAAGAGGAAGTTTGAAACTCCAAGGACAAGGGAAAATTGGGGGTTAAGAAAAACGTATGCAAGGATGGGAAACTCTACATTTTAGCACAATCATTGGAATTTGAATATAAATATCTCCACATTTAGGATTTCTGAGTCCTTCGCAACTTCTAACATATAGGATAAAGACAGAACGCTTATGCAATCTTGACCAAACAAGATCCATACAAAGACTCCTTAAATTGGTTATATATGATGGGCATAATAAGTCCAAAATGCATAAGGGGGCATGACTGAAGCACAATTTGAACACAGTCAAATTAGGTGACAAAACCCATTCACTGCATAGAAAAGAGGCATAAAATAAAAATTGATTTAGAAGTTGAATATACTTTAGAGGGGAGAATCAAACCTTTCAAACATGAAAATGATCTGAACGACACCCCCTCCCTTTCTCTCTCTGTCCCCCTGCACCTGACGAAACTAGTCCATCCTCTAAACTTCGAAGGATGTCCAAAGCATGTTTGAAGGCTCTAATTTCGGCACAGGCAAGGATGATACCAACGAAGGTGGTTCCATCTAGTTTTACGCCCACCAATTGTATTTGCTTGAAACTTTCTAAACCTTTTCAATAGATTAGTTCTGTGCATATCCTACAATCTTGGTATTCCATAGGAACACATTTATTTTTGACGGATCTCATCCCACTTGCTCAAATTCCTGTTTGCTAGAGTAGTCGCGACAAACCCTTCGTTTTCCTTTCATGAATTCTTTTGTTCATATGCTTTGATGGATGTCCATATTGCTTTGATGGACGCCTATACTAATGCCATCTCCTAATTGTCCTTAGGGGAGTCGAAGCTGCAGAAGGGCACCATAATCGCCTCTTGGCACGGTCGGTGATGAAAAGTAAATAATTATTAATTTATTTCCCCTATCCTCCTATGCCAAGGAATTTGACAAATAAAGAATAAAATATGAATGTTTGTTCTGTAGGAAGAATCGAGATTGAAATTTCTCTTCTCTAAATGGTGCTGATAGAATTAGAAATGAGAAAGGTGATGGAAAAGACAACTTCAAACTGGTTTAAAAGAGAAGATAAGTAAATGTGGATAAGCGAGTAAATGCCACATTGAAAAACAGTCCCTAGTTAAAACCCCTTTGTCCATCTGAGCTACTTAATGAGATAGAAAAAGTCCTACTTACAGAGTTAAAAAACTTGCAAAAGACGGTGATCTGAAACTTATAATGGGGAGAATATTTGACTCCAAATCAACTTCTGAAGAACTTAATAAAGACTTTGTCTGATCCTTATGATAGAGAAGAAATCAAGATAGCAGTGGGCATATGGAACATGGGATCACAGAATGTATCGTAATTAGGAAGAAGTTAAAATGGACATCAAATAAAACTTGAAGTACAATGAATGAGAAAGAAGTTAAAATGGCAACAAAGGAAGAGGCATAACTCATGTCTGAGCTAGTTGGAAAAGAAGTCTTGTGGCCCCAAAAATATAATATATGGGTAATAAGCCCTTACAGCTATGATCAAGTTGTAAGGTAGATCATCCACATTTAAATTTGAGTGGCTTTTCAACAAGACTAGGATCAGAACATATATCAAGTGAAATTTAATGGATTAGAAACCCAACAAACTGTGGCTTTATACCAAAAGGCTTTCTATGTTTGATGGTGCACTATGCTGTCTCTAATGTGTAATGTTTCCTATTTTCCTAATTAAAAAAAAACACCTTGACCAATGGTCACACCAACAAAATGGTGTAATTGAGTAGAATTACTTTCAAATAAGGGGAAATGGAAAATGACAATGGTAATCTTGATTTTTCGAAGGGAGTTGCAAGATAAAAGCAAAGAGTTTTATGTGGCACAAGGGAAGGTTAGAGGTAGAGAGCAATGGTAAGATATATCAGTAACACAAGTTTCGCTGATAGCATGAATGCCAGTTGATTTGTCTCTATATCATATGGTTATACACAGGGCTCAGACACAAATGTATTGAATTTAAAATCATTTTTCAGCATATCTAAACGAATGACAATATAAGTTTATATAGACTTATATTTGAAACAGCAATTCAAAAATTCAAAAAAATAAAGATTCAATGACTGTCATGTTTGCTTGGTTTCCAATTGAATGTTATCAACTCAAAGTTTTAATTACTTCACAAACACAAACATTTTTCCAATCTTATTAGAAAAAAGATTGCAGAAACAGATTTCAAATTTATTCCATTTACAATTTAATTTGAATGGACTCTTTGTATCTCAGAACTATAAGAAAGGCTACAATGTTTTGGATTTATAAAAAATAATAAAAAAAAAAAAATATTTATTTTTGGATTAGTGAATTAGATCTGCACATGAATGAGAATATATTGCACTAAAGCAACTCCAAAGTTTTCCATAAGGCTGCAATATTTTTTTACAAGTTAAAATTTAATATTTTAAAATAAGTCATTTATATGTATCTTACTTGGGGTACAACACAATCTGCATGATGTGGATCCCATTGTACAGCACATGAACAATCCCATTCATCTGTCTGAACTTGAAATAAAGGTGCTCTGTATAATATCAATATATAAGATAAAACATAAAGCTCAATAAAAAACTATATTAATGCTCATATAAGATTAAGAAATGTTGATGGGATTCAAAAAGTATAACCAATTGTAATTAAGGAATATTAAGGAAAAGATTTCTAGATTGTGATTAAATGAATGTAAATAGCAGGAAGTCAAAAGGAAATACCTCCGCCATTTTCCACAATGAATGTTTTTTCTTGCCCTTTTTCCATCTGGACATATATCCCCTTTCATGTAAATTATTTCTTTGCATTGAAGCCAGTTTTCCTCAAAATTTTCTGGGAGAGAATTTGCACGTTGCCATCCTTTCTCCCATGCATACTGAAATGCCCATTATAAAAAAAATAACATAGAACACATGCAATTTTTTGAAGTAATTTTAAATTAGTAAGAATTCAAAGATAAAAAATGTGAAATTAAATCATAAAACAAAGGGCATTATGGGATGAAGAGTATACGCCATTTATGTTTGATTTTGAAAATTCTTTTTGAATGTCCTCTATCGATACCACAACACCATGAAATGGCATTTCTGAAGACCTGGGATCAAACATAACATTGTTTTAGAAACACAAAAACAATGAATTGATTCATGGTCATGCTAGCAAATCAACTATAATGTGTCACTGCAACTTACTCTGATGGCTGACCCAAATATTTGGGTATTTCTGCCTGGTACTTGTTACCAATGCGAGGTCTCTTGAGGTGCTCTGCAGAGGTTCAATATTTTCTTAGTAGAAAAAAAATACTCACATTTTTTTCTATCATTCTGATATGTTGGACAATACCAATTGTTAATATCTTTTAGTTTCACTTTTGTTTCAGACAAGTAATATGAAATAACTCTTCACATATTACATATCAAAGTTATTATATCTACCAAATAATTAAGGCTTTAGGCAAATTCACCATCAACAATTTCACCTCCAACAATTCATGGCCAATAATTCATTGCCATGACAAATTCATCTCATGGAAAATTCATGGTCATGAATTGCTGGTGAATTGTTGGCGGTGAATTTTCCATGAGATAAATTTGTCATGACGATGAATTGTTGACAATGAATTCACTTCATTGTTGGAAGTGAATTTGTTGACAGTGAATTGCTGACGGTGAATTTTCCTAAAACCAATAATTACATATTTTACAATTTTGTTTCATGATTCCTATCACCAACACACCCTAGAGAATCGAAACTAAAATTATTAATACCATTTAAAATGAATGCACACCATTCTTCATCTAGTATATATCTTTACTTGAAATCAACCCACCTGGTGCACCTTTACTGGTATCAGCAATGTTCTTTTCTGAAGTGCATAACGAACTTCCTGAAGTAGAAGCATTATGATTCCGACATGCTAGTTGGCCCTTGAAAATTCGTATTGAAGGACACAGTTTGACACATTCAATGTATTGTGTTTCATTTGCAGCACCTGATATCCTTGGATTTATGCAGGTGTCAGGAAGCTTTTCAGGTTTCTGTGAGCATGTTTTCCTCTTTTGAGGCAAACATATGTCATCAAACAGGATAAACTCGGTGTCAGAAAGTCTCTTGGGTTTTTCTGAGCGTGTCTTTCTCTTTTGAGGCAAACACATCCCATCTATATCGTCAATTGGTGCTATATTAGAGTCTTCCATGTGTTTCTCTGGCTCAAGATGTCTGTCAGAACTGCAGCTGGGAAGCATATTCCCTATAAGTATTAGGATCAGAGTAGCCTTTGAGAAGGTATAAATTAGATTCCCTTGCTTAAGAGTATAACTGTCAAACGATGGAAACAAGTTAGTGTATGCATAACAAAAATGAACGAAACAAAACCAGACATGTTAAAGTTTCCTTAAGCCATATTAATTGAATATATATATATATATATATATATATGGAAAATGTTCTGAAACAAAACCAGAGATGTTAAAGTTTCCTTAAGCCATATTAATTGAAATATATATATATATAAGAGTAAAATGTTTTTAAATCATATCTTGTATACCTGAAGCTGAATTTCAATAACAAGGTGCCAGTATAAGGTACAGGAGAAGACAATAGGATAAAACTTAATCTAACTAAGACAAGATAATAAAGACATTTTTGACTGGTTAATTGAAAAAGTACAGAACTTTAAAAAATGGTAAGCTTGCCAATACAGTTGAACTGTTGGAACAAGCATGCCAATATAATTGAACTGTAGGAAGAGTCCTTGTCCAGTTGATCAATCTGTGACAGCTTCCATTGGAGATTACTCCATAACAGAATACCTGCTTCAACTGTCTCCTCCAAGCTGCCGATAATGATAAAAAAAGATTTTGAATGGGGGATGATAAGATGGTTAAAATTTTGGCATCTAATGACTATGCTTTTTATCTTCGTCTTTTTTACTTGTAATAAAGTCACAGTTCTATGTTGCTTGAAACTGTATACCGTTCATTTTATCTTCTTTGTTTAGACATTGTTTGGTTCTTGAAGTTTTCAAGAATATTGTATCTGGTTGAGTCTGGAGATATTATATTTTTTCTTTCATATTCGATTGCAACCCTAAGAGTTTGTAATACAATACTCTGTATCTAGAGAATAGAGTGTTTTCTAAGATTCCTTCAATTATGATCAGTTAAGTTGCTATTTATTAATTTAATTAGCTAAACTTTATTATTATTATCACAGTGCAATCAGCTCCTACATGCTTGCATATAGCACAATTGTACTTGGTTGAGTTTCTTCCCAATTCTGATCGGTAAGTTGCTATCACAAAATTGAATTTCCAATTCTCATTAACTTGCTGTTATGAATTTGAATCAGCTGAGTTTACTGCTGTTATAATAGTGTAATTGGTTCCTGCTTGTTATATTGTGCTTGCTGTATAATTCTATACAGAATAATATTTTGTTTTAGTGCACTGGAAGTCAATAGAAGAATAAATTCTGCTGGTTCTTGATTCCATAAAAAAGTATGAGAACCACTTTTTTAGCCTCATGGCCCAAGCCATAACATTTTTTAATTTTTGGGCGGAGAAAGGGGTATAGAGGCTGTCACAGATGAATATCAGAGCTTATGAGAAACATTTTATCAAGAATTTCAGATTTTATATGGGAACTTGTATTGAAGGATCCCTTGAAGACCTTTTTAAAAAAATAGGTAAATAGGTTGAACTTTGAAGGTTTTATAAAAGAGGTTGCATGTAAGTACAGTTTCACTTTAATCAGTGGAGATCAAGGCGTAAATTTGATAGTCCATTCTGTCTGTTTGTTCCTTAAATGTTAAGGTCTATCTTATTTTAAAAATTATATCATAGATTAAATGTATATTTAATTACACTTATATATAATCTTTTAATAAAATAGAGTCTTCCCAAAATTTTAACTGTATTTTAGGCTAAAATTACACACGTGGTCATCAGATTTTGGTCCTTATGAAGATGTTCTACATAGGGTTTCATTTTTTATAATTTATGTTAGAGACAAAATTATGGAATTGAAGAAATGTAGTTATACAATTACAATGATTTTTTATTTTTTTTTAGCAAAAGTGTTTTACCTTTACTAGATTATAATTTCTACTTCCTTATAATTATTATTGTTTACTAGTCGGTCTCTAGATATTTATAGCCCTAGTAAGTTTCCTTTTGTAATTATAGAATTAATTACTCTTATAAGAAAAAATGGGGATAAAAGGGAAAAAAGGCTATGAAGAGCTTATAAACATAGCATTTAAGCTATTGAACCTTAAAATATTGTGTTTTATGGTTTAAATTAATGATTAAAATTGAATGGCATAAATATTTATTAATTATGCCCACAAAAATGCTAATAAAATGATAATTATGGATGTTGATGATATATTGGTAATGGCTCTAGGAAAATTCACCGCTAGCAATTCACCCACGGAAAATTCACCGCCAATAATTTAGTGTGGGAAAATTCACCACTTAACAAATTCACAAGTAAAATTCACCGCTAGCAATTCACCCACGGAAAATTCACCGCCAATAATTTAGTGTGGGAAAATTCACCACTTAACAAATTCACAAGTAAAATTCACCACCAACAATTCATTGCCACCAAAAATTCACCAGCATATATTAATTTTTCGCGGCGATGAATTGTTTGTGATGAAATTTACTTGTGAATTTGTCATAGTGGTGAATTTTCCCACTGTGAATTGTTGGTGATGAAATTTACTTGTGAATTTTTCATAGTGGTGAATTTTCCCACGGTGAATTGTTGACGGTGAATTTTGTGTGGGTGAATTGTTGGGGGTGAATTTTCCGTATGCCATTGGTAATAGTGTGTGATTCATTTTATTTTATTTTGATTAATAGTAAAAAATAATTTTGAAAGGGAAGAAAGATCAATGATGCTCACGAACCAACAAAGGAACAAATAATGGCACTATTCAAAACTATAAACTCACCTCCAATCTAACAATTATCTTTGTTTTTTGGAGTTTAAATGTACTTAAGCCCAAAATTCCTTCTAGATTGTTGATCTCTTCTTATCAAACAATTCATATTTATTTTTGGGAGCTAAAATGTACCCACACTTTCAAATGTTCATCAAACCTAGAATTCCTTTTGGACTATTGATCTATCCTTTCTTGTCTAAAATCTTTCCTAATATGGCACTTCTTCTAGCCAATGGTGCAATGGCCTTGAGCTATAAAATTGATGATATCCCTAAGAAGCACTGGCACACCATGTGTTACCTACATAATAAAGCATTTGAATGTCTTTTATTTTTCTATGGGCCCCACCATTGTCAACATGATATTTAGGAAGTATAAATCAATGAAGATCAACAATCTAAAATGAATTCTAGGATTGATCAACATTTAAAAACATAATACATTTTAGCTCCCAAAAATCAATGATAACTATCATATTCGAGATGAAATCAATGATGGGAAATGAATATTGGTGATGTGGGCCTAAAATAAAGGAATATGTAATATTACTAGCCAATCAATCTAGATTTGTAATATCACTTATAAACTTTAGGAAAGTCAAATCTAATCATGCATCAAATACTCTAGTGAAATAGTTCAGTTGAAAGTTTAATAAAATAAATTCTTAAACAATTTAACTAACATTAAATTATTTTTTAATAAAAATGTAGCTATTTAGGTCAGCTTACAACTTTTACTATTTGGGAAAAAACTTCCACTAAAGAAATTTTTAATTGTAAAATGATAACAATACTTATAATACCTCCCAAGAGGAACTGAAAACAACTATAAACATTTGAATAAAATAAGTTACTATCCAAATCAAGATGGCTTAAATTTGTAGCACTCTAGAGAGCTCTAAACACTACCCAAATCCCTACCCACAACATCATTGAAGAAAATTTTCTTCCTAGTTGCACTCCCTTTTTATTGTCAATCCCAAATTATAAGAATTCATAAGACTTGTTGTAAACCTCTCGTCAAAATGCATCTTCCTTTTATCCTTATTAGTGGAAGGTGAGATAGATGAATAATAGCACATAAAACTAAGCTTGAGCACTAAAAAAATTTAACTCCCCACTAGCCTCCTCCAAACCCTTCCCATCAATGCTAGGGACCCCGAAAAAGGAACAATACTTTTGCTATAAATAATCCTAGTTGAAGAAGGGCCTCCTTCATCATCACCACTTGCCAAGGGCATCTGTTCCATAGACTAAGGAAATTCAAGCTCCTTATTTTTTTTCTTCTTCATGTTGTGTCCTCCTATTGTTCAAGAAAATAGTGGTTGAGTGGCCAACTTTATGGATTTTTTGGGCACATAACTACCAAATCCTTGTAAAATTTTATTGCACCCAAATATCTAAGGATTGCAATATCCACATCTACAAAAGGAACACCATATCCACATCTGCATTCATACCAAATTTGGAAAACAATGGAAGTTTCTTGGATTTGGTCACTACATTAATAGCTATGAGTTTTGCCATAGCTATACATGGATAAATTATCCATGGGTTTTGTAACTGGACATTATTCAAAAGTCTTTATCCAAAGAACTTTCATGCATATGTTGTATTTTTTATGCTTTACTATTATTTGGTTTCATTTCATGCATGTTTGAATGTTTTATATATAATTATGCTTATCATAAAGAAATTTCCTTATTTTTCATTTATATCATTGTTGAAACCCTACAAAGCTCATTAACAAAAAATAGTTGAAAATAGTTTTAAGTGATATTTAATTCAATTTAATTAAAAAACAAGTATTATTTAAGGGTATATTATACAAGCCCTTATTCTAGTGCAATAATTGAATGTTCATGTAGCTATCATATTTGTCTCTTTATAATTCACTCAAGAATACACCTAAGATAAAAATCTACTAAGAAAAGCTTGTTGACTTATGATAATAGTTCTACTAATAGTAAAATAAAGAAAACCTTATTAGAAAATTGAAAATGTTTTATCATGAAGTTATTTATTTTAATACCCTATTTTTTCAAGGTCATAATTCTTGTCCAAAACTACCATTGAGGTGACTTAGAGACACCGTTAAGATTATTCTTGTCCAAAATTACTATTGAGGCTACTTAGAGACAATATTTAGATTATCCATCCCTCCATAAGTACTTGAACCCAATACAACTAGTTTTATACTAGATAAGAAGGTTTATGTCAAATTTGGTTATTGGTTGAAGAATTATCCTACCATGTACACTATTCTTCCTTCATCACCCAATAGACTGTGATCTACTCATAATTCATCTTGTTGACCAATGTGTCATAAATCTGATCAATACAAATTGCAATAACGATATTGCTAAGGTTCAAGTCTATGCTTTACAATTGCTCAACATCTTATATGTCCAACAATAGTCAAAAAAAAAAAAAAAAAAACCTAATACAATTTTGTATTAAATACTAAATACAACCTGAAATAAATTGACAAAATAAGCTCAATGTATTGTTACATATAAGATCAAAATTTTGATATGATATTTCTACTTATGAGTAAATCCTATATCCTATACAGTTACAACCAGAAACATGCACTCATATATTAAGATTTCTTATAGATATCATACGAAATACAGTCTTCTAACACATTTACGATCAAGGAAGTAATGGTAGCCAACAAAACGAGAAGTTCAGACAGATGTAGAAAAGGTTTACAAGTGCTTTGGGATGTATCTAGAAAATTGCACAGCTTAGGGTAAAGAGATTGGTCTGTTTTGAGCTTCGAATGAGAATGAAATATCGCAATCACACATGTTATAGCTGTTGAATTGAAATGATAATACTGAGTTTAAACCCAACCACTGGTAATCTATAAGCAGTAGGTAGTAAGGATGAAAATAAGCAGTAGAAAAACCCAGTGGCCAAACTAATCTACATGTAAAAATGATGTCCGATTCGAAAATGGTTGAAGATTTACCTGAAGAGCATAAGCAGATCGTCCCTTTCTTCAAAACCAGGCGATAACTTGACGGTGCAGTTGTGTATAGAGTCGTGGCGAACAAGTTATGTTGTTAATAAAAATTCGAAGGGATGAGTCCCCATGACAGCTTCCAGGATTGGTTGGAATGGTCGGATTTCAATGGTGATCTACGTTGGAAAAGGTGATGGGTTTTGCTGTCTGTTTATTGTCAACTCCAAATTAGTTGCATGGGCCCACCAAAGGAGTAGGGTTTCATCGATATACACACGTTGAATCAGATTTTGTTTTATGGAACTTGTTTCCACCATTTGCTCAGTTTATTTCTTTTTAAATATTGTTGTAGATGCCATTTAATATTTTAATTACTTGTTATGAACTTTAAATTATTTGTAATGATTAATATTTTTTAATATAGCGAGTTTCATATGTAATGGTAAAAATTGTATATTCATGTTTTATTTAATATTTTGGATTTTATTTATTTATTTGATTTTAATCAGTAAGCATCTCCACAAATTGTTTATTCATATTTTATTTAATATTTTGGATTTGTTTTTTTTTTATTCATTTGACTTTTAATCAATAAACATCCCCCCATTCGTAGAAAAGGTATGTGAGGTATTTTACATTAATTTTGGTGACTACATATGGATTGTATTAGGATCCACAATCCTAAAGATTTTCTCCATCTTTAAAGTTGGGAATTTATCTTCAAGAAGGTGAGTAGAGGCTTATCAATAGAATTAAGACAATTAAAGGCTACCTATGAGAATGGGTAGTCTCTTCTCTACTTTGAGCTCACCTTAATCTTAGGAGGTGTTCCTATAGGTTTTCTAGACATATTATTATATCAGTTTAGAACTATTCACTAGTGTATCAAAGAAAATCTATACCCAATTGCATTCTTGACCACTAAAATTATCACCAAGTCAAGAGAATACTATTTTCAATAGACTTTTCTTAGTTATTTGTATACACTACACAATGTATCTTAAGATAACAATAGTTTTAAATAGTTTGCAAAATAATTTTTTTCAACATATTTTCTATACAACAAGGTACAATCATATTGGACATGACATTTCTTAAATGCTTAATAGTTCAATCTTAGTTAACAATAATCCATGGTTATATTTTTCAATCATGAATTGCATACAAATTTTCTACTTCTATTTTTATGAATATTGGAAAAATATTATATGTTTTAGATAAGTGTGGAATGTTGAGGTCTTAATTTACTCGTGCTTTATTGACACTATAGTAGCACACACATAACCTTGGAGCTGAATTTGGAAACACTAACCATCTTTTTCTCAATGTCCAACACTTTCTTTTGAGTTTAGCAAGCTCCCCTACTGTAGCAGTGAAAGAGTTGAAGATTAGCTCAACACCCAAGACCACCCACAAAAATAGTGTGAACCTTAAATACAAGAGAGTATGCAAGAATATGGGCTAGCTTGATATTAATACCTATCAAAATGATGACGAGGAATGAAGTTGTGTGAGGGGGAAAACCATAGATGCAAACAAGATAAAATGTTCTTGAAATTAGAATCTAAACTAAGATCAAGAACACTAATCTAGATTTAATCCTACACTTACGAAATGAAACTAAGCTATTGAGAACATATTAGGAAATCCTACGATTACCAAATTGAATTCGAAACAAAAGAAAAGTGTTACCATCTCGTATTGGAGCACTGTTCACCTAATGTTGGATTGCTCATATCACTATGAAGCCTCCATAGTTTATGTGCAAAGCTTTGATGCTTGAATGGTTGGTTGATAGAAGAAACGTGTTGAAGCTTTAATGGTGGTTGTGAATGTTGGCAGTACTTTGTTGTGCAAATGATGTTGACTCTTTGATCCCTTTTTGTGAGGAAAGAAGTTTGTTATATAGAAAATGAGGTTCAAGATGGATGAATAAGATTAAACAATGTTAAATCAAGATTGACGGTCGAAAGGTGTTGATAGGATTTAGACACGAATAGATTGTGCAAACTTGATTGCACAATTTGTGTGATTGAGAAATAGATTGAATAATTAGTGTGATTGAGAAATATATTGGTTAGCAAGGAACTAGATTGCTCTGTTAGGCAATAGCAATTTGCTCAATTAGAAATAGATTGATCTGTTAGGATTATATTGAGAAATTAGGGGATTGTAATTTACTCAATCAAGAAAGTGGTTGGAAAAGATTAATTAATTGATTTCATTCATTCATTCATTTTGGAGTTGAACGTGCAAATTAAGTTTGACTTTTACAAACAAAGTTGCATTAGTTTGATTTGATTTTTGATGAATGATTTGAATAGTTTGATTTAATTATTCAAATTTTGGAGGGACAGTGTTGTAATTAAATTATTACGATTTAATAATTTAATTAACTTAGGGGGAATAAGGTGATTTAGTGATGTAATTAAATTAATTGACATTATTCAATCAATTAGGATGAAAAAAAGTGGGATTAGGACTTCATTAAATAAATATAATTTATTTAATTGGTCGAAATGATAGAAACATGAATTAATTAAATAATGTTTTTTTATTCAATTAATAGCAAAAATAGGGTTTTCATGACTTTATTAAATAAATGAAATTTATTTATTTTGTCGAAAATGATGAAAAAGTGAATTAATTAAATAAATGTTGTATAATTCAATTAATAGAGGAAATTAGGGTTCTAGGTGTTGTTTGATGTTGTGCGATATTTTGGGATGTTGTGGGATGTTGTGAGATGTTTTTGAGATGTTGCGGGACATTGCAGGATGTTTCTTTCCAAGATGTTGCAGGACATTTATGGGATGTTGCGGGATGTTTTAGGATGTTGCAAGATGTTGTTCGATGTTGTTCAATATTTTTTAGGGTTTGTGATAGGTGTTAGGTCAATTTTACATTTCTATTTTTCCCCTCTTTGATACAAAGTACCGGTTGCTTTGTTTCAAAGATTCTATTTTTAAGATCAAGTTCTTTGAAAAAAATTATGCCCCATTGTGCACCAACATTCAGTGGAATGATGGTAGGAATTTGTGTTGCCCCCTTGAGAGGTTGGCCAAAAATTTCAAGTTTGAGGTCAGGCTCATGACCCTGTTCTATTTCAGTTTCAATGTGTTTAGGATGAAGAATTAGGTCCCTAGGTCCTTCGTTTCTTGTTTTGATGTTTATGGGAGCTCCTAATTTGAAAGTAGGAAGGTTCCCTAATTAAAAATTGTGGTTTCCTAGGTGAAATTAGGGTTTCTTGAGGGTTAATATAGGCAATTAGGCTTCTAATTAGCTCATATGTGCTTTGACCCTATAGCTAGTTCTTGTTTATGGATTTCCCATTCTATCAATTGTCAAAGAGCAATGTCGAGGATTTAGGGAGATTCCCCACATCATTTTGACTTGGTTTGGGAGTTCGAACAGCTCGCAAGCATCAGTGACCCAATATGTACCTTATCACTTCTCATTTTCATCTTGTTATGTTCTCGTATTGCATGTACAAAGTTTCTTGAGTCAATAGTGAAGTTCTGGTGAGTTTAGAGCATTTGCATTATTTTTCTTGCATTTGCTAGGTTAGAAGCTCACACTTGACCTTAAAACCCTTTCCCTTGCTATAAAACCTCACCTTTGACTTAAAAGATTGCATTTGTTTCATGCACTTGCTCTAAAACCTCACTTTTCCTCTAAAACCATGCATTTGATTGTTGTTTTACCTATTTCCTTGCACTTGCCAAAGAACCTTGCCCTTGCTATAAACCTTTTCATTTGATTTTCTTTCCCTTGTTCTGAATCCTCACCCTTGACATAAAACCTCTCCCTTGTTTCATGCAGTTGGTCTAAAACCTTTCCCTTGACATAAACTTGCATTTTCTTTTAGTATTTGCTCTCAAAACTTGTATGTGCTTTTGTTTTATTTAAACCTTGCTAGAATTTTATTTTTTTCATCCTAAGTGTCATTTTTCATCATGTTTTGTGTCATTTTGTGTTGCTTTACATGTTTAGATCGAGACCCTAACATCGTGGGTAAAAATGATTGCAGGTGGTCCTCAAACCACTATAGCCAAGGGAGAGACAACCTTGGGACCTATTTGATCTGATTATCCATTTCAGTGTTATGGAGTGAGAATTTCTAGATGCGGTTGGACTTCCTTATATTTGTTACATGCCTCCTATTTGAACGCACACAATGATGATGACCACACTTGTGGAGCGGTGGACTTCAAAGACATCCTCATTTCATTTTCCTATAGGAGAGGCAACTATTACCCTCAAGGATGTGTGGAGGATACTCCACCTTCCTATTCATGGTGAACTTGTTACATATCATGTTCAACATAGTACCCGCTCCATGTAGCGTGTGTTAGGTGTTAGAAACTTGGAGGTGTGCTAGCCAGAGATTGATTTGTTTGAGTTTTCTGGTAGTGTAGATCCTGTTTCACTTGTCCTATGTGGTTTGATTTTAGGACTAGTAGTTCCTAATAGGAGATTTTGATAGTTTCCTATGGGTTGGGGCGTATGTATTGAGTAAGTTCAAGCATGGGATGAGCTATGCTTGGGGTTCATGTCTTCTTTCCCACCTTTACAAAGATATGCACAAGGTTGTGCATCGGGGCAGTAAATCTATTTCCACATGTGTTTCTCTTTTGCATGTTTGGGCTTGGGAGCACATTGTAGTTTCTCAACTTGACGAGATTCAGGATCGTACTCATAATGATTCGTACTCATTTTGTTATGAAGATTTCATGCACTATACCTTGCCCATGGATCTTCCCTATTAGCGTCATGTTTTCGATGAGATGTTAGGTTTTGTGTTGAGAGCTTATATGGGCTATGAGGCATGATCGGAGGATCCATAGCATCTTGTTTACCATTGATAGACCCAATGGTTGATTGGTCATTCTTATTTTGTGCTAGAGCATTACTTACTATATAGAGTATATCATCAGTTCAGAGAGAGTCAGGGTCGGGTTCCTGATGCTTATGAGGCTCAGTTTGATCAGACCACTAGGGAGGTCTATGTCTAGGGTCTGTAGGTAGACATAGATACTATTGTTGTTGAGTTCAGAGTAGTTTCCCCAGTTAGTTGGAGTTGGACGGTTAGATTAGCATATCTAGGTACTACTCTTGATTATGATCAGTGGTGGGAATGGCATAGGCCATTGAGGTTCACCGATCTAGTGGGTGATCCCGCTTTGGGAAGAGCAGGTATTACAGGTCATCACAGTGAGTGATAATGCATTGAGGTTCTTACAGAGTAGTTGGATAGGGCCAGACATGATGGGGCACAGGGTGGCTAGGATGAGCACATGCCTCAAGCACATGGTCATGGATAGGTTTTGGGTCCTCCACCACATCCTAGGTATGGAGATATATTATTAGCCCAAATGACTATTGCTAGAGACACAAAGATAGTGCAGTGATAGGTTGCAGAGGCTCAGGTAGACATTTTGAGGGCCGAGTGAGATAGTGAAAGTGGTTGATAGCATGTTGTAGAGGATCAGGTATAGTTCCTTATAGTAGAGGGAGATACTCTCAGAGTAGAGTGATAGTTTCAGAGTAGAGTGTGATTGTTTTTTACAGATGTCCACCTATTATTAGACCTTATATGATGTTATTGTTCCTAGGGATGCTTGGCATCCATGGTTTAGAGATCCTAGTGCTGTGGGCGATGGTGGTGGAGATGAGGGTGGTCACTCTATTAGACATACTGATCTAGCTGGTGGTCTACATCTTGGTCTATAGGGTTATTTCCTTCCCATCAGGCAGTTTTACTTGATCCTTATGTTGTTCATTGCTTGGAGACATATTACATACATGATTTTTGTATATATATTCATCTATGCAATCGAGGACTCATATATATATGTATGATTTTGTATCATCCTACCGCACTTGTTTTATTAATGATGATGTACTTATGATATATATGAGATATACCTTCTTCGATTTAGCTTAATTTTATGCTTAATAGATGAGTATGTATGATGATGTATGTTTATGTATGTTTTTGATGTATGCATATGATAGGGATGGATGAATCATACTTTGGTTCATATGATGTTTTCTAATGGACGATTGATATATTATTGTGAGATATGTTGTTTATGTGATAATATGAATATATGCCCCATACATGATACTTACTATTTTTATTGGTTTATTATCATCATGATATGTATTTATGACATTGTGGATGCAGGAAGGATATGGTACTAATGATATCGCTATGTAGGATGGTTGTTAATTAGAAGAAATATTGATAATGGATAGAAATATGATGTTGTTAGTAGTTGATGAGTTTCTTTGGCCTTGCTTTAGAGACTTTGTAGTTTTGAACAATCTTGTTTGATGTAGCAAATAGATACAATGCACCAAGGTATTAATGAACAAGATGACTTTGTATCTATTGCATGGAATTTGACTCTACAAACAAAGAGTATCTTTGCTCATACTAGACATACAAAAACTTTGTTTAAAGTATATAGGTGGGTTGCATTAATTTTTTTTAGAATAGTCACATAGAGACTTATAAAACACCTAACATGCAATTGCTTCATGAATTGTTTCAAAAATACTCTTATACACTCAATTGATAAAGCAAGTATTCACCAGGGTATTATTACAAAAATATCTTACAAACAACAAATTGAAATGACGCTCAATTTCCCCATTCCTTCTCTAAATCCTTATGGACATCCTCGAGAGATCCTGGGAATGAGTCAATAAAATAAATCATAAAAATAAGACTACAAAAAGATAAAAACAAATTTGCAGTATCACTTTCCATATATGTTTGAGGTTTCATGACTATTATCCATTATATTGATGATATCTATCATAGGAACAGATCCATTAAGGCATATCTCAGGACGTTAGTGGTGAATTGTCAAAAGATAGGTAGGTAATACCTTGGCATTGTTTCCATCTATTTTGCGATCAAATCTTTGTGATTATTTGCTTTGAAGGTTCTAGCTTTTGATGTTTGCCTTGTTTGTTGGTTTTTTTTTGTCAAAGGGTGAGTGTGACAATTTGTTTATTATGGGCAAATAATTTATTGCGGATTGTGATGATAAGATGGGTCTTTTTGATTTTCTAAGTTTTATGATGTTTTTTTAATTTTTAGGGGACTAACCTAGGGCCTTGGGGGCTCATCAAAGATAAGCCTTTCCTATTTTGTACACATAGATGCTTGTAGTTCACTTGGTTTGAGTTTTTTTGACCTTTTTTGTTTTGTGAATTTTTTTGGATTTTGTATTTTGTAGATGTTTTTGGATTTTTAATTTTTGACTAAGTTGAAAAGAAATCATGCTAGAAACTTAAGGGGATTGACCTAGGGTCTCAAGAGATATTAATCCTTGTGTACATTGTACACAAAGAGACCACATAGTTCAACCATTTGACTTAAAGAATAAACTATTTTTGGGTAAACAACATTGATAATCTAGATTGATATTCCACTTTTGTGTCTAGAGGATATGTTGCAGGAAATCTACTTGCACTAGCTGTTGGGTTCAAGAAAATTTTGATAACTGAAACTGTTTGAGTGAAGGAATAACCCAACGACGTTGTACCATGCTAGGACATTCAAATATCTAACCCACCGCTAGCTTTGGAAGTTTCCCCCAGTTGGAGACAAGACTACTTTCCTAAATTAGTAACAAGCCATGGTTGGATACATGTTTATTGTGAAAATGGATGTGTGGATGATGTAGATAGTACTGATAGGTAATGATGCAGGTATTATTTAAACATAGTGCCTATTTTCTAGGTTTTCACTATGGTACCTATTCTAGGAGCACCACAAAGTGGTTTTCACTAAAAGAAAATTTTATTTCTTTTCACTATTTTTCTTGCTTTTTTTTTGTATTTATCCTTTTTTTCTTTTTTTCTTTTTGGATTTTTACCCTCTTGCCTGGGGCATAAGATATTGACAACTTAGCTTGATATTTCACTTTGTTTTTCTAGAGGATATGTTGTAGAAAAGCTTACTTGAACTAGTTGTGGAGTTTAAGCAATTGTTGATATATATTAGAATTTTCGAGTGAATGGATAATCCACATTGTTGGTATCTTTGAAGGTTACCTTAGTAGTGTGTTGATGGTACACCTTGTTGGTGGGATGAATTTCTTTGAAGGTTACCTTGGTGGAGTGTTGGAAGGATGCCTTATTGTTAAGATGAACTATTTCAAAGGTTACCTTGATAGTGCGTTGGTGGTACCTTATTGGTGGCATGAATTGTTGCGAAGGTTACCCTAATAATGTGTTGGTGGGACAAACTGGGAAGGGTACCATATGGCACACCTTGTTGTTTGGACAATCCCTAGATCACAATGTGAGCTGGAAGGCATACATCAAGATATTTCTTGAAGTAAGATGTAAGTACTTTCCCTCTAGTGTCTTGCAATGTAGGTGATTGATTATCTTGTCATAGGATAAAATGTTTGGATATAGTATTCTCCTTTAGATAATGTTGGATCTAGGATAGGATTAATGATAATGATCCATGTCAAGAAGTTTTCCATAAGCAAGTGCAAAGTGTACACCAAACATTTGTCAAGATTAAGGTAATGTGGTTTATTATGGATTAGCTGAGATGCTTCCACCTTAAATGGTGTACATAGATGCTCGATTCTAGACATGATGCTTGTTTTCTAGGTTTTCACCATGGTACTTGTCCAAAGTGCCACAATAGTGGTTTTCACTGGAGGATGATTTTTCTCTTGACTATTTTCTTGATCTTTTTGGTGTCACACAAGATGATTGTTTACTAGGTTTTTATTATGGCGACATTTTTTTTTGCTCATGTTGAACCACCTAATGGTGTTGATGTATGCACTATTGGTGTTGATATGGTTATTGTTTCTCTCATAACATGCCAATGATATCCTACTTGGAGGAGTTTTTTTGCTAAGACAAAGGTGCTTGAATGTAACCCTTGATAATTCTTATCTTCCTTTTCGATATCGGAGTTAACTTTACCTTGAAGCGCACATTGTGATAGAGTTACCTTAGAATCTTTATGATAAAGAGTTGCTTCCAATGCATGGTTAATGCAAGATTTAGATATCTTGGATGGAGAAATGTGTTGAGGGATATGATATTCAAATTTGACTCTCCAAACTTGGGATGATGAGCAATGATGGGTGTATATGGAGATTTAATTGGGACCAACATCTTGATATACCTTGTAGGTCACTCTTGAAGCTTTATTTTGCATTGCTGAACTTTTTTGATGGATGAGCTTCCCTTTTTTATTTTTTCCCATAGTTTCTTTGACTAATGGAGTTTGATAGGGATTATTTTGTTGCTTTTTCTTTTGTATCCATCTGAATCTTTCTTGTCCATTTTGTTTTGTTGATTCTTTTGCTTTAATGACTTGTTTTGTTCTTGGATATAACTTTTTCTCCTATTTTTGGTTAGATAATGAGGGTGAAAAAATACATGGATGATGATTCATGATATGGCTAGTTGTAGCATTGTTAGCAGTTTCATCATAAGGACTCTTCTTGCTCTCTATTTTGATGCTTACATTAGATAAAGTTTCCCCCAGTATTATAAAAGTATCATTGATATGTTTAGATCCCTTAATCATTGAATAACCAAGACCTTGATGCTTAGGATTGCCAATAATCTACATTGGTTCTATGATACTCTGTTCAAGTATGTCTAATCCTATGTCTTGATAATAAATCTGTTGAAAATTTTCATTTGCAATAGGATGTCTTACCTTGGAAACAAGGTGCTAATCCTTTTATGATTTGTTGTGGATGTTCAAATGTGATAACTTCATTGATAGGATCCTTCATAGGTGGGATAACTTCCTGATTGATATTGTCAACTTGATCCCATTAAGTATTAGATTTTGATGGCCCTTCAAAATATATTGGTACTTCTTTGACTATTGTATACCCAATGCTCTGTTGCTCAAGATTGTCAATTATCTTTGCTAATTTTAAGATACTGTGCTCCATATTTTTATGCTCGATGTCTTCAACCTGCCCAAAGGATGTTTATGATCTTAATGCTTCTCATCAATTGATCAATTTTAGATATATCTATAGGTTTTGCTATACTTTGATCATGCTGAAAGATGTTAAGAGTAGGTGAATCTTGTTCCTCGGTAATTTCATCAAGAGTATGAGACTCTTTTCTTGGATGAAGATCATCTACATTTCCATTAGGAGTAATCATCTCATGGCTAGATGTATGTGTGCTTGGTATATGGATTTGTTCTTCTTTTGAAAAGCCTTGGATGTCTTGCAAGGTATTTTCCAAGTCATTGTAGTATTTTGATGGTAGAAATTATTGATCTTGATTTTTTGTGATATTATCTTTGATATACTTTGGTTCATGCTCTTGACATGGATCAATTTCAAAGAAAGGATTGCTTGTAAAGGATCCTTGGATTTCCTCAAAATGTGGGCATACATGGGTGATGGCTCTTGGCTTAGATTTTCTGCATTTGTCATAAATGTAGGATTAAGAGTTTCTTGACCATTAATATGTACTTGGACCATGAGATTGGATGATGTCAATATATTTTGGTCTGGATCATTGCTAGACTTGGGTGATTGAGTTTGATCATGCTTGGGACTAAATTCTTGATGTATGTCCTTTTTCTCATTAGATGATGTAGAGACATTGCCAATATGATTAGTGATAGATAACTCTTGATCTTTTTTTCAACTTTTGAGGTTGAGACATTGTCATTGTTGTCATTTGACCCTTGGAAGTGATTTTCAATAGTTATTTCTCGTTGATCGATAAGGTCTTGGATGATATTTTTGAGTGTAACACCTTCTGATGTATCATGACCTTTGATTTTGTGGAACTCACATCATTCATACAATCTATACCTAGGGGGTTTAAAGTTTGGTTCACCATAAGTTGGACTATCCTTGATTTTGATAAGGTCTTGTTGTACTAGTTTGTGCATGATTACCTCTAAAGTCTCTCCCAAAGGGGTAAATTTCCTTATTGGTTGATTGCATTGCCTCTATTTCCCTCCCTGATTTTTCTTCTCTTGACTTAGTTGTTGGTTGTTCAATTGATTAACCGAGTTGATTGTTATTTTGTAACTACAAGGTTATATCATCAATAAGTGTGTTCATTTGCTTTAGAAGGGTGTTATAACCTTATTTTCTGATGATGTTTTCTCGATCATAGGTGGGTTTTTGTGAAGGAGTGGACCCTTGATAACCATGTTGTGTATAAGGAGTGTTAAGTCCTTTTGTGTGTGTTGTAGTTACCTTAAGGGTAGAGTGCACCTCAATATTGAACTTGAGGAATCATTTGATCTTGAGTTTGAGGTACACCTTGGTGTTGTGGAACTCCTTGATACTGTAGATATTGGAAGTGTTGTTGATGTGGATATTAAGGTGTTTATGGAATGATGTTCATTTGCTGTGGATATGTAATGTTCTGACATTGCACATGGTATTGGTGATACGTTGGATTTTGATTTCATTTAAGTTCCTCAAGATATCTCTTAATTTTATTTAGGGCGATTTGATGTTCTGGACTTATTCCTTGATGCTGATTTTGAAACCCTTGATAACATTGTTGCCCTATTTGATGTTGTGACCCTTGATAAGAGTGATGTAGGTAATAGATCGACATGTTTTTGGATTTTTTTTTATACTCAATACCCTAGCATAAGGTCTCTTAATTTATATTTTTAAGGGGATCATACATACCTATTTTCATGTAGGAGGTGGTAACACGAGTCTTTCGATTGCTAGGTATTCTTTCTCCTCTTCTTTATCTAAGATGTTCACTGCATTTCTCCATTGGTTGGGTGTTTCTTTTGTCCCAAAGATAAATCTCCTTAAACTGCTAATGATATTTGTTTGTGCTCCTTCAATCAATTCGAAGTGTGGTTGTATGATTACTAGTGTAAGGTTCAATTGTTGAATTGGAGTAGTCGGATGCCAAATGGTCATAAGGTGAGTGGTGTTTTATGATGGTTGCTATGAAGCTCAAGACCACAAGGTTTTAGAGTTGTTTTGGAATGGTGCTACTTTTTGGAAATCAAAATATTAAAGGAGTAGGGTTGATATTTCACTTCCTTGTCTAGAGGATATGTTGCATAAATGCTTACTTGAACTATCTACAAGTTCCAAGTAACTGTTGATATCTTAGACATCTAAGTGGAGGAATGACCTAAGTGGGTTGTTTTGATTTTTATTTCTAACAAGTAGGATGGAGATAATGGATGAGGGACTATATGACTTATTGGTTTTTCAATTGTTTCATTCTAACAATGATATTGTAAAATAGCTTCATTTTGGTTTTTTCTAATTGTCAGTAGGATAAAGCAATAGCACTAGTTTTTGAGAAAATGCACAAAATTGTGAGCAAGAGTAGTAAAATTTATCAAGTGTGGCCAAAAATGTGTCAAGTGCTTGGGTTTTAGAGAAGCAAGTGCAATTTGGAATGACAAGTATAAATTTTGTGTGTTTCTATCAAATACTACGACTGCTTAGGAAAAAGCAAGTTTCTTTGGGAAAATGCAAGCATCTCAATGTCAAGAGCATTGGTTTCTTAGAAGAAAATGAAAGGAAATAAAATCAGTTGTGTGGGTCCTATAGCAATTTCTTAGTTTTTGTCAAATGCAACTGATTTTCATTAGTGGCTTTTCCGGGATAGAGAGAAAATGTAATGGAATCGTGGCAACTACTTAGAAACTATGACAACTACAATGGAATTTTGTGAAAATGTAATGAAATTTTTGGCAACAACTCAAAAAATATGAGAACAAATGCAATTGATTTTTTGAGAAATCCTTCTTTGGATTTTTTATAAGTTTAAAGTTGGATTTTCTCTCAATTTCTCTATGTTTGGAGTACATGGAAAGATACAACAACATTGAATTGACACAAAAATCATGGACTTGTGTGACCTTCATGTCTATAGCTCAAGTTGTGAAATCATGAAACCCAAGCCATAGTTCCCAAATGTTTACTTTGATTAATGTAACCTAAAATAAAATCCTAAATATTTGGAAACCTTTTAAGGAAAATCCTTTTAAGGAGTACAAAAATAAGGCTTCTTTCACAAGTATACACTAAGTCGAAGGGTTTGTGATTCAACTATCATGTTCAATGTTTGTTTGGATGTGTTCTTTTTAAATAAAGCACATAATTTGATGCCAATATTGTTTTAAATGTATTTGGCAAGTTTAGCATAAACAAGCAATTACAACCCTAGTGGATAGAAACAATTCTTTTAGGTAGGCTTGCCTCATGCCTTGAAGGGATGATTTTACATGCAACTTATGGTCTAGGCCTGTAGTTAGACATGGCAAGTAACTTTTTGGAAGTAAATTTTGATGCATCACTTTCAAAGAATGTTTTTGGATAAAGGGGTAGCTTCTAAAACAATTTGGCTCTTAGTAATGTTCTGGGGATATTATTTTTGGGCCCCTATACATGTGGAATTTTTTTTAATTAAGAACCTCCCATCCCTTACGGGTTTTTACGCATTGCAAGGATACTAAAGGAGAATATGTCAGCATAGGCTAGCAGTACCTAGCGGGAATATAAACTTTCCTCACACCCACAACTTATTTATATAGCTGTCAAAAATGAAAGTACCACTTGGGTCACCCATGAGTTCTCCAATGTGGGATGTTTCTCAATAGCTAGACCCTCTAAAAAGGTATGCTTGAAAAGAAACATGCAAAGCTCAAGATTTTTTTCACTCACCCAAGATCGCCAAAAGGTGCGAGGGGAGAAGACAACTATCTAGCTTGCCAAACACTAAATGCACAACAAATACTTCATAGTAGTATGATTCTTTTTAAGCACTTTGAGTGATGATATCTCCAAAAATATGTGAATAAAATGAAACAACTTGTTCTTTTTAATTGCACCTGTTTTAATGTTTATATGGTGTAATCAAAATGAAAACAAAACACAAAATGAAACATTATACTGAAAATTCAAACAAAGAAATGAAGATAATTCTCAGAAGCGTTCCATCTTCCTCTATCTCCAGAGATTTGAAGCTGCTGCTCTCAGATTTTGTATAAAGTCAGCTTCTCCAAATGGCTGCTGTAGAATGAGTTATGCAAAAGGAAATTCTATCCTATATGCTATGAATATGAAAATGTTCACGGATATGGACAAGGGCTGTGAATGGAAGATGTCATGATTCTATGCTATGATTATTATGATTCTATGCTATGATTATTATGATTCTATGCTATGAAAGTACTGTGAATTCTATGAATGCTATGAATGCTTTATACTACTTGCAATTTGACTATAATTTACTTGCTTAAAACTTCTATATCTTTTGGAGTTCCCGGCAGTCATATTTATAGATTTTTGCAAGCACAATCCCGGCTGGCAAGAATCTACGGTTGTGGGATTGTCTGGTAGAATTGAAAGGTGAGAGATGGAGAAGTTGAGAAGAAGATGGAAGAGGTTGGGAGGTTGGAGAGAAGGATGGATTCCTGTCTTCAACCCATGGGAACAAGCCTGCACAGAAACAGAGAAAATTAAATTTTCTGTTTGGGTAGTTTGTTTCACGGGTGTTTGAAGATAATCCCCAAATTAAATAAATAAATAAATAAATTTAATTTCATGAGTTTGATTTTTGATTTTTGCACTATAGAAGTTTTAATTAAATATTTTAGAATATTTAATTATAATGTGACTTTAGAAGAATATGAAATATTAGAAGAATTAATTAAATATTTTGGAATATTTAATTATAAATAGATATTTGAAGAATTTGAAATGATTTAAGAATTAATTAAATATTTTGGAATATTTAATTATAAATGATATTTAGAAGATTTAATTTAGAAAAGAAGAATATTTTAATCTTTATTTGAATAAAATATTCAAACTAAGATTATATGGTAATTAATATAAATAAACCATAATGTTTATTTAATTAATTAAGAAATGAATCAAAAAGATGATTAAATAAACTTATTTATTTAATCGAAATGAAATAATGAACAATATAAATAAATTATTTAAATTCATTTATACATAGATGGAATTCAAAGTTTTAATTAAATATTAAAAATATTTAATTAATTACCAGACAATGTGATGTGACCATTTTTAGGTGTATACAACACCAATATGAAGTATTAAGGATATCATTCACTTAAGATAGCAATGGTGCAAGATAGAAAGAATAACTTGTTCATTTTTAAACCCAAATATGGTGTTTCTAAGAAATCAATCTTGGTTTTTAACTTGGTCAAAAAAAGTGAAAACGAGCATGCGTCAACAAAAAGAAATCATTTTGCGTTCTTTTTATGCACCAAAATCAAAGTTCCTAATTATGAAAAGTTGGAAAAAATTCATTTTTAGAGCACCTTAATTGAAATGTTTTGTTCTTTTTAAAGCAACAAATGACAATTCCTAACTTAAGAAAACTTGAAATGGTTTTTTAGGAGCACCAAAATGAAAGATTCATTTGTGTTGTTCTTTTTAAAGCACCAAATAAAGGTTCCTGATTTAAGAAAGCATGAAAATGGTTCAATTTTTAATAACACCAAAGTGAAGTGTGCATTTTTCTTGTTCTTTTTAAAGCACCAAATGACAATTCCTACCTTAAGAAAGCTTGAAATAGTTCATTTTAAGAGCACTAAAACAAAGTTTGTTTGTTCTTTTTATGCACCAAAACAAATATTCCTAACTTATAAAAACTTGGTAGATTTGGAATGCTTTGACCATTTATCTTCCCTACATAAAACAAGTTAATGTACTTCAAATCTTGCATACAAACACATTAGCACCTATTACACATTAAAAAACAAGCATATGTTAGCAAAAAAATCAATTACAAAAGTGCAGATCCTGTGCATAGGTCTATTAGAGAAAATGCTTAGGAATCACAACCAAATGTGACCCTCTTAGAATCAAATGCTTAGGTTTTAGAGAAAGTGTACCCCTGTCATCAATAAAATGCTCAAGTTTAGATAAAGTGCACCCCTATCATAATCAAATGCTCATAAAAATGGAAAATTCCCAGTTCTTAGTGTCATATGCACAGTTTTTAGAGTCAAGTGCATGGTTTTCTTGATAGGCAATTGTGAAATTTTCTAGGACAATGCATGAAAAATTCTTCAAATGTGATTTCAGAACCCACAACTTAAAAAATGGCTCATATGAATGTTAGTGTAGGGGACAAAGGTCCCATCAGGCATGCTAGAATATGTGATCGGGAAAACCATAGATGCAAACAAGATAAAATGTGCTTGAAATCAGAATCTAAGCTAAGATAAAAAAACACTAATCTAGATTTAACCCTACACTTATGAAATGAAACTAAGCTATTGAGAACATATTAAGAAATCCCATGATTACCAAATTGAGTTCAAAACAAAAGAAAAGTGTTACCATCTCGTATCAGAGTGTGTTCACCTGATGTTGGATTGCTCATATCATTGTGAAGCCTCCATAGTTTGTGTGCAAAGCTTTGATGCTTGAATGATTGGTTGATCAAAGAAATGTGTTGAAGCTCTAATGGTGGTTGTGAATGTCAGCAATAATTCATTGTGAAAATTATGTTAACTCTTTGATCCTTTTTTATTAGGAAATAGGTTTTTTGTATAGAAAATGAGATTCAAAATGGAAAATTAGGATTAAACAATGTGAAATCAAAATCGATGGTCAAAAGGTGTTGATAGGATTTAAACATGAATAGATTGTGCAAAGTTGATTGCAAAATTTGTGTGATTGAGAAATAGATTGAATAATTAGTGTGATTGATAAATAGATTGGTTAGTCAAGAATTAGATTTCTCTATTAGGCAATCATAATTTGCTCAATCAGAAATAGATTGATCTATTAGGATTAGATTGAGAAATTAGTGGATCGTAATTACCTAGTTAGGAAAATGGTTGGAAAATATTAATTAATTGATTTAATTAATTCATTCATTTTGGAGTTGAATGTGCAAATCAAGTTTGAATTTTGCAAACAAAGTTGCATTAGTTTGATTTGATTTTTGATGAATGATTTGAATAGTTAATTTAATTATTCAAAATTTTGAGGGAAAGTGTTGTAATTAAATTATTATGATTTAATAATTTAATTAACTTAGGGGAATAAGGTGATTTAGTGATGTAAGTAAATTAATTGGCATTATTTAATCAATCAAGATGAAATAAAGTGGGATTAAGACTTCATTAAATAAATGTAATTTATTTAATTGGTCTAAATGATAGAAACATGAATTAATTAAATAATGTTATTTTATTAAATTAATAGTAGAAATAAGGTTTTCAGGAATTTATTAAATAAATTAAATTTATTTAATTTGTTGAAAATCATGAAAAATTGAATTAATTAAATAAATGTTGTATTGTTCAATTAATAGAGGAAATTAGGGTTCTGGATGTTATTTGATGTTTTACGATATTTTGAGGTGTTGCGGGATGTTCTCAGGATGTTGTAGGATGTTGTGAGATGTTTCCAAGATGTTATAGGATGTTGCGGGACATTGCAGGATGTTTTCAAGATGTTGTGGTATGTTTATGGGATGTGATGAGATGTGGGATGTTGTTCGATGTTGTTTAGGGTGTGTGACAGGTGTTAGGTCAATTTTACATGTCTACAAAAGTATATTGCATATGTGTACAATGACCTTCCTTATATAATCAAGGTGAGGAATAGAATTGAACATGATTGTGGCACGTGTCTTAATCCTATGACACATGACAACTAACAACCTAACTACCTAGGAATCATGCATTATAAGCTAGATAAGATAAGTTCTAGAAAAGACAACTAAGACTTCTAGAAATAATCTTATATCCTAATTAAACTTAATCACGTGAATAAGTCCCCTAGGTCCCTAGTAAGATAAATTAATAGGTACAAGCCATATATTCACACCAACATCCCCTTTTAAGTGCAACTTAGGGAGAATATTATTATGCAAATGATGTAAAAAATGAAAATATGGGTCTCAACTACATGACCATTGAAGTATCCATGTACAAATTCAAATGAAATCTTTCATAAATGAAGAAAAAGAAAAAGATCCTCCCCCAAAAAGAAAACAATCAATTGATGAAGGATGGAAGACTCTATGATACCCCCATGTACACCATCTATGACATAGATATATTACAATCGATAGCTCCCCATCAAAGAGAAAGAGAGAGAGATTATGTAGCCCCCCCATAATATGTAATCACTTGCAAAAATGATAAGTGTTTGAAGATAAAAATTGATCCAATGTTGACAAACAATTTGTATCCCTTTTGAAAGAAACAAAACCAATTACAAATGTAGGAATGCTTCCCATTCTACATACAAATTGAAATAAATAAGCATGAATACATATAATGATGATGTCTCTAAAATATTCCCATGTGTATCCTTTTCCATTGAAGATGAAGATGCCACAATCAAATCAAGTACATACCCAATCAATGAAGAAGGTGAAAAAATAGGACTATGTGGAAATTGATGTTGAACAGGATCCAAAGAAAAATATGGTTTGACAATATTCTTACAATGAATATCATCAAAAAGGAGAGATAATTCCTCAAATGTGTCCTCCAAATCTAAAATGTGAGACTCCAAAAACAAGGATGCAATTTCTGATAAATAGGAATCCTGATCAAGAAGACAATGAGATACTTGTTGCAATGAATTACTAGAATTTCTCAATGAATCATCAACATAATGGTCCTACTAAATAAGAAAGATGGGAGCCTCAAACAATGAATCTACACAATAAATCAATGAAGGCGAAGGTACAACAACTATCTCTGATGAAGAAGAAGGAGCATCTAAAGAACCCTCATCATCCTCATTTGAAGATTCAATGAATCCAAAATTTGTAAACTCCTGCATAGCATTATGATCATAGGGTATCCTATATGAAAAAGGAAGAGGCACAAGACAATCAAAAACATGATCATTTGGGAATAGTTGAGTATTAGGATCTCCATATATCTCCCAAATTTTAGTTCAAAGAGTATGAGGACACTCAAAATATCAATAGCATTCAAAGTGGTATCATCAATATGCATTGTAATAACTCCTAACACATGATCCTTTTACAAATTCCAAGAAAATTTCTTATTATCAGTACTAGGAGGGGAAACAAGATTATACAAGTGTGGAAAAAAATGAAGCCACCAAAGATGTTTTATAATGTCATATCTCCATTTCTTATAGTTTCCCCTTTCCAACATAATCAGTGAAGGATGAAATGAAAACCCCAAAATTACAAAGACATTAACCTTCAAGAACAATTAGAAACTCCTAAATCTGAAAATAGAATTGAAAATGAAGCCCCCCACAACAAGAACTTCTCTAAGAGACAAGATGCCCAAATTATGAACCATAAAGAAAATATCCAAAAATCTAAATAAATCACACTTGGGACTTAATTTGAAAAAAGTACATGAACTAAATTAAAGAGCTCCTGAATACCTTCCAAATGCAGCTTGAATCACCAAAATCAGAGAAAATGGTAGAAAGTTGTGAGATTAGAGGTCCAAAGGGGAGATATGGCTTTAGGTGCAAATAAAATGTACCTACAACAAAAACTAGGAAAAAGACCTATGCCACTGTGAAGTATGCAGAACTAGTTCTCTGTCAATATCTCATTTGTAGAATTTCCATATTGTTGAAAAAAATTGTGGAAAAGTGAAAAAATATTTGTTTTAGGACAATTGCAGGCTAAATAGGGTCAATATTTTAGCCCTAGAGGGCTAGCACTCAGTCCTCCATGTTACTTGGGGCTCCGTTGGCACAAAAAATAAAGCATCACCTATAGGTGGCATGTGGGCGTAGCACCAGTGATGAAGGTGGTGGCACATTGGTGGTAGGTACCCACACCACTAGAAGATTAAGCGCTCAACACTTTAGAGGTGACCATAGGTGGAATTGGGGGCTTTGACAAGTTTTGATCAACGGGAGTGGCGGTCATCAAAATTGACAAAAGCCTTATGGAAGCCTACTATTGGTAAGATTTGTTTTTGTAAGCAAAAAATTATATATATATATTTAAAAATGCTAACAACAAAAAGGCTTTGTAATTTTTTTATAAAATCCCTGACAATTTTTTTAATTCGCTAAAAAAGAGTGCCTCCAAAGCTATTAAAATATTATGCCCAATATAAAATATTTTTAGAAAATTTTCCCAAGACAATTATTTTAGACCAAATGAAATTTTTATAGCCTGAATGTTTTTAAAAAATTACGGAACATAAAAAAGGGTGCTATCATAATAGTGGTTTACAATTCCTGAGAGGAACGAATTTTAGCTGAAATAACATATTTTTAGAAAATATAATGATTTAAGCCTTAAAAATTTCCATTTTAAGGATTCCAATTGAAGAGGGTTTGATCAAATCACCTTAGATCAAACCCCCTTGGATAGAACCTCGCTAGTTTTAAACCATACCTATAAATGCATCTCCTTTACACCTATCAAAATGCTGATAAAAAATCACTTTTGATTTAGATTTTGGGGGATCAAATGAATTCATTTAAAATTTATTTCAAATGATTATGATATTCCTCATAACAAGCTATCCAATGAATATAATTTAATATGTTTTGGTTTTGTTATGTATTTGTTTTTTAACTTTTATTAAACATAGGCTTTTCATCGAAAATGAATTTCTTTGTTCTTCACATGTGTAAAAATAGAAGATTATCAAAAATTTTTTTTTGAAAAATATGAGTGCACTAGATATTGAAGTCCTTGATCCAACAAAAAAATTAAATTAAATTTTGACATATACAAAAAAGTTACGTTATCAATGCTGTGTTTGAATTGTAATTTTTGACTTCAAAACTTGATTAAGGAAAAAATATTCAATAAAAACTATCTAACCAAGTGGAAGCACTAGATATCAGAGTTACAAATCTAAATTTGAAAGAATTAGAATTTTATCCTTCATGGAAAAAAAGTTATGTGTTATACAGGTGCGTCACTTTTAAAAATGTTGTTTTGAAAAAAATCTATTTTTGTGGGAGATGGAAAAATAAGTGCAATTTGATTCCAAAAATTTTGAAAAAAATATTTTTAGAATCTACAGAGAAAATTTGATGAGACTCTAGTTTACACCATCTTCAAATTCCTCACATTTTAGTCGCTATATGTGCCCGAATGTGAAGATTTAGTTAAAAATAATAATTTCAGTGTCCAGTTTGGCCAAAAATTGTAAACCACTATTATGGGATCACCCAAAATTATATTATTTTTTTATTCTACAAAATTGTACTGTATCCTGGGGGTCGTACAACTCAGGCCCAGATAATTTTTTTTCCTAAAGAAATTGACACTAGATATAGGCATATTTTATATCAATATTTGTCTCTCGGGCCTTCTGGAGACAATGGTGAGATATGTTTAGGATAAAAATGCACCAAAATCTTTTCTACCTCTAGAGCTTGATTTTGTTGAAATCCTCATAACCTTGACAAAAATGTCAAATTTAGGGAAAAATGTCAATCTTGACTTTCTTGGCTACCTTGAACTCAAATTTGAGCTTAGATTTCCTCCAACACAAGCCAAAAGTGACTTGCCATGAAAACCCACATATAGAGAAACCCTCAAATTTGGTATTTTTTCCATTTTTTTTTATTTGTAGGTTCACCATATGGTGCAAGAGAAGAGCATACTCAACCATACTAAAAGTAACCTAGACCTCTCACTAACAATATCTCAACCCTTAGATTTGAGAAGGGTTTTGCAAGGCTTGGCTCTAATACCTTGAAAGAGTTGATGATTAGCTCAACACTCAATACCACCTACAAAAACAATGAAAACCTTCTACAAGAGAGTATGCAAGAATATGTTTGCTTGCTTGATATTAAGACCTATCAAAATGATGATGAGGTATGAATTATATTACATATGTGTACAATGACCTTCCTTATATAGGAAAGGTCGGGAATAGGATTGAACATGATTATGACATGTGACAACTAACAACCTAACTACCTAAGAATCATGCATTATAAGCTAGATAGGATAAGTTCTAGAAATTCCAACTAAGACTTCTAGAAAGAATCTTATATCCTAAGTAAAATTAATCATGTGAATAAGTCCCTTAAGTCCCTAGTAAAATACATTAATAGGTACAAGACATGTATTCAAACCAAGACCCCCCCTTAAGTGTAACTTAGGGAGAAGATTATTATGCAAATGATGCAAAAAATTGAAATATGGGTCTCAACTACACAACCATTTTAGGTACCCATGTATAGATGCAAAATAAATCTCTCATAAATGAAGAAAATGATAAGACCTAGTGGGAAAAAACTCCTCTCTAGAAAGAGAAAAGAACAATCAAGTGATGAAGGATGGAGGACTCCATGATACCCCCCAAGTACACCATCCATCACATAGATATATTACAATAAATAGCCCTCCATAAGAGGGAAAGAGAGAGACTATGTATCCCCGCATAATGTGTAATCACCTACAAAAAGGTAACTATTTGAAGACAAAACATGATCCAATGTTGACAAACAACTTGCCTCTTTTTTGGAAGAAACAAAACCAAGTACAAATGTAAGAATGATTCCCATTCTAGATAGGAATTGAAAGAAAGAAGCATGAATATGTATGATGATGATTTATCTAAAATTTTCTCATGTGTCTCCTTCTCCACTGAAGATGAAAATTCTATAATTAGATTAGGTACATACCCAATCAATGAAGAAGGTGACAAATCAGGACTATGTGGAAACTGATGTTGTACAAGATCCAAAGAAAAATATGGAACTTTGACAAAATTTGTGCAATGATTGTCATCAAAGAGGAGAGATAACCCCTCAAATGTGTCCTCCAAATCTAAAATGTGGGGCTCTACAAACAAGGATGCAATGTTTGATAAATATAAATCCCAATAAAGAAGTCAATGAGATACTTGTTGCCATGAATCATTGGAAGTTCTTAATGAATCATCAACATAATGGTCTTGTTGAACAGGAAAGATGGGAGCCTCAAGAAATGACTCTGCACAATCAATCAATGAAGGTAAAGGTACAACAACTATCTCTGATGAAGAAGGAGCATCTAAAGAACCCCCATCATCCTCATTTGAAGATTCAAAGCACTCCAAATCTATAAACTCCTACATAGTATTATGATCATATTGTATCCTATCTCAAAAAGGAAGAGACACAAGACAATCTGAAACAGGATCATTTGGGAATGGTTGAGTATTAGTATCTCCATATATCTCCCAAATTTTAGTCCAAAGTGTATAAGGACACTCAAAATGATCAATAGCATTCAAAGTGTCATAATCAATATGCATTAACAATAACTCTTAAGACATGATCCCTTTTAGAATTCTAAGAAAATTTCTTACTATTAGTACTAGGAGGGGAAACAAAATTATATAAGTGTGGCAACAAATGAAGCCATCAAAGATGTTTATAATGTCATATCACCATTGCTTGTAGTTTTCCCTTTCCAACATAATTAGAGAAGGATGAAATGAAAACCCCATAATGAACTACGATAGATCTCCACAATACAAAGACATTAACCTTCAACAACAATTAGAAACTCCCAAATTTGAAAATAGAATTGAAAATGAAGCCTTCTCACAAATATAACTTCTTCAAGAGACAAGATGTCCAAATTATGAACCAAAAAGAAAATATGAAAAAATATTTAAAATATATCATACTTGGGGATAAATCTAAAAAGAGTATATGAACCAAATTAAAGAGCTCCTAAATACCTTTCAAATGCAACTTGAATCACCAAAATTAGAGAAACTAGCATAAATTTGTGAGATCAGAGGTCCAAAGGGGAGATTTGATTTTAGTTGCCAATAAAATGTACCTATAACAAAAATTGGTAAAAAGATCTACAACATTGCGAAGTATGCAGAACCAACTTTCCATCAATATCTTGTTTGTAGAATTTCAATATCATGGAAAAAAATTGTGGAAAAATGAAAAAAATAGTTGTTTTAGGACAATTGTAGGCTAAAAATGGTCAAAATTTTAGCCCCCCAGGGCTATCACTTAGTCATCCATGTGACCTAAGGCTTCATTGGAAACAAAAATAAATTTTCACCCTTAGGCGGTGGCTGGGCGAAGTATGGGAAGTGGAGGTGGTGGCATGCTAGTGGCAGGTGCTCATATCACTAGAAGATTAAGTGCTTGACACTTTAGAGGGGACTATGGGTGGAACAGGGGGATTCAACAATCTTTGAATAACAGGACTGGTGACTATTAGAACTAACAAAAGCCTAATGAAAGCTTGTTATCGGTAGATTTTGTCTGCGTAAGAATAAAATAATATATATTTTTGTAAAAAATAACCAACACCAAAAAGGACTTGTAGATTTTTTAAAAAAAAACTTGACAATATTTTTTAATCTGCCAAAAACATAATGCCCCCAAAACTACTAAAATATTATGCCTAATACAAAATATTTTTAGAAAACTATCCTAAGACAATTATTTTAGCCCAAACGAGATTTTTATAGCCTGAATATTTTTAAAAAACCTTAGAAGATAAAAAAAGAATTATTTTTTTATTCTGCAAAATCATACCGTACTTGGGGGGTCGTATGACCTACCCGAATAATTTTTTTGCCTAAAGCAAGTCACGTCGAATATAGGAATATTTTATGTCAATATTTGTCTCTTGAGCCATTTGAAGATGATAGCGAGGTATATTCAAGTTGAAAATACACCAAAAGCTCTACTACCTCCATATTTTAAATTTCTTTGAACCCTCATAACTTTTGCAAAAAATGTTAGATTTAGGAAAAAAAGTTGATCTTGACTTTCTTAGCTACCTTGAACTTGAATATGAGAGAAAATTTCCTCCAACACATGCCAAAAGTGACCTACCATGAAAACCCACATATAAAGAAACACTCTATAGAGGAGGGGGACCAATTGCTTAGGACCCTAGCTCACGGGAGTGTCTAGAACAATCAGCTTCCTTGATCTATTTTACATTAAGGAATTGTTTAAGATAGGTTTGATGTTTAAGGGGTGAAAAGGAAGGACAACTAATCTGCCTCTATCCTTTTGTCAACTTGAAAGATTCAAGAAGTCAGGTGAGTAGGTTTCTAGGGTCTAAACTGCAACTTAGGAAACTAGCTACTAGGGGACTCCAACGCAGGACACAAACAACAATGTGATGCGTTGGCATCTCAGGCATTGTCATCTGTATGGACATCAAGTGTAAAGTACAATCTAAAAACTGAAGAAACCTACTAACAACCTGACAAATATTATTTAATGCAATAACAAAAGAAAAAAGTAACTAAATAATGAAATAACAAGAAGAATAATTTAACTTCGTCTAATATATGAATTGACAAAAGATGTCCAGGAAAGCACACCTTCCTACCCATGAGTTGATATCTTCAAAATCTTCACTCAACGAGCAACCTACACACATCAGACAAAAAAATTTTGTGGTTGTGTATAGAGGAATATTGTAGTTAGTCCCCTGCTTTGGTGTTCCCACCTCCATAGACAACTAGTGTAGCAACGATAGAGAAATATGTTAAAGAGAGGTATTGAAATAAAAGTACTAGCACTATGCTAACAACAATATGCTATGAAAGAAATAAAATAATGTTAAGTGAAAGGATGATGGAACAATATCACCTTCAATCACATGAACTCAAGGAAGATGGGAGGAGTGAGCTCACAAGCTTGAAAATGTCGATGTTGCCACAATGAGGAGAGTGAGTCGAGAAAACACCAACTTGCTAGTTCAAGGGAACATAAAAATTACACTTTATGGCCAATAGAGAGTTATAACACCTCTACAGATTCTAGAGGTAGAAATATTGTCAGGATGACAGTACATTGTGTAGACATCTACACACTATACTAGTATCCTTGACAAAATATCCTCCACCAACACAAAAAACAATTTCCAAGTGGATGTGAAGCAAATGAAGGACGTGGAATAACATCATATTCAATTTATCTAAGGTAAGCAAGACGTAAATGGGGAATTTGTGAGGGGTGAAAATTCATGCCATTATATCTTTCCTCCACTTTAGCTTGCATAAGTGTCAGTGACTGCATGGTAAAGTAGAGTAAAAGTTGATAAATATATACCCGAACAGTCGAGGATGGGCCCATGCCCAAGGAACAAAGACTACTTTTGCATAAAGACACACAATGTGCCACATGGTGGCTGCAAAAAATTATATATATATATCATTTTCCTTTAGGGATTGAACCGGGACACTATTAGCTTGGTGGGGATTTTCTTCAAAACCACTCTTACAAAATCTAAAATCGCCTACTTGGTTGAAACATCATCTATTTTATTTGGGTAGTTTGTGTCTTCCACAAAAAGATCTTTTGGGTGGAGTTCTTCAGGAAGTGTGTGAAATGTCTTACTTTTGGGGTGGAACCTTTGAGTTGGCATCATCAACCTCCATAGCTGATCGATCAATTTTTTCCAGGATGTGTTTAAAATCTGATTGTCTTCTAACAACAATATTCACTAAAATATCTAAAACCATTAATGAAGCAGTTGAGAATTAATGAGCGAAGATTGTTGCGATCTAATCAAGATCTATGATCAGATTACGAGCTATTAGATTGAGGCATTTGGTAGTTTCTTCTTTTGGATTGTTGGCAAAAATGTCCTCTTCTTTTGACTATAAATAAGGGTTGGCAACAGCGAGTAAAAATTTCAGAGTTCCACATTTTAAAATTTTTTCTTGAAAAATATTTCAAGGAATATAGATACTATTTTAGGGAGCTCTCTTCTCTCAGTAATAGGAGGGTCTTTACATAATATTGTTTATTCTCTTTGTCATGTTATATTTAATTCAAACTATCATCGGATTAGCATCTGACCTCTATTTTTTAGTTAATATATCATAAAGGTTTCATCTATTTGGGAGAAATATTTTATATTGTGCATTCCATGGCCTTTGTTAAATTTCTCCTTCATATTTTGTTCATGTGGAAAACATTGTGTTAAAATTTTTACATTGATAGTTCAAATAACTAATTTTCATGTTGTTATCTTCTATGTTTTATGCTATCTTTCAAAAATTGGATCATGTTTATTATACTCTTTCATTTTGTATAAAAGGTATGCCATTTTTCATATTATGCTATAAAGGAGGAAGGATTCTATGAATTTCTAAGTATTCTTGTTAATATTCATAGTCTTCTTATATATGATTTGACCTTAATGGATGCTTCCCATGGGGAGATTTGAAATATTGTATTGTGCTTTATCTAGCCTTTTTTGCTTGTTCTCTTCCCAACAATGTAGGGTCTGTGGAATTTTGTGTCCATTTTATCAGCTATAAGAAGTAGTTAAGGTTTGCAATGTTGTAAAAGATTTGGTGCATCACCATCTTTATGTTTTATTTTCATTTATCTCTACCCCTTTTCTCCAAACACAAAGAAGAGTCATCTTTCTTTAAAAATCTTGGACGTCATTCAGTGAGGCACAAATTGGTCCCCCACTCACTGAATTTCCCATAAGGTTGTTTGGAGAAGCACAATCTTTAATGATCAAAAGTTCTTTTTCTGGCATGTGCAGTGGGACTAAAAGTTTTTTGAACATCTGATTAGAAGTCAAAAATATTTCTTAAATCAAACCAAGAAAATAGGCTAGCAATTTCATACCTAGAGTTTAAACAAGAGAATCTTCTAGAGGCCATTTATAGTACTCTCAGTTACTAGCCTCAACACCTAGGACGAGAAGACTTACAGGTTCTATATCACTTGTAAGAAGCAACCAAGTAAGAAGTGTTAGCTTGCAATCTAGAGCCTTATCTACTCCACCAAGAGGCTGAACCTTCCAAATCAGAATACCCATCTACCCTATCCATAGGAATCTATTTACAATGGCTCATATAGGTGCTCCTATCCCTAGAAATTTTGTAACCTGGAATAGTAGTAGCCCAATACAACCACCTATGCCTCTAGATGTATGGCCCACCATACTCACAAATTCTCTCAAGGCAATCCCAAATTTTTATGACGAGGATTTTAAAACCCCTTCCAAACATCTCCAAGAATAGTAGAAGTATGCAAAGTGCATAACTTTGTGGAAGATAATATATCCCTTAGGTTACTAGCTGCATGCTTCAAAGGAAAAGCCTAGGAATGGTATAGGTCTTTGGATTTTGATTCTATCTGCTCTTGGGATCAACTTAGAAAGAAGTTGTTTGAGCGCTTCTCGAAAAAGGGAGACCACTCCCCTATGTTGTAGCAATTAATCACCATCAAGAGGGTCCCACAAGAGGCTATGAGTGAATTTAGCAATAGGTTCCACAAAATTTGACAAAGGATTCATGTGATTTCTAGGCCTTCGGAAGCTATGGCATTCATGTTTTATCTAAAGTATTTCAACTTAGACATCACAGTCATGGTATAGTCTATGGGAGGAGATACCCTGCCCAATGCATACAATTTGGCTATGCATGTAGAAAACAGTCTGATTGATGCCAAAAAGCTTCCACCATGTCCATTGATGCCCATGTTCATGAAAATATTTGGTGGTCCCTAGGAAGAAGCAAATCATAGTGCCTCCACTCCATAAATGAGCATGTTGGTTGTACCACCATCCATGTATGTATACCCGGGTACACAACCAAGCACATCAGGTTCTTCCTTACTAGCAGCAATTGTTAATGATATGAAGAACCTCATGTGGTCCTTTTTAAATGAGCTAGTCCTCATCTGACGATAGCAAGCAACACCTCTGAAGCATCCCACACAAACCTATCAAGGAGGAAGGCCATCATATCAACAGAATGCATATCAAGTAATTTCAAAAGGAGGAAGTCAACAATCAGTGCTTGCAAATAAGATAATCTTGGCCACCATGCCACTTCAGATCATCAAGAATAGTTTGAGCAAAAATTTGGTCCGAGACCAAAACAACCTGGCAAAAGATGAGAATGTGTGGTGTTTCCCATGTAATGATAGCCATATGCCCTAAAATTGTCAAAGAGGAAATATTTAGCAAAAGATAGAAAAGAAAAGAAGCTAAGGTGTGTTTTCATGCATGGAAGAATATTTATCTCTCAGAATGGAGAATGCCATCTTCAGAGCACAAACACAGGGGATTTATTTAGAGAAAGAGTTGGTTATCACACTAGACCAAGCACTCTTCCCTTGGATGGAAGAAGAAGATGCAGTATTTGCAAATGATGCTCTGACAACTAGTGCCTTGCAAGTGTAATCAGACTATAACACAAGGTCCAAAAGAAGGTTCATTGGAGAATATGTACAACAAGCTCCACAATGACCATAACCAAAACAACAGTAACCATAAGTGGAGTAGGTTTCGTAGGTCCAACCCATTGCATAGTTAAAAACTCCATTGTTGCTAGAGAAAGAGGTGGATAAAGTACTAAGCCCATCCACATTAGAGTGGCCTCTCTCAAAGATGAAAGAAATACCATTGTTCAAACCCAAGGTCCATCTAGACAGAACACTTAATGTGGTTGAACAATTGAAGAAAGAACTTGCTAATCTATCTTTATGGGATGTTATCAATTCTAAAATAAAATACATTGCTCCAAGAGGCATTGAAGGAGGAACAAATTTTGTAGACAAATGCAATGGCACTACGCAATCAAGATAGAGACAAGGAGCCTGCATCGGACCCCTAACCTTGGGGAGCTACAACATATGTAAATGTTGTTGACAATGTAAATGAGAAAGAGGAAAGCGAACCAAAGCCCACACCTTTCTTTTTAACACTTATTATGGGAGATAAGCTTTTACGTGCAATAACATGATTGATTTGGGAGCTATTATTACGGTCATGCCTAAGCAAGTTGGCAATGCCTTAAGACTTAAGTATGAGCCTCTTGATAAAGGGATCATGTAATTAGATGGGAAGAAGGTACCAATCATTGGCTGCATCAAGGATCTACCTTTAACCCTCTCCTCATGTCTAAGACAAACCATCTCAAAAGAAGTAGTCATGATAGACATCCGCCCAATATTTAGGATGTGCCTTTCAAGGGACTTTACAACAAAGCTTGGTGGATATCTAGTGCTTGATTGGTCCCATTTAATATTATAGACAAAGCATGAGGAAAAGATGAAGATCTTGTCTGAGTTCTTGCACCCTAAATATATAATAGACAATGTAATTTTGTGCTTTAAAGTAGTGTATACCTCCTCAAAAAGGGAGATGTATTGCATAGAAATGTTGGAAGATGAGGACACACGTGATTGGACCCCTAGAGAGGAGGTCCTCCTCAATTAGTTTATTGAATTTGACTTGTTCGAGAACTTCCATGCTACCTAATTCAGTACCTATGTGATCTTTGAGGGAAACCAAGTCTTCCCAAAATTGGTAAAAGAGTAGGAAGAGCCCAAAAAACTAGGTGACAAAAGTCTATGGACATTGTATTTTAATAGTGCCAAATGCAAGATTGGTTCTGAAGCAGGTGTCTAATTGGTATCTCTAATTGGATCAAAGACCTTCAAAGCTTTTTGCTTCCAGTTCCCATGCTCGAATAATTATGCAAAATATGAAGCTTTGGTCCATGGTTTGATTCTTGTAGAATGGATGGGCATGAAGAAAGTACAAGTGTTTGGAGACTAAGAGCTAGTCATAGAACAAGTCTATAGGTAGGCAGTTGAAAAAAATGTGAGAATGTGGTCTTACAAACATAGAATATGGGATCTAAGCTTTGAATATTTTAACATACAGGTTATCCCACAATCCCAAAATGTCATCTCTAATTAGATGGATTCGATTGGTTCATAGTTTAAGCCAACGCCTAAGTCAACAAGAAAATAGAATTCAATGTAGACCATCTTTTGACCATCAATTCTTGATAACAATCAAAATTGGTAGGTTTTTGAGGATGATGTTTAGATTACTGCTTTAATTCAAAAGTTAGAGAAAGCTTTTGATCATTCACAGCCTGAAGATAGAAGAGCTATGGAAGGACAAGTGATATAATTAAAGGGAAATAAGCTCCCATAAGGTTTGATTTCTCTTGAAAATATTTTTTACTGAAAACATGCGAGGAATAGCAAGCAAAGATTCACTACTAATGAAAAATATTATGAAGATCTTGATGTCAGGAATGGTAGAAAGTTAAAAGTTAGAAGAGACGTCTTGCAGAAGGATAAAGGGAGACTAAAAGGACTATGTTCTAGATATGATAGGGTCATAGCTTGGACTTATGATGATCTTAGAGGATATGATTTGGGTGTTATCCAACACACTATTGACTTGGACGAAGGCTCAAAGCCCATCTGCTAGAAATAAAGGTTAGTCAATCCAAAGGTCAAAGCATTGATAGCACAAGAGCTTACCAAATCAATCAAATCAAGAATCATATATACTTGATCAAACATTCCACTTAGGTATCCAATCTTATACCAGTGAGAAAAAAAGAATGGTGGTATTTGAATCTACATGGATTTTAGGGACTTGAATAAGGCTTCGCTAAAAGATCACTACCCTTTTCCCTCAATGGAGCATATTATGTAGATTGTTGCTGGATTAGAGATGTTCTCATCACTCGATGGTTTTTTGGGGTATAATTAGGTCTATGTAAAGGAAGAAGACCAAAACAAAACAACATTTACCACCAAGTAGGGAATTTTCACGTACTCAAAAATTCCTTTCAGACTCTCCAATGCTAGTGTGAATTTTTAGTGGGTAATAGATATCGCCTTCAAGGGGTTGATTAATCTGATCATCTTAATATATCTAGATGACCTGATTGTTTTCTCAAAATCTAAGGATGATCATTTTGATCATCTGGTAAAGGTCTTCCAAAAATATCAATAGTTTGGGATTTCCTTAAATCCTAAGAAATGTGTCTTCGGAGTACTACAAGGAAAGTCATTGGGTTTGGTGGTATCAAAATAAGGAATAACCATAGACCTCAAAAGAGTGAAGGCTATAATAGAGCTACTACTGCTAGTCAACCAAAAGAGGCTACAATATTTTTTGGGAAAGATTAATTTCATCATCCGGTTCATTTCAAACTTCACAAGCATCGTGAGACCTATCACGCTCATGTTAAAAAATAATTTAGTATTTAAATGGACTCCCAAAGGAAAGATTTCTTTTGAGTAAATAAAGGTAGCTATTTCTATAGCCGCAATATTAGCTAACCTAGACTTCTCCAAGGATTTCTTGCTCTACGTCTATAGTGGCCATCACAACATAGCTTTAGTACTCACTCAAAAAGATGAAGAAGAAAGCGGAGAACATCCCATCACATTCCATTCTAGGACTCTCAAAGGATATGAAACTAGGTAAAATTTTGTTGAGAAATAGTCCTTTGCTATTGTCAAAAGCCTCAAAACATTTCAACACTTGGTATTAGCCAATAGAATCACCATCCTTGTCGCCCATCCTAGTGTTTAGAAATAAATCACCAAAGGTGAGATAACTGAAAAGAGGGCCAACTAGATCACCAAGATCCTAGAATACAATGTAGACATCTAACCAACCAGGTTTGTTTAGGGAAGAGGTATTTGTGAATACCTCATGCAAGAATTAATCCCCCAGGTGGAAGAAGAGACCAACCAGGTCTATATGAATTAGTTTGAATCTGACGAGTTGTGGGTGGTTGATAGAATGTGATTCATGTAAAAGGGGTAGTATCCAACCAACACCCACCTCACAAAAGATGCTACTACTGACTACAAGGCACTAGTTATGTGCTAATTGAGGGAATTTTAATTAAACAAAATTATGATGGAATCCTACTTCATTGTTTAGATAAGCCAAAGGTAGAAATATTTTTAAATGAATTTCATAGCAGTCCTGATGGTGGACACTCATTGCCAAGACTACTACTTTGAAGATAAATGAATTTCATAGTAGTCTTGATGGTGGACACTTCACTTCCAAGACTACTACTTTTAAGATAATGGGAGTAGGACATTACTGGCCTTCCATGTTCTTTGAGGTGCATTATTTATTGCGAAATTGTAAGTGCTAGTTTTTTGTTGGCAAGCAAAAGAAATCCTCAATGCCATTAAGTTGGATAGTGATTGAGGAATGCTTTGTACAATGGGGTTTGAATTTCGTCAGGATGATTAATCCCATGTCTAGCTTAGGCCATAAGTGGATACTTATGATGACTGATTATTTCACAAGATGGACATAGGTTGTTGATGAGTCCAATTTATGGTCTCATTTTTGGGTAGATTTTGTGATTTAGTTGCTGAAGTTATCATGGACTTTGACATAAAGTGTTGATACTTTTATGATATTTTTCTCAAACTGTAGAAATTGGGCTTAATCTTATTTTTGCAAACCTTTAATGATAATGGCATGTTATATGGACTATCTATATTAATTTTGCATGTGATTAATGAATTTTCCTTAAGGTGGTTATAGATGTGCAATCATTATGCATACTAACATTTCCATGTAGATTTAGTTTGAAGATGCTAAATTGAGGGAAGACATTGCCAGCTAGGCATGCACCATAATGTCTAGCAAGGAAATTTTTCAAAGGTCAAATAAGGTTGACGACAAGAGATTCCTCATGTGAATCGAATGTAACTTCCTTGTAGTGATCATTATTGATGTTGAGCAAATGTGCACGTTATTGCAGCGCTAAATCTGCAATTGGACATGCATGTTTGACCGGATTCCATGCATACATAACCACCGCCCCACTTTCTTTGTCTTCCCTAATTGAAATCCTCCTAGTTCATGGAGTTTACTGCCTTGTTTAGTTGGTAGTATAAATAAAGATTAGATACTCCTTCTCTAGAGGTTAAACAATTTAATATTGTATTTGCATTCTTAAATTTTCTAGCAATATAGTTATGCTACTCTTTTGTCATCAAGATTTACAGTGAATAAAATGAAGTTCTATGTTTAAGCATTTGAGTTCTCATTAGTTTTATAGGATAATTATCCAAGGGGTCCCACTTGGTGAGTAATCCATCCTTTAGTTTAGTATTAGTTTTTTTTCAATACTTAGTTAAAAATCTAGCACAGACTATTCCTGCAGCCACTAGAATTTCATTATGTGATTGTTCCTGCAGCAAAAGCAGACATAGTATTGCCCTATTTTTTTGCTCAAAATTTTATTTCTATCATGCATTTCAGCTTGGTGTAATTTTTGATCGATGGTTGGTAGTTATGTTATTTCTTTCTAATAAATTTACTTTCAAAATTGTGTCTTTCTTAGTTGTAGAGTGAAAATGGCTACTTTGGGTTTGTAGTGCACATATTGTGCTAAGCCATTTCAAGTTCACGTCCTTGGGTTGAAAAGTTAAATGCACCTTCATGATGATTGAAACAACTATTCAGGTTAAATGTCCACTCTCTGAATCACGATTGTAAAGGCCTAGTTGTTAAATCATTGTAGGAGGCAGACATTTTTGGCGTCATTGTCGGGGATTGTGTCAAACTAGGAAGTTCTTTGGAGTCATTGATAGTTTTCATGTTGTAGTATTTATGAAAGTTGTTCTTAGTATACCCCTCATTTAGGAAGTAATGACCCCCTTATTCTTTACCCATTTTTTGTGTGAGCTGGCTGATAGTGAGTTGATGTCGCATGCATAGAGGAAGGAGAAGAGATGCTTATGTGAGATTCCTTCATAACAATCCTAATCCATTCTAGCTAGTTGAATATTAGAACCTTCCAAAAGAAGAAGAAGAAGATCCACACCCCTTTGCTAATGCATTTCCTGATTTGACTAGCTTTGAAGTCTCCTATGAGGACCAAAATCGACTTGAGAACCCCTTTTCTTTGGAACTACATCAACCAGGCATAGGTGATGCAAATAGAAAAATACCTAACCAACCAGTTTTTCCTTTCCCCATTTCCCATCAAAATAAAGTTGACAACATCAAAAACACCCTGCTTCAACACTCCCCAAGTTTTATGGACTTGTCATAGAAGATCTTGATACCTTTTTGTTTGAGTTTGACATAATTTGTAGGAGTTATGATTATACCACCGATGCTCATAGGCTAAAGCTATTTCCTACCACTCTAAAAGAAGTTGCATTAAGATGTTTCATGAACCTAGGTAGAGATACTATGGAAACTTGGGAAGACATGAAGACAAAATTTGTTGAGAAATACAAGGAGTATTGCAGGGGAAATGACATGAGAGGAGGTGACATTTTCAGGATGCAACAAAAAGAAGATGAAAGCTTGGAGGATTATATTGCAAGGTTTCTATTTTTCCTACAAAAGTTTCCACACCATACACTCAATGAAGACTCACAAAAGTTGCTTTTCTTGAGAGGAATTAATGATAGCTACACTGATGCCTTGGACCTAATGGGAGGAGTAGATATCTCCCAAGTTCCTTGGGAAGATATCAATAAAATATGCCATAATTACTCTAGGGAAGCTTCAAAGAAAGGGAGAGCTTACCAGTCCTCTATGGGTAATTCATCCATGAGTGGAGTCTCAAGAATGGAGATCCCAAACTTGCTAGCAGATTTTAAGCAAGACATTATAAAAAATATAGCTACTCAGTTGGACACATTTCAAGCTAAGAAGAAACAAGAGGAGATAGAGGCGATGTTGGGAGACTATTGCCCCCTTTATAGACATAAGAAGAAGGACTACAGATGTATGATGGTAGTTAATATTGAAATCAAGCAGATTGCTCCCAAGTTCAAGCCAATCTAGATTGAAGATCAAGTCTACTATGTTGCAAAAAGGAGGCCTTGGGCTCCAAGACAAGGTATGCCATCAGATCCACTCTCTTATGCTAGGCCATATTTCAATTCCTATTCATTTGGAAACTAATGGCATCCCCCATGTCCATCTAGCTATGGAGGATATCTGCCACAACCTTAGATTAAGCCTCCAAATGCTTGGCCCAATCATCAAAACTCTCCACCCTAATGGCAACAGCCTCAAGGGAATTGGTAGCAATATCAAGGGCATTAGCAACCACCTCCAAGAAATTGGTAGCAAACAAATCAATGGAAGGGAGGACAACAATGGCCAACCTAGACAACCAATTAAATTCAACCACCTTCTTAGCCCTAGTAACCTTCTATAATGCTTCCACCTACTAATTCAAGCTCAAATCCACCTAAACCTACTCAGCTGCCAGCTCAGCCCAGACCTAATCCAAATAACAAACCACAACAATAGCCTACATACTCTGCTGATTCAAATCAATTCCCTGCATATGTTGTGAGTGTAAGTGACATCCACTTGCATTCATGTGGTTGGAAAACTAGCTGACATCATGCTTGGGAAAGTGACTATCCCCAAGTACAATGACCCAGGTAGTCTTGTGGTAGCAATTTTTATAAATGAGATCCAAATAAAGAATGCTATGATTGATTTAGGGGAAAAAATTAATGGAATGACCAAGGACATCGTGCAACAACTAAAAATTGCAACCATAAGATCTAGTCCTACTGTCCTGCGACTTGCTGATAGTTCTACTATTAAGCCTGATGGTATAGTGGAGGATCTTGTGGTAGTTTTAGACTCCTAGGAGTACCCAATAGACTTCATGATTCTCTCTCCTAAAGCTACACTAGGCAGGTATCCCATTATTCTTGGAAGACCATGGTTAGCAACTATAGATGCGTATATTGGATGCTGGTTAGGTGAAATGACCATTTTAGATGGGAGGAGCACTAAAATTTTTGTTCTTTATCCTCTGCTCAGCCATCTCATGATGAGGATGATCTCATATGGCCACATGTTGGTGAAGAGGCCAAGGAAGTTAATTTTGTGGCGCATCTTATGATGCTAGGAATAAGCTATTTTATGCAACTTCAAGATGAGGATGAAATATTGGTTAACATTATTTAGAATCATTGTGAAGTAGAGAAACATCATCTTCTCATTCTATTGTTTTAGTCAAGACACTTCTACCTGCTCTTCCTACAACCACTATTCCTACAAACATTCTTCTTGCAGCCACTATTCCTATAGACAGACTTCCTGTAGCAATAGGTATGACCCGTTGCCATATGAACTAAAGGTACCATGCATTAATGAAGCAACCATGATAGAGTTTACTACACAAGTGTAAGTGTCAGAGGGAAGATATCTAAATGTTAACAAAAAACTTAGTGAGAACAACAATTGTTATTGACAAATTTATTAAGGACCCATCAACACACATTTGTGTGGGATTATCATGATATGAAGGGACTGGACCCTCAAATTTGTACACATAGAATTTACATTAGAGATGATTTCACCCTAGTTAGGTAGCCACAAAAAATAATTAACCCTTCACTAAGAGAAATTGTAAAAGGGAAATTACAAAAATTGCTAGATGCAGGATTTATCTACCCATTTTAGATAGCCAGTGGGTGTCTCCATTAGTGATTGTGCCCAAGAAAGGAGGGAAATGGAAAGTTTTTGTTGATTATAGGGAACTTAATGCTGCCACAAAGAAGGACCATTTTCCCTTACCCTTCATAGATCAAGTATTGGACACACTTGTAGGAAAGCAATACTTTTCTTTTCTAGATGGATTTAGTGGCTACAACTAGACCCAGATTGCACTAGAGGACTAGGAGAAGATCACCTTTACTTTTCCATGTGGGACCTATTCCTACTCAGTACTCCCATTTGGCTTATGCAATGCACTTGGAACCTTTCAGAGGGCATTCGTTAGCATATTTTCAGATCTCTCTTGACTGCATGAAAATTTACATGAATGACTTTACCACTTATGTTGTTGATTTTAATCAAGCATTCGAAAATATCAGTAGAGTCCTACAAAGATTTGAAGACCAAAACTTGTCCTTAAATAGTGAAAAGTGCTTCATGATGATGCAAGAAGGTGTAGTTATTGGCCACTACATCTCTCACAAAGGAATTCAAGTAGATCTTGCAAAGATTGAGGTGAACACAAATCTTCCCACACCTACAAAAAAAAAGGATGTTAGGAGTTTCTTGGTCCATGTAGGATATTATAGGTGTTTCATCAAGTATTTTAGAAAAATAGTAGCACCATTGTATACCCTCGTCACTAAAGATGTTGAGTTCTAGTGGATTGAAGATTGTGACAAGTCATTTTTTGATTTTAAGGTAGCCTTAACTCATGCTCCTATACTCGAAAGACCTAATTAGGAGCTTCCTTTCCACATCCATAATAATGCATCAAATTATGCCATAGGAGTAGTCTTAGGACAAAAAGAAGGAGCTATTGAAAATTTCATTTATTTTGTCAGCAAAAAATTGTGAGGAGCTGAATTCAACTATATAGTGACAGAGAAAGAAATGTTGGTAGTAATCTATGCCCTGAAATTTTTTAGAAATTACATAATAGGTTACCAAATCTTTGTGCACACTGATCATGCATCCATTAGGTATCTCATGAATAAACCTCTGATCTCTAGTAGGTTGTCAAGATGGTTATTGTTGATGTAGGAGTTTAACATAACCATTGTGGATAAGCTAGGGAAGGCCAATGTTGTTGCAGATTTTCTTTCAAGGTTGACTACATTAGAAGATAATCAAGCAATAGATGACTCTTTTCTAGATGAGCATCTATTCTCCATCAGTGTACAAACACCCTGGTATGTTGGCATAGCTAACTATCTGGTTATAGATAGATTTCCTCCTCACTTCTCTCCAAAAGAGAGAAGGGCACTCATTCAAAAATATTTTCCTTTCTCATGGATTATTGGATGTTTGTTTTATACTAGACTAGACCATGTCATGAGGAGATGTGTGAGAGAAGATGAGACATATGACATTTTTCATGCATGCCACAATGAACCATGTGGAGGACATTTTGTAGCCAAGAGGGCAACGATGGAGATTTTGAACATGGGATATTATTGGCCAATACTCTATGGGGATGCAATAAGGTATACAAGAAAATGTGACATATGCCAAAGAATGGGCAGGGCAACCAAATTTGATGAGATGCCACTTTATCCTCAAGTAGTAATCACTCCCTTTAACAAGTGGGGATTGGATTTTGTACGACCCATTGACCCTCCATAAAATGGTAAGTATTATATCTTGGTATGCACTGATTATGTAACAAAGTGGGTAGAAGTTAAGGCCATGAAGCATACAAGAGATAACAAGGTTGCATAGTTTCTTTACAAGGATATTTTAACAAGGTATGGAGTTCCATGAGAGATAGTGACTGATCAAGGGGCTCAATTCACATCAACCCTTGTTGTAGCACTAGACAATGAGTACAACATAAGGCACATAAATTCTACTCCTTATCACCCCCAACCTAATGGCCAAGTTGAGGTAACCAACAAAGAAATTGAAGCTATTTTGACCAAAATAGTAGCTATCCACAGAAAGGATTGGACAAATAGATTACCAAAAGTCGTTTGGGCCTACAGAACTACGTGGAAAACAACTATAGGCTCCACTCCATTTTAGTTTTTGTATGGAAGGACATCCATGATTTCCATTGAATTTGAACATAAGACTCTTTCTACTACAGTAGATTTGGGGATGGATATTTCTAAGGCATAGAGAGAAAAAATAATGTAGCTAAATGCTTTGGATGAGATGAGAAGAGAAACCCTGCATCACACAGAGGTGGTACAAAATCAGAGAATCAAGTGGCATGACAAATTCATCAAGGACAAGAAATTCAAACCAGGAGATTGGGCCCTACTCTATGACTCAAGATATCAGGACAATGTAGAAAAATTTCAAACAAGGTGGCTAGGAACATATGAAGTTGCTGATGTATTTCCCAATGGTGTTGTACAATTCACTACTATTGACCTAGTCAGATTTAAGTTGCTTGTCAATGGTCATTGCCTCAGATTGTATCACAAGCCAACTTCCAAGAAGGAGTTCCTGCAACATTTCACTCAACATGCAACATCTGAGCTTCTTGGAATTAAAGGAAGTGGACCTAGTGTCCCTCCTTCTGGATAATTAAGGTACATACTTATCATAATAAAGACTTCCACTTTTGTGGGAGTCCATTTCTTCACCCATCCATTTCCACTTTTCTCTCTCTTCCATCTCTCCACTCCACCTCATTCCACCTCATCTTCATTAATTGTTGAAATTATTTCTTTAAAAGGCGAGTGGTACTTTCTCCACAATATTTACAACAAATCATCCACACATTCAAGTATGTGCACATTAATTGCTATATCTTAATTGTCTTTAAGTGCATTCATTTAACTATTGTACATTAGTATGGATGTTCACCATAGCATGCCAATATTCCCTACCTTGTGAAATTAGTATTTTGCATGTGTGGAGGCATGCCCAAATGTAGGTTGGAGGGGAAGGAAAAAGATGTGAATATTTTTCCCATGAGTCAGTCCATGCTGGTCTATGTCAACAAAATTTAAATTGAGACGATTTGAAATTTGAATGAGAGGATGGCTCACATGTGTGAGGTGACACCAACTACTGCTACCATTTCTCTCCATTATAGCTTTCTATTATTACTCTTTCCTTTCCATTATTGACGCTGTCATATCTTAAGTTGTGTTGCAAACAAAAGGTAAGTTAGAAAAGGAAAATTTAGTCGACATTGACATTAGAAAGTTAGTAAGTGTTGCAGGAAGGTGAATTTGATTTTAAGACAAAATTACAGGAAGGAAACCATAGAGTGTTTGTTTGATTGTAGACAATGGGAGGTGGGTTAATTTGAAATGAACCCATGGTGCATGATGTATTACTGTAGAATGAACCCTACTTGGTTGAGTTCAAAAATTGTGGATGGATAGACTACTTCCTAAAGCTGGATGATTTTGACGAAGAAATTGCACTTGAGTTTGCCTAGACATTGTTTGAAGGAAAGGCCGTGATAAAAGGGCTGTAAGTCATAGAAACTGAAGAAATAATTGCAAAAGTCACAAGTTTACCTTCTGTTGGTGAAAATTACCCTGCTTCTAGAGATGCCAAATCAACTAGGGCCTAATTTACAGATCCGAACGACCCTCCATTGAGCATAGATAAACAAGGTGTGAAGAGAATGTATTTACTTGAACCATGGAAGCAGATATATTTTTATGTCATAAAATACATCACCTATGAAGGTCGCCAGTCGAATTTGTATTATGTGCACTTCAAGCTTTTGAATCACATGAGGCACAAAAGGAGGATGAATTTTCCAAATGTGTTATAAAACCTTCTTTCAATCATTGTGGATGAGACTTAGAAAGGTATGGAAAATTCTGTTTCTCACCATTTCCTGATTGAATTGCTAGTTGAGAAGTCTCTGCATGATGTATTTGGAATGACTTGGGAAGAATTCATAAAAATTGATCAAATTAGACTTGAGAATTTGCAACCTATAGTTTTGCCTCAAACTTGTAGGTCTACCAAAATATTGAGCATGACTAAAGACACTCTTAGTGCTTCAACCTCTACCATAGGCCTTAGTGTAAACCCTCTGGTAGTAGAAGAAACCATAGAGATTAGCTCTTCTGGGTCAAAACACTTAGACAAAAATTTTTTTCCCCTAAATCTAATGATGATGCTCCACTTGGAATTATAATGAAAACTAGGGAATACAAGAGAGGAGTAGAAATGAGAAAAGGAAAGGCCAAAAGGAAGCTGACAGAAAAAGAGGTGCCAAGCTCTAAGAAGAGAAAGGTTGACATTATTCATCTTTTAGCCAAAGAAAAACATGAGAGCCCTCCTAGGAAAGCAAGACTAGCTGGGCTAGCCTTTGGTATGTCTCTGCAAGAAATCCCTAAGTCTAGAGAAGTAGCAAAAGGGGACATAGAAGCTCCAATGGGGTAGGAGAATGTTGAGGAGGAAGATATATTTAAGGAAACAACAAAAATAACATTGGTTGATCTTGCCAATATTGAAGAACAAGTCAAAAATCAAGAGTATGAGGAAAATTGGTATTTCCTATAGCAAGAGATCCTGCAGAAAAATCTAGAACAAGAGCAGGAGTCCCTATAGTAGCAACCCAAATTGGGAGAACAATCAGTACCCCTACAACTAGAATTGACGGGACAGCTTGAATCCTTACAACTAGCACTAGTGCCAAAAAAGATGCTGGTAGGAATACATAACCCCCCTAATTTTTCAATGCACAAGTTTTCCATGCATTTATAGAAAGAGATGCAAAGAAGAGAAGAGGAATGGAAGGAGGGAAAATGCATATTGAAGAAGGAAATTCAAAAGAGAGATGAGGAAATTGAAGATAAAGATGAAATTGCCACCTTGAAGAAGGTGGATGATATGGCAGCTTTGGTTGCACATATTTTGGAATGTAGGACCTCTCGAAGGGTCTATGCTCTGCATTTGAAGGAGAAATATCTCTCTTTTAGACAGGAAAGAGTCATCTTAGGTTTGAACCCTTCTATTGAGACCCCTATTGAATTTTTTAGTGCTTATCGAATTGCTTCCCCTAAAACAAGAATTTGTGTGTGAGTTTTATTTGTATAATTATGTTTGAACTCAAGACCATGATTGGAATCCATTGTTGTATGTTAGGGATACCCAATTAAGGGAATTTATGTCTTGGGTACAAAATGAGATTAGTTGGGGACAACAATATGGGGCTTATAAGTAGATGGAATCTAATATCCCCCTATCCATTAGCGATGAATCAAGGAATCCAGGGGATATTTTCAAGGAATGGCATAGAATGCTTTTCAGACATAGTTATGGTAATAGGATTATGCCTTGGATAGAAGTAATTTATAGTGAATATGAGGAAAAGACAAAAGAAAAAGAGGAAACTATGAAGAGATACCTCTCTCAAAGATGGAACAACTTAATTGATGATCTCAAGTAGGTTGAGCCTCATTCCATCTAGAACTATGCAACAAATCTTAAGAGAATTGACAAATATATTCACATTGGAAGGACAAAAGGGTGATTTTGGCTTCCCCTAACTTTTTATCCACCCATCCTAATGTGGCATGACCAAACTTTAGGTTCTACCAATATGATATTGTTATAGAGAGACAAAGATTGAGTAGATTGGATAGATTGGGAGGATTCTATTGGGATCTTGCTTCATGCACAACACACTTTGATGTGGGATAGTTGTCAGTTGCAAATTTTAGAGCATTGAGTAGGAAAAAGAACAACCCTTCCCCTATTGGAGGACCAATAAGATCTTAGGTTGGGGGGAGTGATGAGTCTAGTTTATGGTTTCATTTTTGGGTAGAATTTTTGATTTAGTTGTTGAAGTTATCATGGAATTTGACATTAAGTGTTGATACTTTTATGATATTTTTCTCAAACTATAGACATTGGGCTTAATCTTATTTTTGCAAACCTTTAATGATAATGGAATGTTATATGGACTATCTATATTAATTTTGTATGTGATTAATGAATGTTCCTTAAGGTGGTTACAAATGTGCAATTATTGTGCATACTAACATTTCCATGCAAATTTAATTTGAGGATGCTAAATTGAGGAAGACATTGCCAGTTGAGCATGCACCATAACGTCCAACAAGGAAATCAGTCAAAGGTCAAAGGAGGTCGACAACAGGAGATTCATCATGCAAACTAAATGTAACTGCCTTGTAGTGGTCATTATTGATGTTCAACAAATGTGCACGTTATTGTAGCTCTAAATTTATGGTTGGACATGCATGTCTGACTGGATTCCATGCATGCATAATTGTTGTCCCACTTTCTCTGTCTTCTCTAAATGGAGTCCTCCCATTTCGTGGAGTTGACTTCCTTGTTTAGTTGGTAGTATAAATAAAGATTAGATTTTCCTTCTCTGGAGGTTGCACGATTTAATATTGTACTTTCATTCTTAAAGTTTCCAAAAATATAGTTATGCTATTCTTTTGTACTCATGATTTACAGTGAATAAAATGAAGTTCTAAGTTTGAGAATTTGAGTTCTCATTAGTTTAAGAGGATACTTATCCAAGGGGGGAAAAATTGGTGAGTAATCCATCCTTTAGTTTAGTATTAGTTTATGTTCAATACTTAGTTAAAAATTTGGCACCAATTGTTCCTGCAGCCACTAGAATTCCATTTTGTCACTGTTCCTACAGCCAAAGTAGACAAAGTAGTGCCCTATTTGTTTGCTTAGATTTTCATTTTTGTCATGCATTTCAGCTTGGTGTAATTGTTGATTAATGGTTATCATTTATGTTATTCTATTCTAAGAAATTTACTTTCAACATTATGTCTTTCTTAGCTATAGAGTGAAAATGGCTACTTTGGGTTCCTAGTGCACATACTATGCTAACCCATTTCAAGTTCATGTCCCTGGGTTGAAAAGTTAAATGCACCTTCATGATGATTGAAATAGCTATTCAGGTTAGATTTCCAATCTTTGAGTTATGGATGTAAAGGCCTAGTTGTTAAATTATTGTACGAGGAAGACATTTTTTGCTTTGAAAAGTGCTACAAAACTAAAATTTTCAATTTTCTCGAGGAGCTGGTGGCAATGTCTAGTTCACCTAAACCTATCATATCTAATAATGAACAAGCCTTCGTGGGCTCTGGAATTTTAGACTTTTCTCTCAAGCATGGGGTCTACCTAAAGACTTCATCCAATTACCACCCACAAGGAAATGGGTTAGCAAAATCAACTAGCAGGAACCTAATTAGGTTAATTAAGCCTATCGGGTCAAAACGCCAAAACGAATGGCACAAGCATCTATGAGACGCTTTATGGGTTGACATAATTATGCCTAAAAAAATCTTGAAGTCCTCCCCTTATGAATTAGTCTATGGGAAGGTGGTGATTTTATCCATTCCCTTAGAAATTATGACATTGGAACTATTGAAAGCTTTAGAAATTGAAGAAAGTAGAAAAATGGAAGTAACATTGGAAAAAATCCAAGTCTTGAAGAAAAAAGAGAAAATGCATATCACTCCATGATCAAGCACCAAAAAATAGTCAAATGATGGTTTGATAAAAATGCCTTTATTCCAAATTTCCAGGAGGGAAGCCTTGTGCTAAATTACTACAAGTGCGCTACAAAACTAGGACAACATGCAAAGTTTGAAGCACTATGGAAGGGTCATTTCTACATTCACACATGTAAAGAAAATAACATGTATGAGCTAGAAAATATGGATGGAAATGTTCTAGATATACTAGTAAATGGTATTTATCTAAAATTGTTCCATTAAAACATGTAGATTCTTTTAAAAAGTTTCACAGTTATGTACCATATGTAATTTTTTTTGTAAAGTACAATATTTTTGTGAATAAGCCATGAGAATAACACGAGAAAATAAAAAAATTATTATATTTATATTCATTGAAAATATTTATGATGTAATACATGTATCAATCCTAAGGCTCTGAAAGAAGTTTTAATCCTTCTCGCGCAAACCCAAAAAGGTATACATTGTAGAAAGAAAAAAGGGGGGCCGATGCACAAAATAAGCAGTGAAATTGAAGCCTCCATCTATTGCTAGTAGTAAAAATAGTATTTCTTCAAGTTTTTCTTCAATAAAGTGGTGAGAGTGGTAACATCATAGCACACGCGAGAACAACATGGCACATACCTCAATGCTTAGCACCACAAATATACACTAGAAATTCAAAGCAATTTTTCCAATTGAGCCCAGGAATGCACTGCATGCCATACTCCCCCAGTAGGAAGGAATCTATGTGTCAAGATAGTGAGAAATACCTCTCCAAGTCCATGGTGTGAAAGTTAGTGACAGGGGGAAACCAGGGCACCTCCTCCTGAAAGTCGACATGGCGAGGAAGATCCACGACACTTGGAATGCCACCACCAAGGATAACTACTTGCATGATCTTGTTGAGCCTATCCAAATATTCCAAATCAAAAATCGTATGACACAATTCAATTATCTAGGGCTTGAAGATGTCCAAATCCAACAAAGAGGCCATAAATCAAGAAACAATCTTGGAGTTGCATTACAACTGGTTTTCATCCTTCACATGATCTTTTCCAAGCACCCATTTGAATGCCATAATGATGAGGTGGTCACTCTTCTTTACAAGGAATTTAATTCTATTGATGTTGACTTCACCTACGAAAGGAATATTGTGGCTTTCATGGTAAGAGCCGAATAGGGGTACCTATGCCACACGTTAGAGTAGCAAGTAGACTAAGGCTAGTGGAATGGAGCTATAGCAGGAGAAGCTTACTAAATAAAGAGCTAATTTATTGAGTTTTTCACTAAGGAGGCATTGCTATTTGTAGAAAAGATGTACCAACGAGCTCAATGGACAAAAAATCCATTTCTTGTTAGATGATAATTGAGAAAATATCAAGGCAACAAAAGGAAAGGAATGAATTGTATAAAAAATCTAACACCAAGCCTTGAGAAATTAATTTGAACATTGGGATTAAATGCTCACACTTAATGATTGCTACCATGTGTCCATTAGTGTCACCAATGCTAGCCTATTTTCTCATTCAAAAATATGTTTATTAAATCACTAAACATTGAAAAATTAAATATGAATGTCTTTTTGGAGTACCTTGCATCACTTAAAAGATGATTCCCTAGCTAAAAGCATGCTTCCCAATGCAAGAGCTTATTTTTGAAAAAGATAGCGAGGGGAATGTACTAATTACATTCTCGCAATAGAGTTGGCTCTCTTGAGGGATAGGGATCTCCACTCCACATGTATCACCTTGCTAGCAACACTTAGCAATCTAATGGTGTTGGAAATGCCTTACTAAATGTACGTGTAAGAAAATTAAATACACCCAAAATGAAATTTTTTGCTAAGAATAAAATATTGTAAGAAATTTTTTCCTTGAAAAAACTTTCTACAAATCCTTCAATGCAACAATGTTGGAAGCATCATCTTTTGGTCGATAGGTTGGAGTTTCTTCTACTAGACCAAGCTACACCAACATCTTTGGAAGGGATTCATTTGCTAACACTTCAATGCCAAAAGAGCTTATTTTCATTCATACTAAAACTGTACTGGCAGGTGACCCTATTTAGAAGGAAGCGGTCATGGATTCTGTAGACAATATTTTTGACCCAAAGTTACATTTGAGCCGTAAAAACCTCAGGAAGGGGGCAATGCAAAGGATGGTTACCTATGGGGGATCTTAATACTTTGCGTCACAACTCTGGTATTGTGGTTTTTCACAATTCATGTTTCCCACCATACACCCATGTCCAAAGCTAATGGATGCAGGTGCAAAGAGGCTGGATAAAGAAATAAGGGTTATAAATGGCAATAGATTAAGGGTTACAATCAGTCCAACGACCATCTAGGATATGTTGTGCATCCTTGTAAATTGGAGTGCTGAAAAATTGGAGCACAGGACAATGAAGGATTTCTAGAAAACTAGAACCAAGAAATTAAATTTTTATATAGATGAAACAAATAAGAAGCCAGAAGGAAATCGACTTTCTTCCCTCGACTACGAAGAAAGTTCAAATCAAACGTACATGCCGTTTTTACAATGTTGGCCTATATTTATGGCTTTGAAGAATATGAAAAGCTTTATGCTTTCTAGATGGGCTTGGATTTCATGCTCAAGAGGACGAAAATCCATAAGTATTTTGATTTTTCTGATGTAGTTGTTGAAAGGATGTTGGATCAATTAAGAAATTATGGCACTACTTTTAAATTTAGGTATTCTTCTTTTCTAGCACATCTAATTTTGCATTATAACCCTAAATTTCTTGAAAGGAATTTTTTGCTCTTTAGGTTTTATGTAAAGGGGTGCTACCAACTAGTTTTAGTTTGGACCCATGTGCTTTCCAAGACATGGGATTACTATTCATTTTTGGATTATTTCTTGTAGCCAATACTCTTACATTTGTCCCCACATCCTCTAGGTCAGTTTTCTCCTAAAACCTTACAATGGATGAAAATTCAACAGACCCCAGTGGACTATTTTTTGGAAGCCAAATTTTCTTTCATCAAATTCCATAATTTTGTTGAAGAGCCTTTTATGCTCCCTAAATTTGTAATGGACAAGACTTTCGCTTTGGAGGCATATGTTGTTAGGAAACTATTGCAGACAAAGCCTATGGTACTAGAAGACACAAGAAATAACTTTACCCAATTCCCCTCATTATTGCCAATAGTCAGCTCACACTTATAAAAAGGGAGGAGCAAGATGTTCTTACTAGAAAATTGGCTCGCCTAGGCCTCATCCTCATTTTCAATGCATGGAGTTACAATCTAGTAAGGCATCTCCTAGCTACAAAACATGAAAGGTGGGAGTACTTTGAATCAAGAATGAACCTGACTGAGGAGAGGGAAGAGTTCTACATCGACCTAACCTTTGTACCATTTAATCAACCACTATGGCTCAACTTCTATGTTTGGGCGATGGATTACAAATAGAGCATCTAGATAGGTCAATCTCTCAACACACAACTGAAGCATCTGGGATGATCGAAAAGAAAGAGGGAAAATTTCTAGAGGTTCTGAAAGAAAATAAAGAACCTTAGTGCCATGTATGGGGATGTCAAACCATGTGATGAGAAGTTTAACCAAATTTATAAAAAAGAGGTTGAAACCAATGACAGTAATCCTGAGTTCAATCAGTAGATTGGACTGGAGGAACCAACACTTTACACCTCCCAGTCTTAGGAGCTTAACACAAGAAAAATAAAAGGGAAGGTGGAAAAACAAAAGGTACCACAAGCCATATCTTCCACTAGCACCCCACCAAAGAAGAAGAGGACTTGATAGTCCCCAAAGAACTTTGTTGCAACTATAGGAGCCCAAGCTTCAATGGGATCGACCACCAAGGAATCTGAGTTTGGTAGTTAAGCCCCTATGAAGAAAAGATGGGTCCAAGGCTTAGGCAAACCGAGTGTATCAAATAGAGAAAAGGAAGCAAAGGTGTTGTCTACTCCACTAGGATATTCAACTCAAATAGCCTAGATAAGTCTTGTGCGCCCCCTTCTTTCTTCTATTACATCTTTGGTTGTTCCTTCCCCTTCATCTACTGAGAAGAATCCTCCATCCATGATTTTTGATGTTGTCATTCTGAACACACCCTCAACCATATTTGACAATGAACCCCATGAAGAAACCCCACATGTTAAGTAAGCATCATCCATTTCGACCACAATTGATTCTCTAATGCCCTATCAAGGGAACCCATTGAAAACAATGAAGCATCCATGCTACTAGTTTCACCAAACCCATCTGCTACTAGTTTCAAGAAACCCATCTGCTACTAGGAAAATCTCTCTTTTCTCACCCACTTCCCCTTTCACTTCGATGGGTATCCCTCCTTCTCAATCTACATATGGAATCCCACCTTTTTCCATGATAACACTTCCCTTCACCTCTCTGCAACCTCAAATGATTGAAGCCTTTCCTTCCATAACCTTCTTCAGTCTCCCTCTAGGTGCTTCAATTGCTAAACAAAGTATTGACACTCCACATAGTCTTGAAATTCACTTGGATGCAACGAAGTAGGATAAAAAAGAAAGAAAACAAAAACTATAGATAAAGGCCATGGTAAAACCAACTAATTGAAAGATTGAAGCCTATTTTGATGAAGATCGGAATTCCCTATTGGTCACTACCATGAAACCCCTAATGTCCAAGCTAGAAGGAGAAATGCAAGTAGAAGATTATGAAATTTGAGTTGTGGCTCTTGATTTAAATGAGTCTCTCCCACACAACAAAGTGGTTCTATCCAAAGAAACTCAAAAGGTGGTCTACACTAGCTATGAAAAGTTGGACAAAAAACTAAAGAAGTGCGAGGAAAAGTTGGAAAATGTAAAAGAAATAGTGGATAGGTTGCAAGAAGAAATTAAAGGTAAAGATGTGGAAATGGCCCACCTAAGGAAGCTATAGGGAAACAAGGGGAAGCAACCTAAAATGAACAAGACAAGCTTCATGCCAAGGTAGAGAAATTGAAGGGTGAGATTACTATTGAATGAAAGACAAATGTAGAATATCAACAAAGGTAGACAAAGGTAGACAAATATATAACTAGAGTAAACACTATATCCAATGGTATACAAAAGGAGCTCCAAATGTTGGATTAAAAAAAGAAGAATATTTAGATGGAATTATATAGCATCCAATCTCAAGCCTCCAATGATCTTCAAAAGGCCCAAGAAAAAATAGAAAGGGTGAAACAAGTAAAGCTAAATGTTGAGTCTATTTTGTAGACTCATGACAAAGAGAATGTGATGCTACAATTTGAGCTTACAAATTCCTTCCAAGAGAAGAGGCAATTAGAGGTAAGCATAAAGTCAAGGGAGTCCCAATTCCAACAAGAATTAGCTATGGCACAAGGGTTTGAAAGCCTTCTGATACCAAAAAAATTTATATCTAGTCATTGGGAGAGAATCATAGTTGCAGTTGTAGCTCTAAATTCAGCCTTACAATTTGTAAGGGACTCTCAAGAATTGAATGATAAAGTTTCCCTGGAAGTTGACCAAATTCTCCACATATACGCTCCCCAAGATAAAGAATAAAAGATCTTGGTCACAAAATTGTGCAAGGAAACTAAGGAAGCTTTAAGGGACATTAGAATTCCTGATCGAAAGTTAGCCATGAGGAAAGCAAATAAATTCATCATCTACCATAGGGTCACATCAAATGGTAAAAAAATTTAGGTAGCGTTGAATAAGAAGGTCGACAAGATCATGGAAGAGTTTAATGTTCTACTCTAGACAAGATTACCTACTCTTTTCTCATTGGATGGAGAGGTTTTAACATTCGAGCAGATCACAGATGCAATTAGGCTCAAAATCTAGACCTCCACAGCTCTACAAGGTTTAAGCTCATCACCCACTTTTAAGGAAATCATTCCCCTTTCTCGACTATACTACTACATCAGAGTTGTCTCATCAACATTTGGAGGAGTTTCTTTTATAGAAGCCCTCGAGCTAGATCAAGCATATGAAGTTTTATACATCCTAATCTGGCTCACTAATGTAGATTGGGAGACCCAACATGCTACTTTCCTCAAGCTCCAAGTATTTCCAAAGGTCTAGGATCGTGCCCCTGCAAGTGAAGGCCCTCTGTGAGTTTCCAAAATTGTAAAGCAATTTTTTCCTTTGAATATTTTTTATTTTTGATCCTTGTTTCTTTTCCACTTCGAGATGGATATGTGCCCAAGGAATGAAGACTACTCTTGCATAAAGATGTAAAATGTGCCACATGGTGGCTACACAAATTTATATAATTTTCCTTTTGACCTTGAACTAGGACACATCTCAGCTTGGTAGGGATTTTCCTCAAAATAGCTCTCACAAAATCTGAAATCGCTCGCTCGATTGGCATGTCATCTATTTTTGTCGGGTAGTTTGTGTCTTTTGCAAAATATATTTTTGGATGGATTTCGTTGGGAAGCATGGTAGATGTCTTAATTTCAGGGTGGAACCTTTGAGTCATTGTCATCAATTTCCATAGCTGATCAATCATATTTTTCTAGGTTGTGTTTAAAATTTGATTGTCTTCTGATAGCAATATTTGTTAAAATATCTAAAACCATTAATGAAGCAGTTGAGACTTAATGAGCGAAGATTATTGTGATATAATCAATATCTAAGATGGGATTGTGAGCTATTAGATTTAAGCATCTAGCAGTTTCTTCTTCTAGATTGTTGGTGGTAGTGTCCTCTTCTTCTAGCTATAAATAATGGTTGGCAGTAGTGAGTAAAAAGTTTAGAGTTCAATAGTTTAAATTTTTTTCTTGAAAATTATTTTGAGGAATATAGATACTATTTTAGGGAGCTCTATTTTCTTAGTAATAGGAGGGTCTTTATAAAATACTATTTATTCTCTTTGTCATGTTATATTTAATTCAAACTATCATTGGATTGGCATCCAACCTCTATTTTTAGTTAAAATATCATAAAGGTTTTATCTATTTGGGAGAAATATTTGAGATTGTGCATTCCATGGCCTTTGTTAAATTTCTTCTTCATATTTCATTCATGTGGAAAATATTGTGTTAACATTTTTACATTGATAGTTCAGATAACTAATTTTCATGTTGTTATCTTCTATGTTTTATGCTATCTTTCAGAAATTGGATCATGTCTATTATACTCTTTCATTTTTTGTAAAAGGTATGCCATTTTTTGTGAATTTTTGAGTATTCATGTTAATCTTCAGAGTCTTCTTATATCTAATCGGACCTTAATAGATGCTTCCCACAAATAGATTTGAAAGATTGTATTGTGTTTTATCTATACTTTACTACTTGTTCTCTTCCCAACAATGAAGGGCCTATGGCATTCTGTGTCCATTTTATTAGTTATAAGTAGTTAAGTTTGAAATATTTTAAAAGCTTTGACATATCACCATTTTTATGTTTTATTTACATTTCTCTCTACCCCTTTTCCCCAAACACAAAGAAGAGCCAACTTTCTTTAAAAATCCTAGAGGTCATTTAGTGAGGTGCAAATTGGTCCCCCACTCGCTAAATTTCCCATAAGGCTATTTAGAGAAGTGCAAGATTTAATGATCGAATGGCTCCACAAGTACTCAGTCTTGAGGATAGTTGAGAAAAATGTGTCATAGGCTTGTAGACCTATGGAAGGTGAACAAAAGACTCTGTAGGTGCTAGATCCTATAGAGGAGGCACCACAAGTGCTTAGTCCTAAGGGAGGAAAAATGTGAAAGGATCCATAGAGTCTAATAGGCCCTCATAGGTGCTTGATCCTGCAAGGAAAGCTTGAGGTGCTCGGTCCTCCAAGCTTGATTGAAAAATTAGCTTCGCAGGTCCTGCAAAGCAACATGTTAATTCATAGAAAAAACATGTTAGATAACAAAAATCCAGATAGGCAGATAGATAGATAGTCACATAAACATTCAATAATCGAAGGAGAAGATTTCAATCAGGTCCCTTAGGAAATATTGAAAAGAAAAGGGGTATGCTCAAGGGATTCTCTGTTTGAAAGGCAATGACATTTTTCATAAATGATTCTAGCATCAATGAAACCTTTTGAAAGATATCTTTCATCAAGGAATTCAAAAGGAAGAATACTCCCTTGCAAGTGAAAGTTTTTAGACTTCTTCATTAGAAAAATACTTCCCTCGTAAAGAATGTAGTTTTTGAAAAATAAAGGATTTTCAATAAGGGATTCGTTGGCCATCGAATACACCTTTTGAAAATTGAGGCAGTATGATATGCCCCCCTTAGAATAGTGCATGTTGAACACAAAGGCATGTAACATCCTAAGGAGAGAGAAGAAAGGTGATGTTGTGGCTTGTGATACATGACGAGGTGTAATCACGGAAATTTTGTCACACATGTGAGGGACAACACATAGGTGCCACAACACCATGAAGCAAGCAAAGAAAAGAGAAAGAGAAAAATAAAACATAAGCAAAGATAAAGAAATCAGTCGATAGGGGGATCTAATATTTTGGGGTCAAAAATTCTCATAGATATAAATAGATAGATATAATATAATAATATATATGAACTATCATTAAACCCATATTATATCAAATCAAGTGAAGAAAGGTATGTGAAAACAAAAAAACAAAAAAAAATTGGGTTAGCATGGAAGGGCGGCCTAAATTCCCCCAACAGTTTGCATTGTCCCCATTGTCAAAAATCAAGGCACAACAAAGGAAGAATGATGCAAAAAATGGAAGAAGTTTTATGACACAAAATACTCCTATATCTAAGCACCTAAAATGGTGTCAAGGGTCCTCTATAAATATATTAAAAATGCATGGGGGAACATAATACACACACAAATCTAATCTACAAATAAAGAAGAGGTTCCCTCCTAGTCCTCATCAACCAAGAGGTCATAATTCTCCCATCCTAGATCATTATAATGGGAAGGTGGATGAGCCTAAAAGGGCACATTAGCAAGGGGATCACCCTCCAACTTTTCTACAACAAGAGTCAAGGAAGAGGGCCCCTCAAGGTCTTCTTCACTCAACTCATGTGAGCTAAACATCATTGTTTTTGTAAAAATAACCAATAAAGTTAGGACATCATCTACTAGTTGAACGTGCACTTGACGAGATTTCCATGTGTCAACTAAGTGAGTGGTGAAGGAGGCACCTAAGATCCACTTTCGATGTCACTGAAAGACTCGAGGGAAGTGATGAACTTAGGGGATGCCAAGGCTGCCTCTGTCACTAGGAGGGTGCAAGCCAATGTAGAACTAGCTTCTGAAGAAGGTGATACCTTCTTCCAATCCCATTAGAAGTAGGGTCATCCTCCAACTTGTGCTTCATTAGAGGATGTGAGATCCCCACAAAGGAAGCAGAAGGTGAGGAAGAATTAGAGAAAATTGCATCAGACAACACTGAGGTATTCAACATATCCACATGCTTAGGAAAAGGTGAGATGTATGGAAGGGAAATGAAGAGAGGAGGCTTGACCAAGGAGCAATGAAAACTTGCACCCTTTTAGGGTGAGGATCATCCATGCTCATAGGGGTATTCAGAAGCAAGATCAAGGTGATAGGAACTGAAGTAGAAGGGGCAGAAGAGGAGGATACAATAAAAGACACTAAAATAAGAGCTTTTGGCTCCCCTTCCTCCTTTTTCAAAGCAACCTACTTAACAGCCAAATCCTTCCTCTGACGCTTACGCTCACACATAAGGTGGTTTCTTTGGCTCTAAGATCTAGAGGCTACAAATTTAGGAGTAGGAGGTCCCTATTTTGTCATTGAGGTGATGAGACCATATGTGATCTCATATTTAATCAAATAAAATCATATATTTCTTCCTAATGCATTAGTGTTAAAAGTGGATTTGAGTAATAATTGAAATTTCTTTAGTTGTTTAAGGTAGAATGTAAAGTGAAATTTTGACTTATTTTTAGTAATTAAATGTGATCCAAAATTGCCTCTAATATGTCTCCATGAAGTTTTTAAGATGATATAATGCAGATAATGAGTTATTAAATAACTCATGGTAAGAAGAAGCTACAAAAACTTGTAGCTAATAGCTCTAGACATCAACTTCGGACAAGGCTTTGAAGACATTATGGGAAGATAAAGAAGAATCCTCAAGAATTCTAGCACATTCCAATATTGTTGCAAAATTATTGAGTATCAATCACTCCTAAATTGGTGGCTAAGCATGTAGTTCGTGATAGCTTAAGAGATCTCTTCTACCACATTATCTTTCAACAACTCAACTTATCAAAGTAATTAAGTGTCATTAATGATAGTGGAGTGTTCTTCAAGATAATCAAGAAAGATTTGGTCAAGAAAATTAAGAACAATCCCTTCATTCACATGGAGAACTAAAGGTTCCCTAAAAATTAGGCGCCCATAAATTGTCAAAAATAAAATCTCAGTAAAACAAGGATATCTCCCTCATTTCTTAACAAAATTAAAAATTATTTAGAAATTAGATTAGAAGGGATAAAACCAATTTTTAGCATCTAGCATGATTTACATTAGGGAAGGAGCAGCATGTGATAGAAAATGACTAAGATAAAGGTGGTGAGATTAAAAGTAACTGCTCCATAATGTTCCAATTTTAATGAACAACCCATCCAAAATAGGATATTGGATCCACATTCTTAGTGGATTGGTTGGGTAGATATGGAATATGAATTCTATAAATACAATGTAATAAGTTGATCAAAGGAGGGGGATTAGAAAGGCTTGTTTTGGCCTGAGGAAATAGGATAGTTTCTAGTTTCATTTCAGGCAATGTATTTCTATAATTTTTAGACTAAATTTGAATTCAAGCAAGTTTTTCATTTCTAGAAAAGTGTGAAGTACTTTAGCATTTTCAATTCATGCAAGTGTGCCTTATATTAGTTTCCTTTCATGCAACTTTTATTTTATGCAAGTGTTCTTTAGAATAGGTTTGATTTCTACAAGTTTGATTGTAGAATATATTGTCAAGCAATTTTTCTCCATTCTCTTTTGCATACAACCATGGACACTACCTTGGATTGATAAGTTAAATGATGAGGATTGCAATGACCCCATCATTTTTGGTGCCATTTTTGGGGATAGGTGTCAGGGAATCAGGAAAACTAGTTTGGCAACCTTTTAGATTTAGAAGTTCTTCAAGAAATATTTTTCTTTCAAAAACCCACCAAAATACAAAATCAAAACCCCAAAATTCTAGATCTAAGGGGAAAACCTACTCTTTTTTTTTCAAATTTTCCTTAGTTGGAGGACCATCACTCCAAATCCTAACAAAGGATATTTCTTTAAGGAAAGAATTGATGGATTGTTGCTTGTAAGAGGTACAAAATATAAGGAAGAGATCTTATCTTCATTACAAAATCTTGCAAAAAAAAGACTTAATTTGAGACCTTCAAAATCCAAGAATGGCTAACCAATCAGATTTTTGAAGTCAAAAGAGGCCTTCCAAATCAGAGATTTGAAGAACAAGGAGTTGTTTCTAGTCACACATGCAACATATTAGAAGGAAGGATTGCAAGATCCCTCCAATCAGCCCATGTATGTGCTAGAATCAGAAATCATGGAGAAGGTTTCTACTTCAAAGGAAGGTGAAGCATTGAGTTAAAAAAAAATTGTCATCTTCTTTTCATTCTCTTCTATCAAAAAATTGAACGCATGGAAACATACTTTGAGAAAGGAAATATATTTTTTAGAACTAGTTAATGGTTATGTGTAGCCTCTCTCCATCATTAAGTAGAGTAGGTTAGGGTATGTTATATTTTTGGAAATAAGTGCTTTGCACATGCTATTTCCTATTCTCTAAGGTTGTAAGCATGTAATTTTATATACAAGTTGTCTCTTTAAAAAAATTGTAGCAGATATTTTGGAATTATGGATGACTTGTTAGTGTAGAAAAAATAATGATGAAGCAATCTGAGTTGGTATTTAATGTAAAAGATTAGGTTGTAGCTCTCAAAAGTTGAAGAAATTCTTTGTATGCAACATGGATAAAGTGAACTAAAACTCATACATGATGGTTGCATAGAAAACTAAGATAAAATTAGGTATTTAATTTATTATTTTACTCATTTTCAACTTAAAGTTCTTTCATTTTACTCAATCCACTCGAAAAAGAAGAAGAAGAAAATTCTAATCAGGAGTTGTTAGCAGCTGTCAGAAGCAACTATAAAAAAATGGAATTTATCTACTCTATGAGGATCATTATGAGTTGCAAGAGGACCTGCAACATGTTAGGTGTGGGGGAGATGATGATACAATAAGTGATGTCATATTTAATCAAATAAAATCATATATTTCTTCCCAATGCATTGGTGTTAAAAGTGGATTTGAGTTATAATTGAAAGTTCTTTAGTTGTTTAAGGTAGAATGTAAAGTGAATATTTGATTTATTTTTAGTAATTAAATGTGATCCAAAATTTCCTCTAATATGTCTCCATGAAGTGTTTAAGATTATATAATGTAGATAAATGAGTTATTGAATAACTCATGGTAAGAAGAAGCTACAAACACTTGAAGCTAAGAGCTGCAAACATCAACTCCGAACAACTAGCTTTAAAGAAATTATGGGAATATAAATAAGACTCCTCTAGACTTACAACACATTCCAATATTGTTGCAAAATTAATGAGTATCAATCACTCCTAAATTGGTGGCTAAGCATGTAGTCCATGACAACTCAAGAGATCTCTTCTACCACATTATCTTTCAATAACCCAACTTATCAAAGAAATTAAGTTTAATTAATGGTAGTGGAATTTTATTCAAGATAATCAACAAATATTGGGTCAAGAAAACTAAAGAATAATCCTTTCATTCACGTGGAGAACTAAAGGTTTCCTAAAAATCAGGCGCCCAAATATTGTAAAACATGTAGTCTTAGTAAAATAATGATATCTCCCTTATTTCTCAACAAAATTCAAAAATTCAAAATGATCTAGAAAGTAGATTGGAAGGATAAAAATCCTTTTGATAATTTGGTGTGATTTGCATCAAGGAAGGAGAAACATGTGAAAAAAAATGACTAAGATAAAGGTGGCGAGATTAAAGGTAACTGCTCCAGAATGTTCCAAGTTTAATGAACAACCCCTCCAAAATAGGATATTGGATCCAAATTATTAGTGGATTGGTTGGGTAGATATGGAATATGAATTCTATAAGTACAATGTAATAAGTTGATCAAAGGAGGGGGATTATAAAGACTTGTTTTGGCTTGAGGAAATAGGATAGTTTCTAGTTTCATTTCAAGCAATGTATTTCTATAATTTTTATAGTAAATTTGAATTCAATCAAGATTTTCATTTCTAGAAAAGTGTGAAGTAGTTTATAATTTTCAATTCATGCAAGTGTGCCTTATATTAGTTTCCTTTCATGCAACTTTCCTTTTATGGAAGTGTGCTCTAGAATAGGTTTAATTTTTGCAATTTTGATTATAGAATAGACTGTCAAGCAAGTTTTCTCCATTCTCTTTTGCATATAGCCATAGACACCACCTTGGATTGATAAGTTAAATGATGAGTATTGCAACAACCCCATCACAGGGTGTTCATCATAGCCATTGTTGGTAGAGGGAGTGACTTCTAGATAGAAACATGAGGAAAAGATGTAGGAACAAATACTACAATTGATGGAGAAGTAGACTCAAGTGCCTCAGTGGCAGGCCTCTTCCCCTTCGCTACCCTAGGGGTAGGAGAAATAGGAGGCTATATATTACAAGACGTAGGGGTGACTTGACGTGGACCCTTCCCCTTACCATACAGGATAGGTCAAGGCAACATGGGTAAGATAGGAAGGTTGAACACCTAACACTCAGCTTTCTGCCAAGTAGGCACCATCAAAATCCCCAAGAGACACATAGGGGTAGAAGCCAAGGGTGCCACAATAGGATGAGAGACATAAGAAGGTGGAACTACAGAGGAAGAAGAAGAAGGCCCTTGAGCGCAAGTAGGGTAAATGCAAGACGATGAGTCCATGAAACATGGAAGTTTTTTCCTTAGGAAAAAATCCAAAATCGGCATGAAGAAAATGGGATCCCACTTTTAATAAATAGGATTTGTTTAGGTTCAGGATGCTAATCCAAAAATTCAAAGGAGACCCTATTTTTAAAAAATGGGAGCACGTTTACTTATGGGTCCCAAACTGACCTTCAAGAAACAAGATCCCACTTTTTACAAAATGAGATCCCATTTTGTAATGGTATTTATTTTTTAAAAAACAACCAACATTTTCACTACCCATGAGATCCTAATTGAGGACAAAAAATAGTGACCTCTAGGTATGCGCCCCACCCCAATTTTTTTGAAAATTTTAATACAAAGATAGATTTTAGTATGTATTTTTTCAATTTGTTTGGAGTTTTATACATTTTTATTTACTTGAAATAAAATAAATCTAGGGTTTTGTAGAAGAAGAAGAAAACATGAAATGAAACCCTCAAATATTGAATAGAAATGAAAAAGTCAACCTTAAATAGTAACCTAAGAAAAAAATTAGCTTTTGAAACCCTAAATTGTTGAATCAAACAAAAAAATTAATATTTGAAAACCCTAAATTGAAAAGGAAACAAAAAATTGCATTTGAAAACCCAAAATTTAAATGAAAAAAAAAATTACATTTGAAAACCATGATCTTGTGTTTTGAAACCCTAAATTGAAATCAAACAAAAAAAATTGCAATTGAAAACCCTAAATTGCAATAAAAAAATGCATTGAAAACCCTAATTGCTTCTTGAAACCCTAAATTGAATTCAAACAAAAAAAAATTGCAATTGAAAACAAATCTTTTTGTAGAGTTGAAAACCCTAATTTCTTGCTTGAATATTTGAAAATGGAAAAAATTCATTTGCATTCGTTTATGTTTTAAATTTCATTTGCATTGTATGGAGAAAAGTATGTAGGCATGCCTATAGATGAAATTATTCCATAGATTTAGGTTGATATAGAGTAAATTAGGGTCCTTGATATTGACAATCAAATAGGATTTGATAAATATTTTACATTTAAATGTGTATTCAATGAGTTAGAGACATGTTGAGACATAATCAATTAAATTTTATGAACATAGACATAATTAGCTTAGAAAACAATAGGTTAAACCTTACTTGTTGGACTAGTGGATCATTAGAATATATATAAATTATGTGTTTCTATTATGGATTGTGCTCAATTTTTTTATGTATTTATTACCACATGGTAAATTAATAGATCTAAATGTATGCATAATTTATGATGCTTCATTATGTTCTATTGAGATGTTAAATTATTATTTTACCTTACAATGAAAAATATTTAACATGTACTTTGGTGCTTTATATTGTTTTCTAATGGCCAATTAAAGGGTAATTTCATGTGGTACCTTAATTGAGTTAATAATATGGGCCCTATGCATCTATTATGATTCATACTATCTTACAACATGATACTATGCAATGTAATATGTTACAATTTAAACCATGATTGTTAAAAACTGAGTAGATAGTTAAATTTCCTCACTAGAAGAATAGATACCTCAACATAATTTTATGATCACTCATATACTTATATGACAGTGATATATATTCTATTTTTATGGATCCTCAATGAGTAAATATATGTGTGAAGCCTAGGACCAAACCCATGTTTGCAAGGTATCTAGCTAGAGGATTTTAAAACTTGGTCCACGATATAAAGATCATTACTTAATAATTATATGGAAAAATCCTCTTAAAATAACTTTACATTGACTCACGTCTTAAGGGTTTTGTTGACCTTGTTCCCAAGAATAATTTAGCTAGTTTAGGATCAATGAATCATTTTTCCCTATGCTTGAAAGCTTAACAATCATAAAATTTACTATGGATGATTTTCTTTCAATCTAGATAGAAAATCAATCCAACTATATGGTCATAGGTTATATTTCCACTCCTTTTATTCATATACTTCAAATACAATTAGGGAAGGAATAGAAATTACCAATACTAATCAAGTATTCGATAACCAAATTTTAAGATCTAGCTCCAATAACTTGTCAAGAAACATTTTGATTTTCTCTAAATATACACATTTATATAAATTCAAGGGTAGACAATAGAGACTATCCTAAATTTTCAAAAGTGGGATAATTTATATGTGTGCTTAATTCCTTGATCATAGAAGTAATCTAGGGAAATAGTCATTCTATTCATAAATTCAAAAATATTCATAAAATAATGTTCTTGCATATGTGATGAATCAAAAATATTAACTCTAGGTTACTTTCCATCCTATTACCCTAAGCCCTAAACCAATGTCTTTATGGGTCCTAATATGGCATTTCTTAAGGGGATCAAAGAAGTTCTTAAAATTTGGTGGCGTTGCCCAAAGCAACCAAATTTAAAACAATAATGCGCATTCAATATTTAGTGATTAAAATATAGCCTAGAGCCTTCAACATTTTCAAGTTATATCAAGTCCATTATTTGGAAGGAACTCATTTTGGAAGCCTTTTATGTTTCAAAATGTAACTAACATTGTAGTTATACCATGAGTAGCTCAACCAATAAATTTTTTATAGAACATTGCAAGGTCTTTTGAAGACCCTTTAAAATATTAACTTTTAGTAAACACAGAATTTAGAAAGATGGTGCTTCATTATTTATGGTTTATTTGTAGTACCTTACTTCAAAGATCCCCTTAAGCCATCAAATGTTTTTTCCTAGAACCTTACTTCATAGATCTCCTTAAGCATCCTATTACCCTAAACCCTAAACCCTAAACCCTAAATCATTCATTTTTTCCTAGGACCTCAATTAAATTTGGTTTCCTTGGGAAACTTCATCAAATTTTATTCACTTAAGCCATGTCATTTCTTCCTAGGACCTTACTACATAGATCCTCTTAATACATCCTATTACTCTAAACCCTAATCCCTAAACTCTAAACTATAAACCCTAAACCATTCATACTTTCCTAGGACCTTAATGAAACTTGGTTTCCTTGGGAAAATTCACCAAATTTTATTCCCTTAAGCCATGCCATTTGTCCTAGGACCTTACTACATAGATCCCATTAAGCCATCCTATTACCCTAAACCTTAAATCTATCATTTTATCCTAGGACCTTAATTCATAGATCCCCTTAAGTCATCATATTTCCCTAAACCCTAAATCCATAATTTTATCCTAAGACCTTCATTAATAGATCCCCTTAAGTCATCCTATTACCCTAAACCCTAAACCCTAAACCCTAAAGCATTCATTTTTTCCTAGGATCTTAATGAAACTTGGTTGCCTTGGGAAACTTCACCAATTTTATTCACTTAATCCATGCCATTTTGTCCTAGGACCTTATTACATAGATCTCCTTAAGCCTAGTGATAAATTTATGAAATCACCCTCAAAAAGTTATAAAATCCTGATGAATCTTTCATTTTATTAGGGAAAAATATTAATTTTTATTGGCAAATCTTTCCTTTTTTTTGAAAAAAAAATTATTTTATTGGTGATTTTTTTTACATCACTAAGAGTTTGTAGAAAATTTTGGTGAATCTTGAAAAAATAATAGGAAAATTCATTAATTATGATGGTCATCTATCCAATCTAAAAATAATTCTCATGGAAAAGTAGGGGCTTGAGGGTGAAAATTTTGATGGGTTGAAGGGTATACTATAATATTTACTTTCCACTTTTGTTTTAAAATACAGTATAATGACCCTCATGGTATTCTATAAGGTAAAATATATCCATGATATGTAATTCACATGGGGATCAAAATTTCTTTTAGATCATTGATCTAACAAACCTTGTCGTATTCTATAAGGTAAAATTTACCCACAATTTATAATGCTTGTGAGACCCAAAATTGTGAGCCACATGAGCATTATAGATCATGGGTAGATTTTACCTTGTGGAATAAAACAAGGGCCATTAGATTATATTATAAATTAATGGTGGAGACTAAAGATTAGAAATATGTTCCTAAAGCAACTAATAATTATGATACACTATTAGCAAATTAATATAGATTTCTAGTATAATTTATTAAATTTAGGTGAATCTAATCTAATCAACTATCAAATATTGTGGCAAATTTTTGAGTTAAATTTTTTAATAAAATAAATTATTTGGAAATTTAAATAAGACTATAATAAAATTTTATAAAAATGTGATGATTCAAGGTCACATTGTAGCTTGATCTATTAGGCAATTTTGGATTCCCAAATTTCAACTATTAGCCAATTGGCAAATATTAGCCACTAAAAAAATCACTGCTTAAGCTATCCTATTACCCTAAACCCCAAATCCATCATTTTTTCCTAGGACCTTAATACATAGATCCCCTTAATCTATCCTATTACCCTAAACCCTAAACCCTAAACTTTAAACCCTAAACCCTAAAGCATTCATTTTGTCCTAGGACCTTAATTAATTTCGGTTGCCTTGGGCCAATTCACCAAATTTTATTCACTTAAGCCATATAATTTTGTCCTAGGACCTTACTACATAGATCCCCTTAAGCCATCCTATTACCCTAAACATTAAACTATAAACCCTAAACCCTAAAGCATTCATTTTGTCCTAGGACCTTAATAGAATTTGGTTTCCTTGGGAAACTTCACCAAATTTTATTCCCTTAAGCCATATCATTTTTTCCTAGGACCTTACTACATGTATCCCCTTAAGCCATCCTATTATCCTGAACCCTAAATCCATCATTTTGTCCTAGGACCTTAAAACATAGATCCCCTTAATCCATCCTATATTAATAGTTAATTTTTTTCTCATTCAAGTAACATGCCTTAGAAATGAATGAGGCTTACACATTTTATCATTTGTATTCAATTAGGCCATTTATATTGATGGTTTAAGGGTATTTCCTAAACATGTATCTTACATTTTGAAATTACAAATCTAATGCAGGTTCACTTGTATCTTAGAGATCATGGATCAATTCAATAATTATGATATCCATAATCCACCTCCATGCCCTCCATCTCCACCACCCTCACATCCACCTCCACCCACTCCACCTCATAACCCCCACCTCCACCACCTGAATCTGATGGTGCTCACTTGCAAGCACGAATTGATTCTAATGTTAGATCCATTCAGGATCAAATCAATGCTATTCAGAATGAAGAATGTATTGCACCACCTTTATTGATGCTATTAGGTCCATGGATGTGGTCTTAGATGATAATTGACAATGGATAGAGGAGAGGAGAAAGTCTGATTTTGAAAAGGAAAACACAAAGAAATGAAGAGATGCAGTAGATTGCCACAACACTTTATATATTGAGACAATGATCTTGTATTTATGAATTTATGAGTTTGGTTGGATGGATATTTTTGGTGATGAATTTATGAATTTGGTCCTATGGTTATTTTTAGTGATGAATTTATGAATTTGGTTGGATGGATATTTTTTAATGTTGAACTGATGAATACAATAGTATAATGATGAATTTATAATAGTATGATTTATGACTACTATCATAATCTATTGTGTTGGAAAAATGTAATTTACATGCCTTAGGTATAAATGATCTTTTTTGATTTTTTTAAGTTTATTTTTTAGTATGTACATGTATTAAAATTACATAGTTCTAGATCTTAAATTTTGAAATTTGTATGTACACATAGTAAAGTTGAATGATGTATGCATGCATTATACATCCTATTTTATTTTAAATTTATGTATCTTAAATTTTGAAATTTGTATGTACATGCTCAAGTTGAATCATTATATGTATGTGTATGTATATGTATGCACATCCTATTTAAAAAAATTGCATGTATGTTTAAAATTTAACTATTTCTTGTAATTTTGTAAGTTTGTATGTTAATTTTGTATATTTTAAATGTAGGTGAACACTTATATATATCATAATGGATCAATTTGATATTGATGATATCATTAATCCACATCGTCAGCAACCTCCAGCTCCACCCCCTCCACCTTCACCTCCCCCTCCACCCCCTCGACTTCATATCCCACCTCCACCACTGCCTAGATCTAATGAGGCTCACTTGTGAGCATGGATCAATGAAAATGTTGTATCCATTCAAAATCAAATTAATTATATGGAAAATCAAGCATTGATTCCACCACATGTGAGATGATTTACATCTTCAATGCAAAATGTTGTCAATGCCATTAGGTTTATTGATTTTGACTTAGATAGGCATCAATGAGATAGGGAATAGATGAGACAATTTTATGTAGATAGTCTCTCATATAAACAAATTTTAAGCCTAAAAGTAAAAAAATCCCATCTAGCACTTATTTTATCAACCCTAATACTCGCCAACTCATTCTTGCAACTAAATCTAGAATATCCATGAGGTGGTGTATACATCAACAAATGAGTGCACATTTTTTGGATAAATGGTGGATGGTATTTAACAATCCACCATACACTAATCTATAGGTCCCTTTATATTTTTTGAGGAAATTCAGGCAAAAGCCCAATTATTTTGATTTTAAATCATTTCAGGGTGTTGGTGGTGGCATGCCACAAAAGAGGTTAGGGGGAAGGATTGATCCCCAATGCCCCATGCATGCACAACCCCTTGTTTCTTCTTTTGGTCCTTCCATTACCACACCTGTGCACAAATGTGTAGTGATATCCACACTAGGATCTCTGAGTACAATCAAAGGAAACCTTGATGAGCATTCTATTATGATGGTGGTTTGAGATCCTAGAGACCACAATGATGGAGGGGAATTCTATTGAGTTGGTCCTAGTACCACTCCACGAGTGTCGACACCCCATGTATGTACTAGTTGCCATCAGTTATGTTATGGACCTGATCAGGCCACACCTAGTTTAGGTGGACATGGAGATTTTGGTGGATCATTTGGTCACATCAGTTCATTCATAGAATTTATTATTGTAGAGCATCACCCTGTAAACACTACAACACAGGTATAAATATGCATCTACATGTTGAATTAAATAAGAATTTTAATGAACATATATATTAAAAAAAATTGCAATATGTTTTAACAATGAAATTGTTTGGTGTAGATGAAATTGACCATAGGGGAATCATTGGCTCTTCGAGTACATATGTCAACACTAGTGCTAGTCGGCAACCCTTATGGGATATTTTGATTTGAAAATTTTAAATTATATATGAAATAATTTTTTAACTGATTTTTTAATTTGTAATTGAATCACGAACATATGTTTTAAATATTTAAGTTGGTTCAAAGGACTCAATTGACTTCCACGTCAATTCCACCTAAGGGCTTGTCGAGTGCTCATCCATCATCAAGTGACTCACATCAAGGGCATGCACATTTATATTGTAAACTATTTAACTTGTTTTACTTGAATTTTGAATTCACTATATATCAAACGTGCATGTCCACTTGTAAATATTATAAGCATTAAATGTATATATGTATGTATAGGTTGACACAACAATAGAATGGGGATCAAACACACATTATATGTGGCAACTACTCGTGAGGCATCTAAATTTCAGGTTGTTTAAAAAAATCTCTACAAAAAATGTTTAAACTTGAATATATATATATATGTGCTAATACATGTTAAATTATTTTTCTTTTATAGCACGAGACACATCTTGTAGCTGAGCATGTACATACAAGTCTTGGAATAGAGGGTACACAACCTCTTATGGTACAATTAAAATTATAAATTAAATTGAATTAAATCATTTTTAAATACAAACTTACATCTAGTTTCAAGTTTCTTTCCCTTGTACATATGTAGATTGATTCAGAGCATTTAGAGGTTGGTCCAGGTGCACCAGAGCATGCAAATCTAGATATCATGGTAATTTAATTTTATGATGAATTATAAATTAAATTGTCATTAAATCAATTTTAATCATCTTACGTCTAATTTCATCTTTATTTCTCTTTTGTAGGGTGATTTATGTCATCCACGTAGTCTGCATGGTGTGAAGGGGTCTCTTGATTATAGAGATGATATGAGTTAGATGATTTCATGGGTTGTATTTGATTATTTCATGGACTACATATTTGGTTTCTCATGGACTTAATATATTGTTTCATGGACTTTATTTTATGGGTTGTACTCTAATGGACTTAATATATGTTGGTTTCATGGACTTAATATATTGTAAATAATAAACTTTATTATTGTGATATTGCTATCATGATTCAACCATGTAGTTTTATGAGTCAAACTCATTCACCCACGTTTCATGAGTAGTGGTTCAAAAGAACCCATCTCTCATGATAGTGAATGGTCCACTTAGCACTCATTGCAGCTAGGTGATGCTCATAGAGGTGAAGCACTAGGCCTTCCCAGTAGGTCACCCATCCTAGTACTACTCCAGCTCAAGCACGCTTAGCCATGAAGTTTCCCCCAAGTTTAAACCCACTTAGCTTGCAACTCCATTTGTAAAACCTTTAACAAGTGTCGTGCCTTATGAACCATTCATTATAGAGCCCCTTTAGCTCATCAATTGATAAGTGGGAGGTATTTTCCACAGCATGTCAAATTGTGATATTGTTATCAAGATTCAACCATGTAGTTTTATGAGTGAAACTCATTGAACTGTGTTTCATGAGTAGTGGTTCAATTAGTTTGACTCATAAAACTACATGGTTTAATCTTGATAGAAATATCACAATTTGAAATTCTATGGAAAATACCTCCCACTCATCACTTGATGAGCTAAAGGGGCTCTATAATGAATGGTTCAGAAGGAACAACACTTGCTGAAGGTTTTACAAATGGAGTTGCAAGATAAGTGGGTTTAACCTTGGGGGAAACTTCATGGTTAAGTGTGCTTGCACTAGAGTAGTACTGGGATGGGTGAACTCCTGGGAAGGCCCAGTGCTTCACCTCTGTGAGTATCACCTAGTTGCAGTGAGTGCTAAGTGGACCATTTACTATCACAAGAGATGGGTTCTTTTGAACCACTACTCATGAAACATGGGTCAATCAGTTTGACTCATAAAACTACATGGTTGAATCCTGATAGCAATATCACAATTTCACACACTATGGAAAATACCTCCTACTTATCAATTGATGAGCTAAAGGAACTCTATAATTTGTGTGGGAGCACCTACACCTTGTTTTAAATTTTGTTCTTTTAATGGTTTGATAAGTGGTCAATAGATTTGGTTAGGGTGTTTTGAGTTTAATTATGATAAATAAGGTCCAAGGGGGCCCATGTTTATGTTGTAACTAGGTGGTTTATGGTCATTAGAGTCCAAATGTAAAAGCTACTCATTGATGTTGTTAAGTGTAATGGCAAGGTTGTCAAAGTGCAGTTTAAGGAACATTAAGAGTCTTTGAATTTAAAAAGATAGTTAGAGGCGCTGGTGGTCAGTTTTTTGTTTGAAAATGTATTTAAAGGCTTCATAAGGCTCGAATGGAGGTTTTTGAAACAATTTTGAAAGGAGAACATTAATTATAAAGCATTATTTTTTAGTTATTTTTTGAGTTTTTCTATTATCTGCCTATGTACAGGTTCGTATAGTAGGGTTAGGGTTCTAAATGTTATGAAATTTTTGTAAGATGGTGTTGGATTTATTTTAAATCCATTCTTGTAGGATTTCATTATGTATAAGAAATTTTAAGGTTTGATTTCCCTCGACTAGTCTGCAACAGGGGAATAGGGGTTTGAAGACAAATATGAGTTAAAAAGGCCATTCCACCCATCTATAAATACTATACCTAGATCGAATACACCTTTTTCATTTAGGAATAGTGCTAAGAATATTGGATTGAGGTTGAGAAGCCCTTGGAGGAGGATCCCCACACTGCCTTGTTGCAAAACCCTTATTTTGTGCCTTTTGTGTAAGGCTAGAGAGTGAATTTAAGTGAAGTGGAGTGAGAACAAGTTGTAACCTATTGGAGGTTTTTTGATCAAGTGTAATTGAAGGTTTCTTGAAGGTCTAAGTGGTTGGAAGTGGGTAGAAGTGAGAAGGAAGTTGTAACTCTAGTTGAAAGAGGGTGGAAAAGAATGAAAATAGGTGATTTAACAAAGAAAGTGTGTGTTAGTATTGAGGGAAGCATGATGTAAATTTTTTTTGAGAATGTGTAGGTAAATTGATGAAGGATTGAAGAGGTTTCAGGATTGTGAGTGGTCAGGGAATAGGTAAATCAATAATCCCTAGTCTAAGTTGTGAAAAGTGAGGGTTTGAGAGAAATGGGTCTTGGTGAGTGTGTAGGGACCTGATGGTTGGAGATTATTGTGTTTTGGAGAAAACTATAAAAAAAAATTTGGTTTTGGGGAGTTGGTGAGAATTTTAAAGGTGAAGTCCTCTGTAAAAATGACCTAATTGTGGTCTTGGAACAACGTAGCAGTAGGAGTTTGGTGGATGTGTTCCAAAGAATTCATTATTGTTTTTCATAGATATTGTGTAACTTGGAAATGGGTATGTGAATCCATTTTTTTTTTGTGGAGTGTTTTTGGAAGTTTGTATGATAAGTCCCTAAAATAGTGTAGGTAGTGCTACTAGGAGTTTGGACAATCAACAAAGGAAGAATGCATAAATGAAGGTTCTAGTGTGGTGTTAGTGTTTTGAATGATGAAGTTGAGTTGCTTTGGAAATCCTAATATTGTTAGATTCCTCTTGGAGTTTGGGAAAATATTGGACCAAAATTAGAGTGTGTTTGAGCCATTAGATGCCTTGTGCACTAAAGATTCAAATTGGTGTTTTGAGAGACCTTTTAGGAATAGATTGTGATTTCATGATTCAAGTGGTTTGAGGTCACCCTTGTCTACATCAATAATGGATGGTTCATAAGGAACAACACTTGCTAAAGGTTTTTCAAATTGGGTTGCAAGCTAAGTGGGTTTAACCTTGGGGGAAACTTCATGGTTAAGCATGCTTGAGCTGGAGTAGTACTGGATGGGTGACCTTTTGGGAAGGCCCAATGCTTCACCTCTATGAGAATCACCTAGTTTCAATGAGTTCTAAGTGGAACATTCACTATCATGAGAGATGGATTATTTTGAACCACTACTCATGAAACATGGGTCAATGAGTTTGACTCATAAAACTACATGGTTGAATCTTGATAGCAATATCATAATGTTATATGTTGTGGAAAATACCTCCTACTTATCAATTAATGAGATAAAGGGGCTCTATAATGAATGGTTCATAAGGCACAACACTTGATAAAGGTTTTGCAAATGGGGTTGCAAGCTAAGTGGGTTTAACCTTGGGGGGAACTTTGTGGTTAACTGTGCTTGAGCTGGAGTAGTACTAGGATGGGTGACCTCTCGGGAAAGCCCAATGCTTCACCTCTATGAGCATCACCTTGATGCAATGAGTGCTAAAAGGACCATTAACTATCATGAAAGATGGTTTCTTTGGAATCACTACTCATGAAACATGGGTCAATGAGTTTGACTCATAAAACTACATGGTTGAATCTTGATAACAATATCACAATTTAACACATTGTGGAAAATACCTCCTACTTATCAATTAATGAGCTAAAGGGGATCTATAATGAATGGTTCATAAAGCACAACACTTTTTGAAGGTTTTTTAAAAGGGGTTGCAAGCTAAGTAAGTTTAACCTTGGGGGAAACTTCATGGTTAAGTGTGCTTGAGTTGGAGTAGTACTATGATAGGTGACCTCCCGGGAAGACCCAGTGCTTCACCTTTATGAGCATCACCTAGATGCAATGAATGCTAAGTGGACCATTCACTATCATGAGAGATGGGTTTTTTTTAACCATTACTCATGAAACATGTGTCAATGAGTTCCACTCATAAAACTAAACAGTTGAATCTTGATAGTAATATCATAATTTTCCTACTATGGAAAATACCTCCTACTTATCAACTTTATTTTTGTTTAATTTTTATTTACACATGTGCATTTATGCATTTTATGTGAAATTTCAATATGTAATTTATAGGACATATGTTTACTTTCTAAATATTCATAATCAAGACATGAATAGGATATTAATGTGAAATTAAATACAAATATGAAATTAAAGTTGAAATTAATAGGACATTTCAATATTTGTAATTTACAAATTTAGTGAACTCCATACATGATATACATGATAATTAGTGATTATTAGTCAATGAACTTATTTAATTCATGTTGCAATAGGATGTCTTAAGGGGTCCTAATAGGATGTCTTAAGGGGTCCTAATACATAGGTTATCTAATAAAATAAGAAAATAAATCATAATCTACAAATAAAAGCAATCCGTTTATATACCACAAAGGGTGAAATTTTAAGAAATAAACATTACTATACAAGATTAGAGAACATAAATACGAATAAAAATGCAAAGATTTTTTTCAAAAAAAATGTTCTATAAGTATACACCATATTTTCTAGTTCTTTTACAACATAAAATTAAAAAAAAATCATACAACTTAACTATCCAGAAATAGGCTAAAGTTTTAAAATTAAATCATGTACTCTCATATTTAAAAATCATGCAAAGTGCTAGAGAAAACTTAAGAACAAAAAAACCCTCTTGACCTCATGTTCCATAAAAAGCACTAATTTATAAGTTGTCGAAACAAATGATAGTATCCAAAAAAATTATTACTCTTCCTCTATGTCCACCCTTTCTTTGGTACTATTTGTTGGAATGGGAGTCACATGCTAAATCAAATGATTTCAAAATACAAATCAAATAATAGAAAACATCTTCACCTATGGACGTCTTAAGGGGATGAAATACTTCAAAGTACATGTCTCATATTTAATTGCAATTGATATAATTAACTTAGAATTTAGGATGACTCATCATAACAATCAAATTCCATACAATTTAAATAGTGTCAATGTTTATTTAATTCATGTCGTAATAGGATGTCTTAAGGAGTCCTAATAGGATGTCTTAAGGGGTCCTAATATGACGTCTTAAGGGGATCAAAGAAGAGTATAATTAAGTATAAATATTGAGTGATATAAACAAGTATTAGACTTTAGGGTGACTCATCATAACAAATGATATAATTAAGTATAATATTTAGGATATTTCTTAATAGGACATCTTAAGGGGATGAAATATTTATGTCTCATATTTAATTGCAATTGATATAATTTAGAATTTAGGATGACTCATCATAACAATCAAATTTTATATAATTTAAATAGTTTCAATATTTATTTAATTCATGACGTAATAGGATGACTTAAGGGGTCATAATAGGATGTCTTAAGGGTTCCTAATATGATGTCTTAAGGGGATCAAAGAAGATTATAATTAAGTATAAATATTAAGTGATAGAAACTAGTCTTAGAATTTAGGGTGACTCATCATAACAAATGATATAATTAAGTATAATATTTAGGATATGTCCTAACAGGATGTCTTAAGGGGATGAAATACTTCAAAGTACATGTCTAATATTTAATCATAATTGATATAATTAACTTACAATTTAGGATGACTCATCGTAACAATCATATTATATAAAATTTAAATACTATCAATGTTTATTTAATTCATTTCATAATAGGATGTCTTAAGGGGTCCTAATATGACATCTTAAGGGGATCAAAGAAGTCAAAATTTCATGAAGTTTCCCAAGGAAACCAAACTTAATAGTAATATAGATGTTGTTTAGTGATTATACAATCAAATTTAAAGTTTCAAAGTAGGGTGACTCATCATAAAAAATGATATAATTAAGTATAGTATTTAGGATATGTCCTAATAGGACATCTTAAGGGGATGAAATACATCAAAGTACATGTCTCATATTGAATCACAATTTATATAATTGATTTAACAATAATATACATGATATTTAGTGATTATACAATCAAATTTAAAGTTTCAAAGTAGGAAAGCATGCACATGTAACAAACAAAATATATAGAATATTGATTTTAATACATAAAAGTATAGAGTATAATTATGTATGTAAAAATTTGTACAAAATGTTTAATTATGTAAGCATGTATGTATATATGTCAACTCAAAACAATGTTTACAAAATTTGGATGTCATCTCAAGAACATCTGAAACTTGTGCACACAATGTAGTAGGTATTCACGCCATATGATATCAAAATGGTACAAGAAATATCAATGAAATCATAAAAACATACATATTTTAATTTATTTAAAACTATCTATATGTACACAACTCAAGTATCTATATTCAAAAGTATTTCACACATGTGTGTAGGTTGAATCTGCATCTCTCCTTTTTGTTTCAAAGTATGAGATCAATGTGATGATGTCTTAAGGATACAAAAAAGCATAATAAATCAATTTTAACTATTAATGTTCAAGCAATATCAATATATAATCAAAAATATATTTAAATATAATTTAACTAAGAATTATTTGTTTTTACCAAGTGTTCCTTGTCTAGGTTGAATATGCATGGACTATCCTTTTTGTCTCAAAGTATGTGATGAGTTTGTGATGATGGCTTAAGGATATAAAATGAAAATTTAAATCAATTCCAACTAATAACACACTTAAGCAATATCAAAACATGTATTTAATCTATTTAAAAGGACAATATAAAACTAAAACTATATTTACTTGTATTTACTTATTCCATTATACCATCTTCATCCTCTCTTTTTTGTAACGCACCTATGACTGTCTCATGCTCTTCCATAGAAATTGTACATAGCTCTTTATTTGTAGGTCTTCCATGATACTGATCTAGTTTTATATTTTTTTCCATCACCAAATGTGAGTAGAGTATAATCTTCTTATGTGTCATAATATTTGAATGTAGGAAAACCATTCTTCTTTATCAAGTATTTTTGTAGCCAAGTACCAACAATCACCATTGATCCTATTGGATAACATGATGGCCACCATCAAATAAGTTCTCAAAGTTTTCTAAGGGGATCAAATAAGTTCTAAAAATTTATTTAAGGGGATCAAAAACTTGTTATAAAAATTGTCTTAAGGGGATCACCATACCTATTGGTTAATGATATTCATCATCATCTTCTTGAGGTGATATTAACTGATGTTTAGTCTCCACACAATGATCCAACCAATATTTTGTTTTCTCTTCATGCCCCTCAGGTGCAACAACAACATACACATGTTCTGCAAACAAAATTTGATTTAATAACTTGCACGTGTCCATATAATTTGACCAATCTACATACATCCATTCATATGTAAATAAATAAATAAATAAATAAATTAGTATTAAAAAATAGTAATAAAGTGAAATAAAATGAAATAAATTGAATTAAATTACCTTCTTGTGCAAGGTTTGAAACATGGTCAGACTCTTCTAATGTAAACACTTGATAATTATCTTCAATTGTTGTTCCATATTGATTGTGTGGTTGTGTAGGTGTCAACGTTCTTTTCTTCCACTCTTCAACCCATTCCATATTTTCACATGCTTCCCAATCTTCTGAGATACAAAAATGACAAAAACATGCAAGCTCCCTTGTCCAGATAGTCCATGTGCTTGCATTCAAAATCTTAAATGTTCTCTTCTTCAACCAACCAAAAGAATTGGTGAATTCTAGAGTACTCTCTCAAACCAAGTATAGATAATCTTGTATTGCACCAATCCACAATCTCGTGTGCATCTTTAAACTTTAACGCATCCTCAAATTTCAATTTTTCTCTAGAAAGAATTATTTTAACACACACACCAACTCCATGGTGTTCTCCTTTACCATGCCCAACTTAAAAAAAATTCCACATATGTTGGACATTAAGTTCCTTGTAAACCCTACTTAACCAATAGAACATTCCAACATTCTTGATCTTTTTCATACAATTATCTGACCATATGAGGTGTTTTGTCATCTGGATTCTTCTTTCTCTTAATTTTCTATAAAATATATTGAAACAATATTGAAAAAACTCTAACGAGTGTAACCAATTGTCACTCAAATAGAAATGATACTCCCTCAAAAAATTTCTATCATACTTTGTGTTATCATCTACATGTCTATAAACAATATAAACAAACATAGCCACTTACACTGAATTGTAATACTATGACTGAATTTCGTCATGCAGAGATAGTTTTCCACAAAATCATCCACTGATAGTATGGTGCCAACTAGAAATGTGTTTCTACATGTGTGAAATTGGTCATCAAGCCATTGAGCATGTTGAGAGTGCATGACATATTTTGGTACAACATTATTCTTAAATTCTAATATGAATGTGTGTACACTAAATTTTTTTATAACTAAATCACAATGCTTTCCAATTTTAACATCTTTTAAAGAATAGTAAACATTCTTAAATCTTTTAACATCCACTAATTGTTGTCCAAAATCATTATCAACACTTTCATGCATACAAACTCTTAAGAATGAAAGATTTCCACAACTAGTGCATTGTCCAAAAATAAAAGAACTTAAATAAAATAATTTCCCATTAGATCTTTCAAAAAACAAACTTGATATAAACTCCCTTATTGTTTCAGGTGGCATATTAATACCACATTCCTACATAATCATGTTAGTATACAAATTACAAGGTATATATTGAAAAACATCATAAAAATAATGAAATTGAACATGTGTTTTACAACAACAAGATATTTGTTGCTTATTGATTTTTACATACCAAGGTTTACATTTTTCAAAAAACCTTTGACTTATTTTAATATTACCAAGTAACACTAAATCACCACAAAATTTTCTATAAAATTCAGTTTGTGTTGTATTTAATAGGTGTTTTGGATGACGATCACGAACTTTGGACCCCACTCTTAATTTTAAAATATCTCTAGCATTAGATGATACCCTACTATTATCGTGCCAATATTTTTCGATCAAATATTTTATTTCAACATTCAATTTCATGTCAGACCTCAGGAGTTGACCACTAAAACTCCAACATTGGTTGATTAGATCATTTTCTATACTTTCTCTTATTTTTGAAGCTCTTAGCAATGTTTTAGGATGTATTTTTAAAACTTCACTAATATTCCTTACCATTATTTTATTCAAATTTTCTTTATTAACTATAGCAGTTGTTATTGCTCTTCTTGCTACATTCTTATCTTCAGATCAAATATTTTTTCCAATAGACTAAATTGCACTAGCAATAGTAGACATAGAATGTTTTACTCATTGATCTTTTCTTCTTTGTTTAACAAAAATGCCTAACTTTTTCATTACTTTTCTCATTTTCCCCATTCTCATCAATTACATCATTAGTTGACATTGAACTAAAAGTTTTTTATGATAAAAGAATTATTTGTATAATCCATTGGCATGTGTTCTTATTTTTCTCCAAGAAATATTACTAGGAATTGTGATATAAGAGGGATTTGTTGCACATGGGTCTCTCCTTTCTTGAGAGATCACCAGGGAATGAACTGCCCTTATACACCTTAGAATTACAAATTAACAGAATGATAAGAAACTAAAATTCATGTATTGTTCAGGAAAAACCACCTAGAGACCCTGAGAGAGCAAAATCAAGAGATTTATATCTCAAAAGAGGGAGCTCTCAACCAAAAGATGTCAGTGCAGTTTTACGACACCAACACAATGCATTATCATCTAAAGGACATGTTGGAATCCTAAGCAATAGAGAACTCAGGAACTCAAATGGATAGAAACAAGATTTCCTACTAAACTTAGGCCTAAGGTGTGTTGAATGATATAACTAGTCAAAAAGCTAGAAAATGAAATGAATGCAAGGATGCTTGGACAAAGCTTATCTTTCTCTAGATGACTAGATCTTCACTCCAAGATCCTTTTTGTGACCTACACACAAAAGAACGAGGAGAAAATTATTGGGTGGTTGTATAGGGGCCTGCCTCTGTTAGAACCTCGTTTTGGTGTTCCCACCTCCATGAACAACCAAGTTGGAAAAGAGTATGAATGAAGTAAGAAAAGTGTGTGGTGAAAGAAAAACCCACTCAAGAATAGAACCTACACCAAAAATCATGTGGTGCAAGAAAAAACTTAGAACCTACACCACAAAGCATGTGGTGAAAGAAAAACCTACTTCGGAGTAGAACCCACATCACAAAATAGTAAATGGACAAGTATGACAGGAAAGTGAAAGAGAGAGAGTGTTATCCACGGGCCTAGACCCTCTTTGACACACACAAATGCATCGTTTAGTGCTTGCTTAAGATCTATTGCTACTAATAGGAAGACCTTAGTCTGGCATCGTTTCGCTTGTGAGAGCACTACTATCAAAAGTGAAAAGAACTCTGACCTAGAGAAAGTAACAAGAAAGCTTGAGTGGTGTCTTCCAATCCCGAAACGAGAGCTAAAAAGGGGTTTGTAATGCTTGAAAGTGTGGTAAAGAGTTGTTACTTTCATAATGTAACTACTAGGACATGTGTCTCAAGGGTAAGTATTCCAGATTCTGCATTTTTGACTAGGGAAATTGAGAGGAAACTAGTGCACTGCACAAACGTATGTGTGTCCATAGCCTAGATTATCAAGAAACATGTCACCAAGCTTATGTCACTTAGCCACAAGTTTGCATGGAGTTAGAATCATGAAATTTTGACCCATAGGATTTTTTCATTAATGCTTCAAGGTGTCATAAATGCTAGGCAAACAATGCAAAAATGTGGAATTGCCCCTAGGTGCAATTCTATGACATTACATTTTTTCCCCACTTTAGTGGGATCGATTTTGAAAAAAATCAGCCTCACTAAAGTAGAAAAGAAAAATTTCTTCCAAATTTTAAATTTTATGGAGTTACGTGCCAATAGAGAGAGACCATAGTGGCCATTGAAGTCAAGCTAATTGGTACTGAAGGTGTCCCCAACATTTGAGCTCAAAAAATAGGGTCAAAATGGTCACAAAAAATTGTTCAAAGTGTTAACCTGCAAAACTCGGATTTTGAGTCAGCTTCAAAAAAATAGAAGAAAGCTACTATGGAGAGAGGAATGATCAAGAAGAAAAGTTGTTGATTGAAAGGAAAAATATGATCAAGAGATGACCTTATGCCCCCTCATGAGTTTTCCCCTAGCTTGGTGGGGAAAATTTAGGAGAAACTAGGGAGCTACAAACTCTAGGAAAAATGGGCCTTAGGGGGTCTATATATACTTAGGTGGGCCCCTAGAAGGGTCATTTTCACTATTTATTGTAAGTAAATTTTTGAATTTTGTGAGAGAAAAGTCAGTAAAATGCTATGCAGAAGGGAGTATGAGGTGCCAAGGTTGGAGCAGCTACACCAGGACATCACCGAGGGCCATGAGGTGGACTAGGTAGGTCTTTAAGCCTTGTTTTTCATGATTTTTAGCTCATTTTTAGCATAATTTCCGTCGGTGAGGTGCTGAAGTGTCTATTTTATGTGCCTACGTCAAACATCTACACTATCATCCAATATAAGCAACAAGGTCCTAACTCCATGTTGTCATCTTGGAGGTGTGTTATCATCTCCAAGGCTATCATGGTAGTTAGGGATGCATGCGCAATGTGTAGACATCTATGTGGTGCACATAAGTCTTATTTAATTTTTCATTTTCGTGCAAAATTTTGATGTTCTGAGTCAATTTTTTTCACTTTTTATAGGAGTACCTAGAGATTCAAGAGCATCCAAGAGGGTGAGCATTCTAACTCATTCATGAGCATAGGGACTATCTATTAGAGGATGAGATCAAACATCTACAACAGGTCAATCTCTAGCATGTATTTACAATGCTAGAGATGAGGTACCATGAGAGGATGCTGGCAACCCTTATGGAGTGGTGGGACACCACCACATTATCTTTCCAGCTACCCTATGGAGAGATGAACATCACATTTGAGGACATCTATCAGATCCTTGGGCTACCAATCCACGGATGGTGAGTGGATCTTGATGATACACAATTGGCACAAGAGCAGAGGGAGGGAGTCCTCTATTGTAAGGGAGGACTAACAACGATGACAACAATGGTAATATCTACACACACTAGTATGATCACGTGAGAATCACTACACCATTGCTTTGTCGAGTCATGGTCATGACCGTTTCCTTCCATATCATGATTGACAGGTGAGGCTCACACCTACATGGGGGCCTCATCCATAATATCAGGGAAATGGTAGAGCATATGACTATTTTTTCCTGGGGATGCAGCATGCTAGCACACCTCTACCAAGAGCTAGGATGATACATGCATTATAAGTAATGTAGCATTACAATGTGCACAATTTTGTAAGTGTGGGACTTTTCCCACATTCATGTGCACCTGACTATTCAGTTTTCCCCAGTGATGACTGTATCACATTCCCATGGCCCATTGGTATGACATGATAGGCCAGTGGAGATTCAGGTACTTATAGTTTTGGCACTTATAGTTTGACACTCTCACTATGGATAGGATTTGATGGAGACCCAACTAATTTTTAAGATGGGTGGATGACAACAAGTACCTAAGGAACCTATAGTAGGACCTTTTTTGATTAGTCAAAGAGATTATATTATACTACCCTACTACTTGAGTTAGGTCATGTGGTAGCATGGCCGACCATAGACTATTCCATTAGACCTGCCCACCTATAGTAGGGCCTATAGGAGTGTGGTGAGGGTTGGGGATCAACCTCACCCTACCATTATTAATATTGTCCCCTTAAATGATGATGAGTCTAATCATGATCAATCACCTTTAGTGGTGATGAATAACATTGGAGTGGTTGTGGATTTTGCACGGTGGTGGGAGAGGCATCATCCTAGTCCTATATTCAGCAAGGGTTCCCCGAGAGGGAATCTTGGTCTACAAGGAGACTGGCCACCCCAATCCTCACAAGATAGGTAGAGAACTTGACAACAAGCCATCAAGGAGGAGGTGGCATCACTGAGGCCGAGGCTATAGAGGAGGTCGGATCCCCCACTAGGTACCCCCGTCTCTTTGGCACCACCAGCTTCCACTATAGCAACAACTATGGCTCTAGCATCACAAGGAGTGGCCACCAATGTCGACGGTGTAGGTACCAACACCAACCCTCACCTTGACTTGACATGGAAGCCAAGGGACCAAGGTATACATGATATGTTGTTTATGTTTTTGTGCTTTCAATTTTCTATTTACAATATATGTATATACATGCCATGTGATACTAATACCTATTTCTTTTTGTGTGGTTGTAGAGGATGCATAGGGATGGGTTGGGTTTGTGATAGGGAAAATTTAGGTGCAAGAATATGAACAACAAGCAAAAGAGTGCAAATAACATTAAAAACAACCTACACCTCAAGATTATCCTAGTTGGATTCAATACAAATTAAATATGACAAAATGAAACTTTATACCTTGTGTTGAATCGATTCTTTGGTTGGCCCTTCGATCTTCGGTGTTGTATGCTCCTTGGATGGCAAGAGATGCAAGCTAGATGATGGTATGAGGATGAGAAGATGAGTGGAAGTGGATGCAAGTGTAAAAATGGATAAGTATGGATTCTAGAAAAAAATTGCAAGAGTTTGGCTACAATGGATGATCTCTCCCAAAATGAGAGAAAAGAGGGGGTATTTATAGATATTTTTGGACTCTCTAGGGAAATGAATGGTCAAGATTGAGCCACCAAGATCAAGATGTATGGCTAAGTTGAGTTGAGAACTCACAAGCCCTCACATCTTGACATGTGGCATGTGAAGTGGCTCAAAAAGGTGAAGTGGACTTGAGGTGGAGTGGTAGTACATGAAATGGATGGGGTACATAGTACCTTGGGATTGGGACAAGATCTCCTCATAAAGGAGGTACTTGTCCCCATGTGGGTGGGAAGACATATGGGGAATTAAAAATTCCTCAAATATTCTCATGGGGATGAGAGAAGGAATTTAAAATTCTTTTAAATGCATTGGGGGATTAAATTTGAATTAAAAATTCACATGGGGAATGGAGATGCCTTGTTCAAAAAGAGAAAGCTTTTAATGGGGTTGACCAAGGACACATTCCATAAATGATATGGGGATTAGAGATGACCTAATTAGGTGATTAAGGTTGTGCAAGTACTTGATTAGACTAATTAATGACATATTAGAAGAGGGTTAGATTTCACATGTGACTTGATGTGACAAGTCAAAGATCACATGGGGAGGAGAAAAATGAATTTAATATTCCTTGGAAGGATAAAAGGAATTAAAATTTTCTTGAGAGGTTGATTAGGCTAGTTAATGAAGGATTAGAGGAGGGTTAGGTGGCTAAGAGAGATTAGAGGCCAGCTTGCAAAAGTTGGAGGATGTGACACATCCTAATCAAGGATTAGGCATGTGCACATCCTAATGATGGGATTAGAAGATGGATAATTAGGATTAGATAAAAAAGATGGATAATATGACATATGAGGAATTAAATAAATGTCATATTTATTTAATTCAATTGATGAAAAGGAGGATTAAGGAGATAAGGTATTTATTTATTAATTAAATACCTTAGGCATTTGGAAAAATTAAGGATATTAATTAAATAATAGTGATATTACTTAATTAATACAAATAAGGGGATGCTTAGATGAAAGGGGATAAATTTGGATAAATTAAGTGTCCAATTTTAGGTGTCTACATGGCTTATAGCTTAGTGTATTTTGGAGGTTTCCCCTGATGTTTTGATCTAGGGATTGGTCCTTGAGGCGTATCGACTAGCATTTGTGAGAAAAAATGCCCCTAGTTTTGAGATAGTCACGTGCTTGAGGATCTCTTACGAGGAGCAGGGTATGGAGATTTTCTAGTTTACTATGGAGCTGACGACTATTCAAGGTCAGTGTGATCAGTTGTCGAGGGAGTTGCAAACATTGCTTGCCAAGTGAGACACGGCAGTGAGGAGGGTTGATGCCACTGAATAGGCATGTGATACCCTCCAAAGCCATCTCAATGACCTCGACGGGAAATCAATAGTTGTGATCCTAGCAGATGTTTAGCGATTGCAGGATGAGTTGAGGTAGGTGGAGCTGACCATCTCTTCTTTATAGGGAGAGATCAAAGGGATGTGGGCAGCTTTGTTCATATCACACTTACACTGTTCACACTCCATAACCATCGTCTAGCCCCTCCTGAGGGTTCCAGAGCATTTTCCAAAGCCAGAGGGCTCTGAGAGCCATGCATCGTAGTGATTAAAGGCTCATCATCAGTTTTTTTTATATCATTTTTGTAGTGAGATACATACATATATACTTGTATATATTTTGTATAGACATATATTCAACAGTCACTCATTTTTTATAGTAGTGGCCTAATACATGTGCATGACATTGATACATACATGCGTATATATATATGCATCAATTTTGATCTCATGACATTGTTCATTTAGATATGTATGTTCTTTATTCTTCATGTATGTTTATGCTATGGATGTTATGTGCTCATATGGATGTATACTTACATTAGATGCTAATCATGATTTAATAAACACACATGGTTGTATGTTATTAAATACAATGATGGTATAATCATCTTTAAATATGTAATGTGATGCATGGTCACACACACACACATGTGGTCATATCATAACACAATTTTTTTTCATAATATGTTAATGAATAATGTCAACATATGTAGTGCTACTACCCTTCCATAGAGAGAACACCACATAGATGACATAGAACACTACACATAGTATCGACAAAGATGCATCGCATTAACGAGATATTTTAAAGGTGTTCCATCCATAGTTGATAATCCATAGCCACCCAAACCATCTATAGAGATCAAAATATAAGGGCCTAACCAATTAGGATTGAATTTTCCTCTCTGATTAGGTGGCATATTTAAATTTATTTGGTTTTCATAGAGAACGAGATCTCCTATTTTAAAAGTCCTAGGAAGCACACTCTGATTATATTGTCTAGATAACCACCACTAATAAGCTTTAAAATGTTTGAGGGCCCATAAATGGTGCTCATAGATCATCTCCAGCTGATGCAAATGATTAACTCAGTAGGTTTCATCATCAATTATCCCTTTAAGGGGAACCCACAAAGACAAAATTTCTAAATCCAATGGCATAATAGCTTCGACACCATACATGAGGTTGTAAGGAATCTCTCTTATAGCCGTATGAACACTCATGCGATAGGCCCACAAAGTATGCGTTAATTGAATATGTCAATCCTTACCATGCTTATTAACTATTTTATGGAGAATAAGCTCAAGAGTTTTGTTAGATGCTTCTGCTTGACCATTGAATTGTGGATAGTATAGTGTGGAAAACCTAGACTGAATGCAAAATTTCTCTAGGAAATACTTCAATTCCTTGTTCTTGAATGGTGTACCATTGTTAGAAACAAACATAGTGGGCAATCCAAACCGATAAATGATGTTGTTCTATAGATAGCTTGAGCATTTGTGGATCAAAGTGGCATAGATTCAACCCATTTCGTGAAGTAATCTGTAGTAGTAATGAGAAAGGCATGTCCCTTGGAAGGAGGTGTTATTTTTCCAATGATATCTAACCCCTATTTTGCAAATGGTCAAGGAGAAGTTTGTTTTTTTAATTATTGGGTAGGTGCATGAATAAGACAATTGTGTTGTTGAAATTGAAGGCACTTCTTAACAAAATCAAAGGAATTTTTTTTCATTATTTTCCAATAGTACCCCATGTGTATCAATCTTCATTTCAAGGATCTACCACCAAAGTGTCCACCCATGGAGCCCAAATTGGCTTCCTTAAGGGAAAGGGGTATCTTCATTTTAGTGAGACACTTGAGAAGCAAACCATTATAGGCTTTCTTATAAAGGACATTTAATAGAATAGCATAACGTGCTGAAAGATTTCTTATACAAGTGTGATTGTTCTTTGTCACATCATCAAGAAAGTTTCTAGTATTTAGGTAGTTACAGATATCATAAAACCATTCTCTAGATTCCACATGGGAACACACAAGGGACTTGGATTTAGGTTGGTCAGGAACTACAGGGGTCCATAGGACTTGAACCATAAAGTGGTATTCTTTCATATCTTTGTCTGATGCTACCAAGGAAGCAACACTTTCCATGGAATCAACTTGTATGTTTTCTCTCCTAGGGACACTATCTATCATGAAAAAGAATTTTTTAAGGACAAGGAAAAGTCTCAATATCAGGATAACTTACTTTGCTTGGCTTGATAGGTTCCCATTATTCGGTTTATGATAAGTGCAGAATCACCTAGAATATGAAGAAATTTTACTCCTAGCATGATCGTGCCATGCAAACCAACAATAAGGGATTTGTACTCAGTGATGTTATCGCTACAAGGAAAATCTAGTCAAAAGGATAGAGGAACTGGTTTACCTTTGGAGGATATAAGAACCACACCAGCTACAGAACTAGTTTGACACATTGATCCATCAAAATACATCTTCCATTTGAGGTCATGATCAATTACAAGAATATTTTATCAGGAGACAAATCCAACCCCAGAAAGGAGCATGATGAGGGAGTTTCTACCAGCTGATCCATAACCACTTGACCCTTTATTGACTTCTGAGTAATGAAATTTATGTTGAACTTAGAAAGTGACAACCCATTTTGCTAATCTTCTAGCCAGGTCGGCACTAGAGAACACATGTTTTAAGAGATTAGTTTTTACTATGGCATGCATTTTAGCATGGAGAAGATAGTGCCTCAACTTATACATAGTGAAGATGAGAGCAAGGAATTGCTTCTCCATCAAGGAATGATGAGTTTCATAGTCAACTAAAATTTAGCTAATGTAATAGACCATTCTTTCCCTCCCTGTGTTATCATATTGAGCCAAGAGAGCTACCAAAGCATATGGTGAGGCGACAAGGTAAAGCAAAAAGGGTATGTCTTGCATAGCCAACATCAATATGGGAGGATTGACCAAATAGGTTTTGATTGACTCAAAGTATTTTTGACACTCTTCATCCCATATGAAGCAAACATCCTTTTTCAATAAGTGAGTGAAAGGAAGGGTACGATCAACCAATTTAGCTATAAATCTAGGAATTTCCTAAATCTTTCCATGTAGACTTTGCAACTTAGTGATATTCCTTGGTGGAGGCATGTTAATGATGGCATCAATCTTATTTGTATCAACTTGATTCCATGGTGATAAACTATAAACCTCAAAAGTTTGTTGGCGTCAACATCGAAGATGCACTTATGAGAATTTAGTCTTGTCTTATAGAGTCAAAGTATTTCAAAGATAAGATGAAGGTTATTTACGTGATCTTGATGGGTTATGGATTTCTCCAATATGTCATCGATGTAATCTTCTAAGATCCTATGGATAAAATCATGAAATATTAGGGTCATTGCTTGTTGGTAAGTTTCTCTTGCATTATTTAATCCAAAGGGCATGACCACATAATAGAAAGTACCCCACGGGGTAGTGAAGGTTGTCTTGCATTGATCATCTAGGTTAATACAAATTTGATTGTAACTTGAGAAGCCATCCATTAAAGATAGTAATGCATGGCTTGCAGTTGAATCAATAATCATATATGTTGATCATCAAAGCTTGTACCTCTCCAATAGTCTTACGATAAATTCAACGTGTGCGGAACAAATTGCATCTCATTGAATACCTGTGGGTTTTTTATAGAAATCTAGCTCTTCTTTTGGAGTTTTGAGATAAAGGGAGAAGAAAATTTAAACATAAAACATAAAAGAAAATGCGGCAAAGCTTTTACAACATTTCAAATCCAAATCATTCCTATGATTGATATAAATAGACATGGAACCCCACATCCCTTCATTGTTGGAAAAGGAATGAACAACAAAGGCTAACTTTAAGCACAATGAAGACTTTTAGATCTTTTCACAAGTGGTGTTCATTAAGGTTCGATCAAACATAAAGATTCCTTATGGGTAGTAGAATAATATTTCAAAAATCACATGAACTCTATCTCCCAATACAACATAGCACAACAAAGTAATGACTTTCAGAAAAATAGAGAAGTCCAATGACATAGTACAATTTTCCTACGCTACTATTCTGCAACACAAGCATACAACATAGAGATCCACTCCTTAAACAATTTGGTTATAGCTTGCAAGACATAGTGTTTCATTCAGAACAACAATATAAAGAAAGAAAGCTTGAAAAAGGTCATACATGTATAGTCTCAATAAATTCTCCTCAATAGTTTGTGCTTTAATTACAAAATTAACTTTGAAAAAAAGGTTGGACGCCAATATGACAATAGTTTAAACCTTAATAGATATAGCATGCCAGAATAAAGTAGTTATGCAACTTGTTTATGAAAATAATTCTAAAAACCTTGAAAAAATAAAGAAATTATTTTCTTAACAAAGAAACTATCATTTGGAATCCAATCCTTCATTATGTCGTCACCCTCCTCTTATAGCCACCAAAAGAAAGAAACACCACCTCAATACAAAATTAATTGCTTGTAGATTTCAATACTTGATAGCTTGCAATCTGATCATAGACTCTTGGTTAGGACGCAAAAGAAATTTTCTCATTACTTCTCAACTACTGCATTAATACCCTTTAGATATTTAACAAAGATAGAAGTTCATCCATGATCAAATCCTAAAAAGCAACAGCCTAGCAAAAGGATTCCACTAACCAATCACATCACCTCAAGGAACCAACTCAAAGCTTTCATCCCAAGAACCAAGAAAAGGAAAACCAACAATTTCCGATAGTCTAGAAAATATATTATCTCATAAGAGGCATAGTCCTCCTTTAGTAGAGAAATGACATTTCATGTGGTCAAAGACCTTATGTTTTTTGAAAAATGTTTTTTGAAAGAACTTCTGCCATAATGACATGTGTCTTGGGCCCTCCTCCATAAATAAAATGATAAGAGAAAGTTGTGCAACCACCACATGTCGCATTGCCCATATTTCTTATCAACCCTTCATTAACTTGAACACTTTCATAGTAAAAAAAAAAAAGAATCCAAAAAATGAAAAACTAAGGCAAAGAAAAATTCTCTAGAGTTTTGGCGACTCACAAGGGCCTTCACTCATGGAGGTATGAACCCAACTCTTTGAAAATTCCTAAAATTTTAGGAAGGGGGAGTGTTGTGCTTGCCATTCTGGTTTGGTTGGTAAAGACATACTACAGATGAGCCTGTAGGCTTGATCAAGCTAGAAAAATTCTTTGAAAGACATGACCCCTGACCTTGTAGTAACCACTCCAAGGTAATGATAAAGGTGAAAAATACAAAAAATGTCGTGCTTAATGTCATCAATTGCATGCACCGTGCTTGAACTTGGGAGTTATGTAGAAGTTTGATCCTTTTGTTTGATGGCTTATGTAATTTTCTCTACTGTTTGCACATCTCTACCTAGGGAGAATAGGGGAGGTAGCCTATAATTGATCAAACATTGAAATCCTTTTTAATCTCTTCAAGTCTCCTTGCTAGGACCATTTGCCAATCATTGCACCTTTTGGCGACCTTGTGGGAGTTGACAATATCACTGGCCTTGATGTAAGCAATTCTTCAGTCAGTAATCTCGACATCTTTCAGAACCTCGTCGGAAGCCACACAAAGTTTGGAAATAAAAATTTGTGATTTCGCCACTTGAGAGTCACATACCTACAAAATGTGATTTCCATCAAGCCAATTTTTCCATTTATTTCTTGGACATCCCTTAAGAATTGAAAGACGGGTCTAAGAACACGAATTGCAACTAAAATCCGCTCCCAATGTGAAGATGCCAATCTTTTTAGTAGTAGAAGAGTCTTGATTTTTTGAGTGACAACCAACTCTTGGTTGAGTTGAGTCTCTTTGGTACTTTCATTCTCCTCTATTTGATCCTTTTCTTTGAGATAATTTTCCAGCTTGAAACTTATTCTTCGTACCTCTAGATCATGGGTTTGCAACATGGATACAACCTCTTATTTTTCTAAATTCAATCTTTCCATTTCTGCCTGTGCCTTCCTAAGGTTGTCAGAAAACTGAGATTGGACATTATCTAGCTCCTTCTATAAGTTTTCATGAGTACTTTTGTACTCCACGTTGGTCTGATGCTAGGTGATGAGGTCAGCTTTTAATGTCTCAATTTTGGCATGTAACTAAACTTGTTGGCTTTGTGCTTCTTCAAGCAATCTTGAGGTTTCACCTTTCTTACCCTAAATCTACATTATATGAGACCAACTCTACATCCTCAGCCTTAATCTTAGTCTGCAACCTACCCACTATTTCCCTTACATTCACCAAGTTTGTCTCACAATTTTTTAACTTTTTGTCAAACCTTTCATAGTCTAAATATACCACTTGTTGGGTGGTCTTAGCTAAGACCACCTTGTTGTGTGGATGAGTGTCATTTAGTTCTAGGCCCATCGTCTAGATGTCATAATCCTCCATTTGCATCTACCCCTTGGGATTAGCCATGAGTGGTGTCATGGTGATGATCAAGAGAGAATTCCTCTCCTCATTGTAACAGGCCTTGATTTTCTTAATAGTTGGCAACTCAATGTTCTTCAAAATCTGCCTCTATTTAGCATTTCATCGAGCCATCTTTGTTGCATTGAGATGGTCCTAGAGGGTTTTAGGGACATCAAAATTCTATGCTACAATTAGGGGCACCAGGAGGGAAACCAAAAAGGGTAATAGAAGGGGAGACTTCAGATGTATGAGCATGTGGAGAGGCAAAAGGGAGTGTTATCATGGCAAAGGGTGGCACACCCAACTGAGATTGAATAGGGGATTTTCCAGTAGGGGTGAATAGAGACATGGTAGGGAAGAAAGGTGTTTTCTCAAAAGTTGATAGGATAGGAGTGGAGATTAGCATGGATGTCTCAACTCTTTCAAAGAGGCCCTTAATAGGGAAGATAAAGAGTCAACAGTGGCCGAGATGGATGTTGCTTGCTTGGCATGTGGGGTAATCTCAGGAATTTCACTATGAATAGGAAGGGATGTATTTAGGACTATTAAGTTAGGGCTTGAGGATAGAGAATTCCTTTCCAAGAGGGGAGGAGAGTGGGTAACCAAAGATGCAGAAATAGGAAGAGAAGAAGGAGAAAAAATTACTTGAATCACAGTGGTCAACACATTCTGGAAGGTGGACTCCACTTCTTCTTTGCCTCAAGACAATGTATTAGATACACCTAGATCTTCAACCTGCCTTCTCTTTTCATGACCAGAACTAACATGTTTTGATCTCTTGGCCACTGATCCCTTCAAAAATTAGCCCTCAATGACCACAGTAGATGATGCTCTTGTGGATCGTCAGGGTATCTTTCCCTTACTCTGGGCACTGGAGGAGGATAGAGTTCATGAATCCTTTTGCCTCGAATCCCTCTAGCTATTGGATTCTCAAGGTCGGGGAGCCTAATGTAGAGCTTGTTCCATGTCAATTTCATGGATGGTTTCTAGATTATTGTCATCAGAGCTGGCCTCCTTATCATAGATGTACTTGAACTCTTCATCCTATTGCAATTTTCATACAAGAAGGTTGAGGCAATGTAGCTCCTATTGAAACCTCCAAAAATCTACCTTCTTTCTTTCCAACCAACCCTTTTTCTTCAGTTGTGTATTGATGGATTTATTTATTGGAAGGTTCCTATCATATGACACCTTTGGTGTATAGAAACTCAATCATTCTAGTCTCTTGAAAGGAATATGCTTCAAATCAATGTATACCTCTGCACCTTCTTGAGTCAAGTTCTTCCTCCTTTCAAAGTATTCCCACTCTTCATGCTTCACACTATAAATTTCTCATGGATTGTAGTCTAATTTATCACAAATGATGACTAATATCAAGGCTGCCAATAGATCTTTGATCTCTTTGTCACAAAATCGCTTTGTTAGTGATACTCGACTGTCGCAATATTGAGGGGGATCAAATATAACTTTGTCTTGTTTCTTCTCGTGCCATAGATCTTCTCAACACTGGTCACCTGGAGGTATGCCTCCAACATGAAGAATCTATCTGTTAAAAACTTGGAGAGTCAAAAGACTTATTGGGAAAACTATGAAACCTAATAAATGTGAAATTTGGACCCACGAAATAATCCACTAGGTTCGGTGAGATCTTCATCCATTGTAGAACCTCAAAAGAGAAATGACCCAGAGGGTGAGGAAAAAATTCTTGGAACACGGGCCTCAAAAAGTAATCCACAAACCCATAATAATCCCCTATTCTAGAAAGCATATGGGTCTATAGAGAAGCTGACTGAAGACAACCCCTTTCTTCATCTAGCCTAGACACTAGCACATTTTTCCTAAACCATTCAAAATTTTGATACAAAACCAAATGAGCCAATAAGGAAGAATACCTGAATTTGGAATTGGTCTCATAATTCTTTAGCTGGTTCAACATGTTCTCAGCTATTACTTTAGAAAAAACATAGTTCCTTTCGATTTCTTCCTTCTTTAGCTCAAAGGCCAACCCGAACTAAAAAGTAAGAACCTGAGCATTGTCATCAAGACCAAAAACCCAGGCCAGCATCGTGAATACTACCTGTGTGTCTCTTTTGAATATATCATATGACAGAGGAAAAGGAACATGACTTCTATCTAGTCGTTCCCTTGTTTATTCCTCATAAAATTTTGTCCTTCTAGCCTTTTCTTGCCTGAAAAGATCCATCTTTTCCTCATTGAAAAAATTTGAATCCTAGGTCGTAAGGATACACAACATATCCCCTGTGGCTTTAGTAGAAATAGTAACCCTAATCCTACCATTTTGGATAACCCCTATCACCTCATCTAATCTACTGGCATGAGCATTGACTAACTATGGGCATGGATACATAGTAGGCAACATGAATTGCGGAAAACCACAATCCCATAGCTGAAGTGCAAAACCCTTGATCATCCTGTACTTTTCCTTTCTTTGAAATGTGCATTCTCTGAGGCATTCATGGTTACTCAACAGCTTGGGGTCAAAGACATTGTTGGCATTGTACTTCCTCTCTCCTCACAAGCTTATCAATGGAAACCTTCTTATTGCATTTGAAAGGTCACTCCACCATTGGGGCATTGGTGAACAACTTCTGCCCAAAAACATTGGCATGTAACCAGGTCATTGACTTGAAGATGTAGCTTTCCTTCTAGAGGTTGAGGGTTCTGCCATGAGTGTATCAAAAGTTGCAAATAACTTCTTAGGGATAACAACCACTTTCCCTTTTCTTCTAAAGGAAAAAACTTACTTTTATCATAATTAATTTTCTTTCCAATGCATGCACTTAAGACTATGCTATTAGTATTGGGTCATTAAATGATGCCATTGAGGTGATACGTGTGGATTAGAGATTTGTATCCCTTCGGAATGCCAAAAATTTCATGAGGATGGAATTAGTACATTCCTTCCACCACCTCTTAATCAAAATAAATCATTGCTTCAAGAAGCATGCTTTTTTTCATACAAAACATGTCGAGGTGGTGCAACGTACCCTCAAAAAAATGTGACCATTAATTTGTCATAGTTTTAGCATGTTAATCCTCGTATTTTCTCATTAATGAGCTAGTTGGCACTGATGATGGAGAAGGACACATGTCAACAATCAACACACAAGAGCATTTACTCCCAATGCCTGAATTTATTTCTTAAGCCATTCTATTGGATCCTTCGTATGATTTATCTACCTTGCTTCATTTTGCCTCAAAATTCGCATTGTTGTCCAGCCAAAAATAGGCATTCCATTGGTTGAGTCTGTCCGTTGGCCTTTTCTATATGTAGCCATTCCACCTTTTGTAGCATTCATTCAAACATAAAATCCCTTAAGTTAGCTCATCGTCTGCTTATTTCCATTCCACCATAATTTGTCGCTTTATCTAAACATTGTTGGCTTAGGGACCCCTATTCAACTCCTTCCACAGAGACACCAATAGAACTTTGTAGGAGAGATTACTAGTGACCAAATCAAATGCATGGTGAAGAGATGTGACCCACTTATCATTATTACATTCAAATGGGTGGTGGATGCATAATTCATTACTACTGAGAACCAGCTTTGGAGCAACTGCAATGTGCTTCACTGCTTCATGGCCTCATTGTTGGACTTGAACATGTCCAAGCCTATGATAATTGAGTTGTACCATGATATGTTTGACACCTCATTGATGGAAGGGCTTGGTAGGGTAGTGAGAGTGGACATCCTTGGTGTTGGTATCCTGAGCGTGTTGGACCTCCAGAGGCATGTAAACTTTGGTATAGCTGTGCCCTAGTTACCCTTTCTCTCTGACTTCCACACTATGTACATTGAAACACACAGCTACTCCTCACAGGTGGCAGCAATTTTTTTGTTGCATGAGTACGATGTGGAGTAGTTTATAGGACTGTCCTAGAGGAAACACTTTGACTTCCTGGTGAAGAGTAGCAATGAGTAGGCCTTCAACCTACATTTGTGTCTATTGTGTTTTCAACCCTCCTTTTGTAACCATATAGAGAAGAAGAGAAAGAAAGAAGAGAAAGAAAACCTGATGATGAGCCTTTTTTGCTTCCTAGGTGATGGCCAGAGGCAATTCCTGACTGCTTTTGCATGTTACCCCTCTTTTGAATCTTTTTCTTTGTAACTTCTTTTGAGAGAGCCTTATGTTTGAATCTAATCCTTGGGCTTGCATGTATGTAGAATTATTGATAAATATAATACAAGCTATTTGTTTCTTTAGTGCCTTCTTAGTTGCTTTATTCTTAAAATTTTGAAATATTTACAATTTTTTTTACATATGGTACATAACTGTTTAAAATTTTCTAAGAACTGTGCATTATAATGGAAAATATTTAAATAAATACTGTTCATTGGTATACCTAAAGTGTTTCCTTCCATATCTTCAAGGTTGTATGCATTATTTTCTTTGCATGTGCTGATTTGGAAGGGTCCCTTCCATAGTACTTCAAATTTAGTGTGTTTCCCTGGTTTTGCATTACGTTCATCATGCTTTACCACTAAGCTCCCTTCTTTGAATTTTGGACTATAGGTCTTTTTGTCAAACCATCACTTGACTATTTTCTATTGGTTGATAATGGCTCCATGAGCCTTTTCTTTATCTTCCTCTAGTTTGAGGAGTTATGCTAGTCGTACCTCCATTTTTCCATTTTCTTCAATCTCTAGGGCTTTCAATAGTTGTAGAGAATTAATTTCTATGGAAATGGGTATCACTACCTCTTTTTTGTACACCAAATCATAAGGGGAGGTCTTAAAAATCTGCTTGGGGTAATTCGATCTGCCCATAAAGCCGCTTGTAGATGTTTGTGCTAGTCCCTTTGCCACTCTAACCCAATGCATTTAATTAACCTAATTAGGTTTTTGTTGGTGGACTTTGCTAGCCTGTTCCCTTGTGGGTAGTAGTTTGATGATGTTTTAAGAAAAATTCCATGCCTAATAGCAAAATCTGACATCCCTGACCCAACAAAAGCTCAGGCATTGTCAGATATGATGGTTTTGGGTGGCCCAAATTTGGTCACTATCTCTTCAAGGAAATTAACAATCTTCCCTTCCTTTGCATTCTTTAGGGCCATGACTTTCATCTATCTTGTAAAGTAGTCAGTCGTTGTGAGGATCCACTTGTGTTTGACACTAGAAATAGGATTTATCATATTGATAAAATCCAAACCCAACTAGGCAAAGGGTTCTTTAGTTATAATTAGGCTTAGGGGTTGAGCGACATTCTTCCTTGTACCAACAAAATATTGGCACTATGGCACTAGATGATGTGCTTCAAAAAACATAAAGGGATAATAATATCCTGCCCACATTATTTTCAAAGTGATGATCTAGGTAGAAAAGTACCCAACTTGAGGACTATGGTGAAATTTATTAAGAACTCTTTTTGCTTGCAGGTTGTCGAGACATCGAAGCAACACACCATCATAAATTTTTTTAAATAGTACATATTCAATTAGTACATACCTAGCACCTTGCAATTGGTAATACCTCCTTTTATTGAACAGAAAACTAGTTGGGTAATATCCCTTTTTCATGTATCGTGTTCTATCAGCAACCCAAGACTCGTTAGACTCAAATTGGTTAGAGTAGACTTGATCGGTCTCCTTTTCAACCACAAGACTTGTTTCCTACAAGATGTATTCACACATACCTCTTCCCCAGAAAAAAAATAGTTGGTTAGATATCTACATCATATTATAGGATCTTGGTGATCTAGTTTTCTCCTTTTTCAGTGATTTCACCCTTTGTGATGTATTCCCACACACTGGGATGTGCTACAAGGATAGTGATTCTGTTGGTTGACACCAAGTGTTGAAATTTTTTTAACTTTTAACTATGGAAAAAGCTTGCACAAATTTATACTTCATCTCATAACATTTCAAAGTTATGGAATGGAATGCAATAGGATGTTCTCCTTCATCTCGATTTCCTTTCTAAGTTAGCAATGAAGCTATGCTATCCTAACCACTATATACATAGAGTAGGAAATATTTGGAGAAATATGGATTAGCTAAGACCAGAGCAACAAAAATTTCTATCTTTATTTTCTCAAAATCTTAGTTCCACTTGAGCAACAGATTATTTATAAGCATTACTGTGATAGGCCTCACAATACCAATGAAGTTTGAAATGAACTTGTTGATGAAATTGATTTTCCCTAGAAATGACTAGAGTGCTTTCTAGTTTACTGGCAAGGGTAGTTCCATTATGGATCTAACCCTTTTCGGTATCTATTGATATTCCCTCTTTAGAGACTACAAAATTGAGTAGCCTACCTTGAGGTACCCCAAAGACACATTTTTTTGAATTTAGAGAAATCCCTAACTGTTGGCATTTCTAAAAAACCTTTTCCAGATTCTCGAAGTGATCATCTTTTGATTTTGAAAAGACTGCTAGATCATCTAGGTATATTAAAATGACCAGGTTGATTAAACCTCTAAAAGCAATATCCATTGCTTGTTGAAAATATGTGCTAGCATTTGACATGCCAAACAACATTTTGGCATATACAAACATTCCCCACTTAGTGGTAAAATTCATCTTGTGTTGGTCACTCTCCTTCACATATACCTAGTTATATCTTGAAAAACCATCAAGTAGCAAGAACATTTTGGATCTAGCTACTGTTTGTAGAATTTTCTCCATTGATGGCAAAGGGTAATGGTCCTTCAATGATGCCTTGTTTAAGTCTTAGAAATTAACAAAAAATTTGATATCGCCATTCTTTTTTCGGACAGGTACTAGGTTTGACACCCAAGTGGAATGTTTGATTGGGTATATTATCTTTGACTGGACCAACTTGGTGAGCTCATGTGCCATCAATGCTTCAACCTTCAGGTTGACAGGTCTTTGCTTCTATCAGACATGCTTAGACCCTTCCTCCAAGTTGATGGTATGCTAAATTATACTGAGGTTGTAACCTCTAAGGTCATCATAGGTCTAGTCCATAACTCCATCGTACTCATAGCACAGATCACTTTCCTCCAAGTCAATGGTATGCTAAATGATACTAAGGTCATAACCTCTAAGGTCATCATAGGTCTAGGCCATAACTCCATCGTACTGATAGCATAGATCCCATAGTCTTTCTTTATCTTTTAGCAAGACCTCTTTTCTAAATTTCAACCTTTTGTCGCCTTCAACATCAAGCTCTTCATAATCTCTTTCATCTACAATGGACCTTCATTTTCCATTTCTCACATCTTCACAGTCAAAGAGGTTCTCGAGGGAAATCAATTCTCTTAGAAGCTTGTTTCCTTTTAATTGGATGACTTGCCCATCAAAAAATTCCATTCCTAGGGTTGGAGTGTTAGGAACCATTCCTCCTTTTTGTATGAAAGTAGCTATTTGAGTGTCATCATTAAAAATCTACCAATTTTTGTCATTTTTAGGAATTGAGGGTAAAATGATGACCTATACTACATTTTTCCTAGTTGAGTCATAAGTTGGTTAGAATTGTGACCCAACCGATGCCATTCAATAAGCTGTGTTGTTTCGAGATAAAGGAATAACTTGTATGTTGAAGGATTCAAAACTCTTAATTAGGTCCCAAATTTGGTGTTTATATGACCTCATTCAGGTATTCCTTGTTGTTGCTTGACCACATAATTGGCTCACTACCAACTTTGAATCTTCAAAAACTTGCAGTTTCTTTATACCCATTACTTTTACAAGGTTTAGGTCGTGGACTAAGGCCTCATATTCTGCATCATTATTTGAACATGAGAACATAAAATGGTAAGCTTTGAGAGTCTTAGATCCTATTGGAGAGAGTAATCAAACACGAGCACCAGAGCTGACTTTACACTTGGAGCCTTCGAAATGTAGGGTCCATAGATGATTATTAGATGGGTCATCGGATTTCTCCTCGTCCTTTATTAGTTTCAAAATTTTTTGATCACTGTTGAAAATTACATAAGTGCTAGCTTGGTCGCATGAAAGTTTTTGAATGGATTGGAATCAATGAATTGGTTGAGAAACAATTCTTCCTTAGGAGTCCACTCACTTGTATCCTCTTTATCTTCTTGCATTTCAACACAATATTTCTCCTATTGAGATATAGCAGTATGTACGGCTTCAAAGCATAGGAATGCATTGTCTGCAATATGTTTGGGATGCAAAGGTTCAAAAAGAATCTTCATCTTTGCCTCATGCTTGGTTCTAAAAATCAAGTGGGACCAGTCAAGTGCCAGATATCCACCAAGTTTGGTAGTGAAATCTATTGATGGACACATACCGAAAACTAGTGGAATGTCTATTACTACCACTTACTGCGTGACGCTTTGGCTTGGTACAAGAAAAGGGTTAGGGACAAATCTTTTATCCAACCAACGGTCGAGACCTTCTTCCCATACAGTTGCACAATTCCTTTTTCAAGGGGTTCATACTTAGGCTCCAAAGCATCTGGCACTTGTTTTGGCATAATAGTTGTGCTAGCCCCCAAATCAATCATATTATTATGCAAAAATTTGTCCCCTACTATAAGTGTTAAAAAGAAAGGTATAGAATTTTTTCTAATTACCTCTTTCTTTTTTGTGTCATCTACATCATTTGCATAAGCTGAAACTTTAAGAGCTTGAGGGGGAAGCAAGGATTTATCACCTCTGCTTTGATTGCATGGTTGAGTCGCATCCATCTGTGGGATTTGTTCTTCCACCTCTAATGCTTCTTGAAGTAGGATTTTTTTCTTAGGAATTGATATGACATCCCACAATGATACATTTTTAGGTGCCTTCTTCAATTTCTCCACCATGTTAAGCATCCCAGCTGTTTGAACCTTGGGCTTGAATGAGGGTATCCCTATTGTTTTTAGAAGAAAACGTTTCGACGTGACTGATTTTGGCACCTTTCTTATCTCTATCTCCACCATTGGTGAATTACGTTGCTATGGAAAAGGTTGGATGATGGCCGATGGAGCTTGCTTCTCCTATAGAGGTAGCTGATGCAGCTGTGGATGTGGAAAAAATTGTTGTACATACTATCTAGTAAGCCTCCTCTTAGATCTTGTGTTGTAATCCAACCATACCGACAAGGCACCAGTCATCAAAGTTTCATTTGTATCTACTTGTCTTCTTCCTCCACCCATGAGAACATCAGTTGATTAGGTGCAATGTCTGTCTCTTGTTCTAGGGACACCCCTTGCATTTTTGTTCTAAAATGAGCATTCTCCATTTTAGATGATCTATGCTCATCCAAATTCAGGGGCAAGCCTTTTCTCCCTTGTTTTTTCATCCATTTTTTCATATTTCCCCTTGGAAAATTCTATGGAAGATGACCATCATTGCATGGGAAACACCATACATCATCCTCTTCCGCCAAATTATTCTACCCTTGGATCATTTCTCTGCTTTGAATGAATTTTACTATTTGAAATGGCATGATGACTAGAACTATCTAGTTCACAAATGTCATCTATTGGAATCCTCCATGAGGAAACCATTGGTACGTATTTTGTTGATAGGAAGGCCTCTTTCTGTCATAGGTCTGAGTGTTCAGCTTTAGAGGAATTTCCTGCTATCATTTAAGAATGACCAATTCATTAACAATAATCCACATGAGACCCTTCATGTCTTTAATATCCATCATGATTGAGTTTGAGCTTGACATGCTACTTTGTGTGGTGGGATACACATACATAGATTGGGGCATATCTGATGTGCTACTTTACATAGGGGAAGTACTCAAACAAGCCCCTTCTTGAGATGTTCTAGAGGGTTTTGCAAACATAGGCATGGTGGGTCATGGTGGGAGCTTCCCAACATTAATTAGATTGTTTTTCACTCATACCGCCACCTCATATGCATTGGGAAATATATCTCCCCCCATGGAAGTTATCATAACTACGATGTCTAGATTGATATCCTTTAGATAGAACATGAACATCATCATAGCTAAGGGTTGGGTAGTCATGGGAATCCTCTGCCAAGTTTTATCAAACTTGGTGTTGAAATCTCTCATGGTTTATCTCAAATCCCTTTTAATGGTGATTAATTGATGCAATAGTGAGGAGCGATCTCCATTTTCTGAAAAGCATTTGAATAAGTGCTCTTCGAGCTAGTCCTAGGAGATGATACAACCTAAGACCAAAGATCGATACCAATCTAGGGCCTTTCCCTTAAAGGAGGTGGCTAGCAGCCTTAGAGTGATATTCTCCTTTACTATATTATGTACCCTACATACCTCCACTATATCTTGAAGGTGTTCAAAAGGGGTTTTTAAACCTTCTCTAAAGAGTCTTGGAATAGCCTTGAGGGAATTAGTAGGTATAGTAGGCCATACATTTGGGGGTGTGGGTGGTTGTAGCGGGCTACCACTATCCCATGTTATGAAATTCCTAAGAGCAAGAGGAGGTACGTGAGCCATAGAGAAAATATTCCTATGAATCAGATATATAGGTAATATTATTTGGAATTTTAACCCTCCAAGTGGAGTAGATAAGGCTCCAGATACTAGGATTTGACTTCTTGCTCTATTACTTCTTACAGGTGATATAGAACCTATAAGTCTTCTCCTTATATGGATTGATGTAGGTAACGTAGAGTACTAGAAGGGACCTCCTGAGGATGCTCTTGTTTGGACTTTGGGAATGAAACTTCCAGTTTCCTTCCTTAGCCAGATTCAAGAAATATTTTTTTACTTCTAATCAAGTGTCATGCCAGAAAAAGAATTGTTGATCATCAAATCTTGCACCTCTTCGACAGTCTTATGGGAAATTCAGTGAGTGGGGGACAAATCGTGTCTCATTGAATACCTTTAGTTTTTTTTATAGAAAGTCAACTCTTCTTTTGGGGTTTTGAGATAAATGGAGAAGGAAATGTAAATATAAAACATAAAAGGCGATGCGCCAAATCTCTTACAACATTTCAAACCCAAATAATTCCTATGATTGATATAAATAGACATAGAATGCCACAACCCTTCATTGTTGGAAAGAGAATGAACAACAAAGGCTAACTTTAAGCAAATTGAAGACTTTCAGATCTTTCCATGAGCGGTGTCCATTAAGGTTTGATCAAACATAAAGATTCCTTATGGGTAACATAACAATATTTCAAAAATCACATGAACTCTATCTCTCGATACAACATAGCACAAAAAAATAATGACTTTCAAAAAAATAGAGAAGTCCAATGACAGTCCAATTTTCCTAAGCTACCATTCTGCAACACAAGCATACAACATAGAAATAAACTATCTGGATATAGCTTGCAAGACACAATGTTTCATTTAAAATGCCAATATAAAGAAATAAAGCTTGAAAAAGGCCATACATGCATAGTCTCAATAAATTATCCTCAATAGTTCATGCTTTAATTATAAAAAGACTTTGAAATAGAGGTCGGATGCTAATCCAATAATAGTTTAAACCTTAATAGATATAGCATGCTATAATAAAGTAGTTCTAGAAATTATTTCTGAAAATAATTCTAAAACCCTTAGAAAACTAAAGAAATGCTTTTCTTAACAAAGAAACTATCATTTGGAATCCAACCCTTCATTATGTTGTCGCTCTCCTCTTATAGCTACCAAAAGAAAGAAACACTTCCTTAGTACAAAAGTAATTGCTGCCAGATGTCGATACTTGATAGCTTGCAATCTGATTGTAGACTCTTGGTTAGGACAAAAAATATCTTTTCTCATTAAATCTTAGCTACTGCATTAATACCCTTTAGATATTTAACAAATATAGAAGATCATCAATGATCAAATCCTAAAAAGCAATAGCTTGGAGAAAGGATTCCACTGACCAATCACATCACCTCAAGGAATTGACTCAAAGCTTCTGTCCCAAGAACCAAGAAAAGAAAAACCAGTAAGTTCTGATAGTCTCCAAAAGATAGTATCTCATAAGAGGCACAATCCTAACATGTCACATGGTCGGAGACCTTATATTTTTCAAAAAAAAATTTGGAGAAAACTTCTGCCATACTGACACGCATCTTGGGCCCTCCTCCGAAAATAAAATGATAAGAGAAAGTTGTACAACCACCATGTGGTGCATTTCCCATCTTTCTTACTAGCCTTTCATTAACCCAAACACTTTCACAGCCAAAACAAAAGGAAGCTAAAGACCAAAAAACTAAGGCAAAGAAAAACTCTTTACAATATCTATATTAGGCAACAAAAAATCATCCTTAAGAGAAGCCTTATTAAGATCGCTAAAGTTGATACATATACGAATACAACCATCATGTTTACTAATGGAAACTATATTCAAAATCTAGGGGGAATAATCAATCAGATGGATAAAGCATGCTTTCAACAGTTTCTCTATCTTGGTTTTGACCATTAATGCCACCCTAGGATTGATCTTTCAGATTTTTTTCTTAACCAACTTGGCATCGGGACATAGGATGATATTATGAACCACTCTAGATTCATCAATATTGGGAATATCCTCATACATCCAAGCAAAGATATCAAGATGAGAATGCAAGAGATCAGAGTGTTTGTTTGCTTCTTTTGAATATAGACACTTCCCAATCTTGATCACTTTTTTGAAGGATTTAGGATCCATTGAAAATTCAACAATATGTCCTTTAAGAAGGGAACTACAGTCTTAGGATGTGATATTGTGACATCATTATCGACATTAGTAAGAGGGTCTTCCTCATCAACACTCAAAATAGACTCTCCAAATTACACTTGACTATGCAAGTGATACAAGAACTATTTCTTGTGATGATAAGGAGGAAATGGGTAATAGGAACCTAGAAATTCCTCTAGGAGTTCATTCAAAGAGAAGAAATATAGAGGGACCTTCTTGGTCTACCCCTTTTCCACTATTAACTCAAGATGAACCAGGCTCAACAGGTTAGCTGAAATCATATTAGCACTCCACCATGGCTTTTTCTTGGATTCTCCTATAGAGCATCCCAAACCCAAATAGCATTGTTGTTGCTTGAACTAGATAGGGACCTAAATTCCTTGCTTGATATGCCCTAGGTCTTTCTTCCTATAGCCATATCAAGAGGTGAGCTCGTAGCTAAACCTGTAACAATTTTGTAAAAATTCTAGAGGTAGTGGTTCCATGTAGAGAATTTCATTCCACCAATGAATGTCAAACATCTCTAAGAGAGTAGCCCCACCTTCTTTACTAGGCTCACAAACATTAATCTCTTTTAAAGGAGGGGGATTACTCTCCTCAACATAGGAAGGAGTGATTTCCTGAAAAGTATCACACTTCTCCTTCTCTGTAGGAGTGTCATCTTCCTTTGTGTCAAGGGTACCTAGAAGATCTATACAAGAGGGGTTTTCCTTGTATTTTTCAATGAAGAATTCAAAGAAATTCAAGGAGCCCCAATTGTCACCGAGGAAAGAATTCATTTGAGAAGCAGACAAGGGAGACTTAAGGTCCTCTAATTTAGGTGGTTCTTCATTTCCAACACTCGCTCTAGGAACAACTTCCACATAGGTTATTGATGAAGAACATGCCATAGCATCGACGATCAAAGATGGAATACAATTCTTGAGGGTAGATACAACCAAGCATGACCAGTAGCCGCTAGCTCACATAGGTGAATAGTTTTTGGATTTTCTTTAATTGTGACTACTCAATTATTTGTAACAAACTTCAAAGAACAATGTAAAGTGGAAGTCACCACACCCATTGCATGAATCCAAGGTCTCCCTAAGAGGAGGTTATATGGTAATGGGCTAGGAATCACATAAACCAACGTGGGTAAGGTAATGGGGCCTAGCTACAAAGGTAATATTATTGTACCTAGAGCTTGGTGGTCAGTGTTATCAAATCCACAAATGTACAAGGAGGAAGCCGCTAAGGAAGATGAATCAATTTTAATCTTAGGTAATAGGTCTACACCACATATGTTGAGGTTCGAACTGGTGTCATCAAGGGTACACCTAATACCAAGATATTATTAACATTTATTATAATCATTAAGGGATTTTCTTGCTTCTACACATCTGGAGGTGGGAATTCTTGTATTAACATCCATAGGCCTAGCAGAGGTAGGCAAGAGAATCTTTTGTAAAGTTTCTTAAAGGATCTCTTGCTAAACTGAGGCAGTCTAAAGCAAGTCACAAAATGAGATCTTAGCCAGAGTAACACAAAGTTGCTCGACAAGATCATAATCACTTGGTGCTTTGATCGGAGGTTTAGGTGTTGAAGGAAGGATTGGTTGAGAATGTGGTAAAGAAGTAGGAATAGATGCTTGTGATGTAGGTACAAAAGGTTTTTGATTCAATTTTTGTTTATTACTCCTTGTAGGATATGTGTGCCCAACAACATTATAAGATGTAGAATCTATAGCTTTCATGAACCTTGAATATAGGTCCAATGAATCATGCTATGACATGAAATCCCATAAATAGAAGAGTCAATTGAGGTTTCTTAGGGCTCAGAGGAGCCACAGAGACAACCACCACATTTACTGACTCGTCATCGTACCAAGAGGAATTTTTTTTGGGAGATTTATGGATAGGGGAGAGTGCTTCTAAGAAGTCATCTAGAGTGTCTTCCAACATATCAAAATATTCCTTAGAAAGTTCATTATCACAAACATCAAACATCACAAAGAAAGATCTAATGTTCATGTTAGGTTCACCAAAATGTGATATAAGAGGGATTTGTTGCACACGGGTCTCTCCTTTCTCAAGAGATCACTAAGGAATGAACTGCCCTTATACACCTTAGAATAATAGATTAACAGAATGATAAGAAACTAAGATTCATGTGTGCTTCAGGAAAAACCACTTAGAGACCATGAGAGAGAAAAACCAAGAGATTCTTTCTCAAAAGAGGGAGCTCTTGGCCAAAAGATGTCACCATAGTTTTAGGACACCAACATGATGCACTGTCATCTATAAGACGTGATGCACTGTCATCTACAGGATGCATTGGAGTCCTAAGCAACTGAAAAAGGAACACAAATGGACAGAAACAACCTTTGCTACTAAACTCAGGCCTAAGGTGTGTTGAATGATATAAATAGTTAGAAAACTAGAAATTGAAATGAATGCAAGGATGCTTGGAGAAAGCTTACCTTTCTCTAGAAGTTCAAATCTTCACTCCAAGCTCCTTTTCATGACCTACACACAAAAGAATGAGAAGAAAATTGATGGGTGGCTATATAGGGGCCTACCTCAGTTAGACCCTCATTTTGGTGTTCCTACCTCCACGAACAACCAAGTTGGAAAAGAGTGCAAATGAAGTAAGAAAAGCATGTGGTGAAAGAAAAACCCACTCAAGAGTAGAATCCACACCACAAAGCATGTGGTGAAAGAAAAACCAACTCAAGAGTAGAACCCACACCACAATATAGTAAATGAACAAGTATGAAAGGAGATTGAAAGGGAGAGCATTACCCACGGGCCTAGACCCTCTCCGGTGCACATAGATGCATTGTTGAGTGCTTGCTTGAGAGTTTTTGCTTCTGCTAGGAGGAACTTAGTCTAGCATGGCTTCAGTTGTGAGAGCACTACTAGCAGAAGTGAAGAAAATTTTGAACTGGAGCAAGCAACAAGAAAGCTTGAGTGATGTCTTTCAAGCCCCAAATGAGAGCCAAAAAGGGGTTTTTAATGCTTGAAAGGGTGGGAAAGAGCCATTAATTTTAGAATGTAACTACTAGGACACGTTTCTCAAGGGTTAGTATTTTAGATTCCATGTTTTCAAATTAAGAAACCTACAGGATGCTAGCGCTTCACGTAGATGTTTGCATGTCGCACGTGCATCCACATCCTAGATTTTGCAGAAACATGTCACCAGGCTTTCGTCACTTAGCCACAAGTCTACATGGAGTCAAAATCACAAAATTTTGACCCATGGGATTTTTTCATTAATGTTTCAAGGCATCATAAATTATAGGAAAAAAATGCAAAAATGTGGAATTGCCACTAGGTGCAATTCTATGAAATTATAGGAAGATTATCCAAAACATCAATTTCAATTTAAAAATATATATATATTCATTTTTAACATCACATCCTAGGTTTTAATTTTAATTTTCAACTTCAAAAATATTTTCATTTTTAGGTTCAATAAAAGGATTTTCATTTTCATTTTCAATAAAAAAGATTTCCATTTCCATTTTCAACAACAAAACAGTTTTCATTTTCATTTTCAATAAAAAGGATTTTCATTTTCATTTTCAACAATAAAACTATTTTTATCTTCATTTTCAACAACAAAACAATTTTCATTTTCATTTTCAACAATAATTTGACTCAAATCTTGAGCTCTATGAATATTATTGATGTCAAGATTGTTATATCCAGGATCTTTTAAATCTCTCATAACACCATTTCCATTTAATTCAAAAGTGGATTTGAAGATGTACCTAGACTTTTTACTATTGAAACATTCTCCATAGCATTGAAAGGGGTATTTGAAGACATAATAGAAGTAGTTTGTATATTCTATTAGCTTCCACATACACCTCTTGCAAATTTGCATCAGCTACACCCATGGTATCCTCAATTTTTTTATCTTAAATAGTTGTGGAATTGGATGCTTCAACATCATTCATTGATTGAATTTCATTCTTCTATATCTTTGTCTTTTTTCCTCCTTCTCTCTCTTTGTTTCAATTTCTTCAAGGGTCAATATCTTCTTATCTTTCCTCTTATTTTGACATTGTCATCCCATGATTGAAAAATTTCAAAGTATATACAAATGAATGTCAAAAAATTGAAAGTATTCCTTCTTTGTTCCTCCTTCAAATGAGTAGAAATTGAACAAAATTCCTCTTCCTCCTTCAAACAAGTAGAAATTGAACAAATCTCCTCTTCCTCCTTCAAACAAGCAATAATTGAACAAAATTCCTCTTCCTCCTTTAAACAAGTAGCAATTAAACATAACTCCTCTTCCTCCTTCAAACAAGTAGCAATTGAACAAAATTTCTCTTCCTCCTTCAAACAAGTAGCAATTAAAAAAAATTCTCTTCCTCCTTTGAAAACAAGTAGCAATTAAACAAAATTTCTCTTCCCCCTTTAAACAAGTAGTAATTAAACAAAATTATTCTTCCTCCTATGAAAAAAATAGCAATTCAGCAAAAAAAAATTCTCTTCCTCCTTCAAACAAGTAGCAATTAATTTTTTTTTTCTCTTCGGACTCCTTTGAAAACAAGTAGAAATTCAACAAAATTCCTTTGTAATAGTGTCCCAATGATGCCTCCTTTCAAAATTGAAAAAAATCCCAAGTTGAAGAGCTTCTACAAGACAAAACTTGATAGAAAATAGGGAATATGTCATAGACGACTCTACAAAACAATTCATAGACCCAAGATGTACTTGTTTGATAGTAAAATTAAAAAAATGGTCAAAAATAACTTGAGATCCCATTGAATAAACGAGATTCCAATTTATATAAATTGGGATCTTGTTTACTAAGCGTGATCCCAACTTTTATAAATTGGGATCCCATTTCTTGAAATTTGAAATGTAGGCTAGTTTTTTTCTTTGTTAATAGGTTTGGGGATCCGAACCTAAGCTTTGGACCTGGTTTGACCTGCAAGTTGAAGGTCCTAGCAATGCCACAAGAAAACAATGACTTTGGGCATACATTTGAAGATATTTTTTGCAATTTTTTTTGATGAAATTAAAACCCATTATAGATGAGATTGTAAGGAAAATTAGATGTGGAAAACAATTATCCTAACGTTAATACCTCAGGAAAAAATGCTGATACACTTTAAAATTTACAATTACAATCAAGTTAAGATGCTCTATGAAATAGATTTCAGAAATAAAGTATTTGACAAACACACATGAACACCAGATATACGTGAGAAAACCCTTACGGGAGAAAAACCCACCACACCAAGAGAAATCACTTTGTATTACAGTAATAAGGATTACATACAATTGTCATACTTATCTTTCTATTGTCTTATTTACAGCAGCATTCACCATGAACAATAATGCATAGGAACCTTTTCTCTTTACAGTCTTTTCAGAATCAAATTCACATTGATACAGTTTGAACTCTTCACTCTCCACTATTGAGCGAACCAACCTCTTACAAAATTGCAAACACAAAGTATATCTTTGTTGCTCCATGTCCGTCGAGCTTCCTCACAGAATTGTCACAATGAACAAACTCCCAACAGTTCTAATTTGGCTTCTCTGATTCGTCCACTAGATTCCACGTATGATAGTTAGACGGTCAATAGAATTCATAATGCACTAGCATTTTGGTGAGACACTAACAGTGTCTCACCAATGCCATATATACTTCATACAAATGTCTCCAAGAATCATCCTAGTTGCTAGGATGTTCTATCGAGCTTCATTAGCTACACCGAGCCACCAAGCAGTCACCCAGACTTACTGCTTTCACCAAGAGATCATAGCAAGTCACCAAAGGTATACTGCAGACATAAGTCATATCGAGCTCCAAATGATAGTCGGCAAGACAAAAGCTTATCGCCAAGACGTCTTCCCATAACCATTAAGTTACCCCAATAGCCATATGCTATCGGCCAGAGTTACACCGAAGGCTATCACTTTGTCACTAAGACATATCCACATCGGTAGGACATCTTACCAATGATATTTCCTTTGGCCAAGTCTCCTCGATGAATACAAAAAAAACATTGTCAACATAACTTTTGCTTTCGCGGTGACTTCTCACCGAGCCAATATGAGTTACCCCGAGAGTCATCCCTTGAGCCTCCATCAGTGAAACATTTTCATATCACCTAGACTTTATAATGAAGGCTTAGAGTTACATCGATAACTCCTGAGTGTGTCCCTGTTGGCATGACTTTCAACTATTGATAAGACCTTTCTCTGAGACTCTTTGTTACGGCAAAGACAACATATGAATTCTTGTCGGTAAGACATTCACTGTTCACTGAGACTTCTCCTCGAGTGTTGAAGTCACTCTGAAGCCCCAGTCACCATGAGTCACTTTTATTCACGATTGAATGGCCTGTTGCCAGAGGTCTCCTGAGTGCTATAAGGTCACAACGGACACACTATGTAATAGCAATAGACTCCTCAGTGTACAATTCGGTAAGACAGTAACAAGGTCACAGTGACCTGGTCATAACTGAATAAAGCAAACTACTAGTCAGCTAGACGTTGAACCTGTCACGCCGACTTGGCACTCATGGAGGTTTCAGCCTGTATAGTTTGAGGCACATATTTCCAACAGAGATCGTGTAGATTCCAAATATGTATTTTTTAACCATTGGATTAATTTTTTTATTTTTCAATTAATTTCTAATGAAACAGGTCCATAAACTTGAATTATCAAGGTTTTTAAAAAATTTAATAACTTTTTATCAATATAATTTTTTGATGAATAGATTGCACGAAAGCGTACTTTAGACAATTCTTTAAAAAATAAAAATAAAAAAATTATAAGTTTAGGTTATCTTATGCGTGACATACATGACGATTTTTCAAAATGCCAAATATGGCCAATAAAAAATTAACAAAAAAAATATTTAATAAAAAATTACAAAAAATATGGAAAGCGTGCTTCAGTGAGTTACAAATATTTTCCCAAAATGATTTAGAAAAATATGATTATTTAGGTCAAAATATGGATGACGTACATGTGCATGGTATGGTAAAAAAAGGACTTTTAAATAGTGGTTTTTAGAAATGCCTATTGAAAATCAATTTGTATCATATGGGTATTGAAATAAATTCCATATTTGGAAACTACACTCCGAGTACTACATTTTATGATTAGTGACTTTTTTCAAGATTCCATCTCTAAGTGCTTCAAATTTTAAGGTCAAATGTGTCAAATTTTAAAAATCAAGGAAAACACTTCCATTAAATGGCCAAAAAGTGGACTCAATTTCTTGCTAGCACCTAGTAGGATTCCCCCTCCCCTTTTGAGAGGAAGAAGCAGCCTGCCACTGCATTACAAGGTAAGTCATTTTTGGCTACACCTTTCCCCCAGTTTTATACTTAACATAGTTTTGATAAAGTACATCCATTCTTGGGGGAAAAGGACCAATCAGAGAGGGAAAAAATGATGTAGTGAATATCCCCCATGTAATACCATTGGTTGATATCTAGTGTCATGCATGGCGTGCACTACACCTTCGCGAGAGAATTTTAGATACCCATGAATGATGGAAGCAAATTTTTTCACAAAAAACTAGCCATGGGATGCCTAACTTCACTTTGAACAAGTCAGATTCTAGAATGATGTCAAAGGTAGCATTCATATCCCTAGGTCCTACTAGGATGAAAAGAGTTATAGAACCATAAGAAGCAAGGGAGAGGCCATCATGAGTGTATCTATGGTTGTCTTTTTTTTCATATTCCTCTTCTTGTAAGGAGTTTAGCAAAAGAGTCTCCTCCATAATGAAATTTACATGACTCGTGGGGTCCATAAGGACTCCTATCACAATGTCACCATTGATGTGAGTGAGAATATATAGAGGAGAAGATTTTTTATTCATGGGTAGATCCTATGATGTAAAATTTATGTCTGGTGAACTAGTCACAAGTTGAGGGGGAGGACTATGAGTAAATGAAACCACATTTTAGTACGTTGAGGCCTTAGGAGAAGAACTAGAAGAATCAATAATCAAATTCACATAGTGAGATAGAAATGGGTCCATATAAATTTGAATTCATTGTTCACCTTAGCCACAAACTTTCTTGTATTCTATTTTTTCCTATCAAGCCAAATGGTACTGTTGTTGATGTGGTCTTGTATCTCATGGTATAGGTACATACAATGCTTACTATCATGCCCGTGAATACAATGGTATTGGAAAAATGTATTCACCTCATACCAATTGGGGTAAGGCTCTCTAACAGGTCAAGGATCTTTAAGGTTATAACTTTATACTTTAACTTCTTCAAAATAGAAGAGTAAGATTCAGATAACTTTGTCAACTATCTATTGCACTTGAAGCCCTTGTCATTAGACGTGGTGACTACATTTGCAACAGATTTTTCTTTTCTTGAAATCAATATGATAAACCTTCCTTTGGGTTGGGAGCATGAGGAAGATCCCCCAAACTAAACAACCACCTATTGATATTCCCACAATGCTACACACAAATTCACAAAGGATACTTCATTAAGGTAAACTTCTCTTGCTAAGGTCTCTGCAGGTTTCCAATGAACACCTTATGCACGTTTAAGTTGGGTAGTGGGTAAGAAATTTGTGAAAAGAGTGCTTGATATCAAGCAATGAAATCAATAATATTCTCATTCTCTCCCTACTTGCATTGGATGAGATCCAAGAAGGACATATTCAACCCGATGTTAACCTAAAACTATTGTTGAAACTGATTAACAAGCTGATCGAATGGGAATATGGAGTTTTCAAGAAAGGAACAGTAGCACTCTAGTGTTGTGTCCTTGAGATATTGAGGAAATAATTTTTCCATCAAGGCATCATGGTGAAATAAGTTCATACACATCACATTGAAGGCTGACACATGTGTTTAAGGGTCTCCTTTACCACCATATTTCCCAAATTTAGGAATTTTCATCCCTTGGGTGATGGGACTGTTTAGAATCACCACCAAAAAAGGACTATATTAGAAGAAAGGTTGAAAGATAGGTTGGGTAGAGGCTTGTGACAAACTCGCCAGCTGGTTCTACATTTGACCCATATTTTGTAGCAAGGAATTCAAAATAGGGTTAGGTAAAGAGATAGGGCCAATGGAGCCACCACCAGAGCTACCACTGAGACCACCACTAGAGCCACCACTAGGGCCATCACCGTAGCTACCACCATAGATGTTGTTAGATCCACCACCAAAGCTACCACTATAGCTGTTGTCAGAGCCACCACCATGATCACCACTAGATTTTTCATTAGAGCCACCATCAAAGCCACCAAACATATCAAAACTATCAAACTCCATTTCACTAGAAATCCCATTATCAAGGAAAACATTTCCCCAAGAGGAATAACATTGAATTGTATAGGTATTCTACTCACTTTGACAATAAGAGGTAGATCAAGAGCAAAAATATTAATTGAAGGACCCATTTCAACCATGCATACCGATGTCATAGGCATTGAGACATCGATTTTCCTTTCATAAATTCTAAGCACATGACCTCAGGTAATACTTGACCTAGGTTTTTAATAAGAGACATATGATTCTATTAAATTGATAAGGCCATAGAGAAAATCTATGCATGTTCGATCCTTGTCTAGCATATATCTGATCTCATTAACAACTCTAGTGACCTTAGCCATGTTTTGATCTTTTCCTAAATGGTTCATGAGATCCAAAATACTCCTGTCTAAAGCTAGGAGGTGTTCTATGGGGATAGGGATAGCATCATCCTCATTCAGAGGTGGAGTTGTAAGAGAACATGAGGAGTAGGAGTGTGGGTGGTTTCATCAAAGAAACTAATCTCCACTATCGATACCGTCTCCTATGAAGTGAGAGCCATAGTGACCCTTGAGAAGTCCATCTCTAAGTGTTGTTGTAACATGCTTCGTCTAATAATGTATCTAGAATTGTACAATGAGTTGTGAAGCTCATAAAGTGTCACAATGCACAAGTCCACATCCTATGAAGACATGAGCAAAAGGACCTCAACACAAAGAAATGGATACTACAAGGTTCATGTTGGGTTCACCAAAATTTAGAGGGGGACCAACTGCTCAGGATCCTAGGTCATGGGAGGGTGTAGAATAATCTACTACCTTGATCTACCTCACACTAAGGGATTGTTTAAATAGGTTTTATTTTTAAGGGGTGAAAAGGAAGGAAAATTGATTTTCCTCTACCTTTTTGTCAACCTGAAAGGTTCAAGAAGTTAGTTGAGTGGGTTTTTAGAGTCTAGACCACAACTTAGGAAACTCGCTGCTAGGGGACTCTACTATGGGACACAAACAACAATTTGACAAGTTGGTGTCTCAGTTGGGTGTTGGCATCCATATGAACAAGCGTAAAGTATAGTCTTAAAACTGAACAAACTTGCTAACAACCTAATAACTATAATTTAATGCAATAAAATAAGAAGAAAGGAAATAAATAATGAAATAACAAGAAGAATACTTTAACTTGGTCTAATCTATGAATTGACAAAAGTGGGTGAGGAAAGCACACCTTCCTACCCATGAGTTGATATCTTTGAAATATTAACTCAACGAGCAACCTACACACACAAGACAAAAAAAATTTTGGGGCTATGTATAGAGGACTACCACAGTTAGTCCCCCGCTTTGGTGTTCCCACCTCCACAAACAACTAGTATGGCAATGATAGAGAAATATGATAAAGAGAGGCATTGAAATGGAAGTAATAAGCACTATGCTAACCAAAGTATGCTACAAAAATAATGTGATAAAGCTAAGTGAAAGGAAGATGGAACAATATCACCTCCAACCACATGGACTCAAGAAAAATGGGAGGAGTGAGCTTGAAAGATTGCAAATGTCGATGTTTCTATAACAACAAGGAGATTGATTCCACAAAACACCAACTTGCTGCTTCAATAGAGGTGAGAATGATGTGAAAATTTTGTGTAGAGAGTGAAGAAAGAGTTTTCTAATATTTGAATGATCAAGAAGTTGAAGAGAATGAATGGGATAGCAATTTGAAGATGAAATTGGAGGCAAAACATCTGTTCAAGGTCATTCAAGGGCATAGAAATGCTACACTTCATTGCCAATGGAGAGTTGTAATTCCTTTGTGAATTCTAGAGGCAAGAATTCTATAAGGACAGTAGCATGCTACACAGATGTTCAAATGTAGCGCTAACGTCCCTTACATAATATCCTCCACTAACACAAAAAAAAATTGCTAAGTGGATGGGAAGTGAATGAAGGACGTGGAATAGCATCATCAGATTCAATTTATCTAAGGAAGGAGAGACATAAATAGGGAATTTTCAAGGGATGCAAATTCACAACATTACACCCTCAAATCTGGTGTTTTTTTCAAGTTTTTTTTATTCCTAAGTTCACCATATGGTCCAAGAGAAGATCATACTCAACCTTACTAAAAATAACCTAGATATCTTACTAGAAATATCTCAACCCTTAGATCTAAGAAGGGTTTTTCAATTCTTGGCTTTGATACCATGAAAGAGATGAAGATTAGTTCAACACCCAAGACCACCTACAAAAATAATGAAAACCTTCTACAAGAGATTATGCAATCTAATATGAGCTTTCTTGATATTAAGACCTATCAAAATGATGATGACGTATGTCATATATTCCATATGTGTACAATGACCTTCCTTATATAGGTAAGGTGAGGAATAGGAATGAACATGATTGTGACATGTGCCTTAATCCTATGACATGTGACAACTAACAACCTAACTACCTAGGAATCATGCATTATAAGCTAGGTAATATAAGTTCTAGAAAATCCAACTAACTTCTAGAAAGAATCTTATATCCCTAGTAAACTTAATCATGTGAATAATTCATCTAAGTCCCTATTAAGATAAATTACTAGGTACAAGAAATATATTCACACCACCAAGCAATACACTAACAACAACTGTGAATCACACCCTTGGGGTTCATACTCGCATTGTCCATGCAAAATGTGTACTTGGGTTGGCTCTCATTAGTGTTTTGTAGACCTCTAGAATCAAACCCTTTCTACTCATCATCAGTTGAGAGACTCACCTTTTTAATAGCATCCTCAACCCCTTTCTTCCTAGAAGTCTTTGAGTGGCCCGTCAGATGGTTGTATCTTCTCATTTGATAGAAACTAACCACCTCCTCAATTTTGTACCCTTCAACATTAACAACAACAATAACAATGTCCTCCTCAACCAAGACTAGCTTTTGTGAAACTTTCTACTTTTTGGTGGGGGGTTTCTAAAACCCCACTTGGTCATGTTCACTCAAACCAAGAGAAATGGGGAAATTTTTAAGGTCGCAAAGACCTTGATATACTTGATATTGGTCAAAATTAGGAGACATAGGCAAAGGACTATCCTCAATAAGGTTAGAGGGGGTGGAGGGTTGTGTGGTAGCATTAGAGGGTTCACCCAAGAACTTTGGAAAGGGGGTATGATTAGAAACATAAAGCTTCTTCATTTTACCTTTTTCTTTCCCTTGAGGGGTCGAAGTGGTCACAACTTTTAGGGAAGTAGGGAGGGTTTACTCAATCAAGACAACTTGAATTTTCTTTGGTAGGCATAAGGAAAGATAGAATTGGTAAAGGTGCATGATAAGACCTTGATGAAGGGGAATACGATATTTTTTTGGGATTTTTTTATTCAAATCTAGAACATCCTTAATAGATTTTTCTAGTGAGGTTAACAGGTAGAAAGGGAAGCTTAATATCACATTATGGTAGAAATGGTTAAGGAGCAAGAAGTGGTAAAAATAACAACACTTGAATCAACACTAAATAACTTCATAAGCATGAGGTATACCTTATCCCATGGACAAGGAAAATTTCCCTATTGAAACCACCTTGAAGTTTTGTAGGCTTGTTCACCCTCCTTGGACAAGAGAGAAAATGTCATTTTTCAACGTTTTCCTATGTTTTTTCCATTTTCCCCTTGTGTATTCATTCTTGTCACATGTGCAATCACATATTCATCAATCTCAAAATCAATTTTGCAAAATTTAACTTTCCTCCTCATCTGAGGAGTAGGAAGATTGAATGGATAGACTTTTCCAATGTCCCTTGAGGGATTCTAGGAAAGGAGCAACCCCTCCTTCACAATAAATATTCCAAACAGTGGCATCCGAGGAGAATTCTACACAAGAACTAGGTTCAGTACGAACTCTATCCCCACCCATCCTTTCCTAGTAGAAGAAAAAGTTTGCAAAAGGATAGAAAATATTCTCAAGAGTTTACACAAAAGCCAAGGGTCTAAGCAATGAGTGTTGAAAAATGATGTCAAAATGGGATTTCACTCTTTATATAGTAAACTTTATTTTTTCCCTCATTTTTTAAACGTATTAATAAGTTAAAACTTTAGTGCATCGATTAATTTTTTCCCGATTTTGATAATATTTTTAAAAAATATATTAAAATGTGTGTATTGAAAACACAATTGTTTCTATGGGGTATCACCTTCTATCTAAATTATTTATCCAAAATATATAAAAAACAATACCATTTTGACATAAAATATATTATCTAGTGTACCATATTTTTCCAAAAACTTCTAATAAATTTTAGTATTTTTCTTGACAAGATAATCAACCTTATGTTTTGTTGTTGATAACCTACTCTTATTAAAAAAAAAAAAAAAAATACAAAAAATAATTAAACTATTAAAATATTAAATACAAAAATTAACTAGACTATTAAAAAATATATATTTGAAAAGTACACTTATTGATCTACAAAACAGTATTTTTGTATTTTATAAATATGTTATTTACATGAGTAGGAGTTGTTAGCTTTTTCAAATCATTTTAATTTTTTGGTAATTTGGTCTCAAAGTGGTGCTCATATGCATTTAATGAAAAATTTTATTTGGAAAAGTTGTGGTCATATTTAACTTAGCTACAATGAATCTAGATAGATCATATGTTTGACCAAAATTGATTTTTAGTTAAAAATACTTAAATTCACTTGTGTTGATAAATTGGTTGAAGGTGTGATGCAACTTCGTATTTTTACCTTGTTATCTTCTTAAATTCCTACACAGAAGAATGGTTTTCGTAGGATCCATAGAGATACTTGAAATAGAAAAAAAATATTGATCATTTCCACCACTATCATTATGAGCAATAATGGTGGAAGGGTTTGAGTGTGTAAAGTTGAAATGGGTCTATAAAATTCACTATAAATCAATCTAGACATAAGATGAAGACATTAGGTTATAAAAAATCTAATGGATGAATTAACTAAAGTATGGTGTTTTTCTTCTTGTTCTCCTCTTCAAATCTATGCTTGCAAAACAAAACAATCATCATGGGACAATCTAGTCATGCTTGGTGGTTGTAGAAGTCAATATTGGATATTAATAGAAAATATGGGTCATTTCCATTATTATCGATTCAAATGACATCCAAATTTTACTTCATTAGGTTAAAAATATGTTTTAGGTGACAATTATTTTTCTATGAATTAGTGCAACCAAACTAGTTATAAATGACCTTCAAGCCTATGTAGTTGTTAGGTAAAAGTTATAGTGAAAAATGGTAAGAATTTTTAACTATCAAGGATCAATTAAAACTTATACAACATACCTATGGTGTGGGTGTTGAGAGTTAGAGGTGGGAGAGAACTCATGCCATTGAGTTGTGTGGAATGGGGGAAACTCAAAAGAGCAATTCTTAAAAAGTTTATAATCTTTAGAATGTCTAGGAATTTGTGTCAAGAGTATGTTGTGATATCTACCAAGTGAAGGAAGGGGTGAAATTTTGACATTTAAGGGAAATGTAAAGAGATCATAGGAATTTTATAGGATTATACAAGGCATGAAAGGAATGATGAGTTAGAAAAACCCAATAAATAGACTAGAAAATTTTATAAGGTGGGGAACCACATACTAGGGATGGCTTGGAAAGGGTACATGGGTAAAAGGAATCCCACAAACCTAACTTTGAAAAAGTACTTTTTTCATGTCCCCTTTTCAAATCAAGTGTTGAGAGTCAAGTCCATTTCCTAATGTTCACTAGGATCAGGGTTTTAGGATGTTTCTTGATGCATTCCTTGGATGGGATCAAAGGTACAACTTTATGCTTGTGAAGCCAAAAAGGATGGTGGGAGAATTTGCAAGTCTAACTTGTGGAACAATGGTAGTGTGTGGAATGGTGATTTAAATGGTAGAGTGTGCAATAGTGGGAGAGTTTTCAAGGATCACTATTGGTGGAGCCTAATTATCTTCACGAAGTTGTTACATTCAGTCCCCAAGTGGGAGAATGTTAGTTATGGGCTTATTGGTTAATATCTATAGCATGGGGTGGGGGGGTAGGGGGGAAGGGTGTGTATTGGGGGGTACACCCCTACAAGGTTCGGGGGCTATGTGTCTCGATGGAGATTCAAGGGAACCACCCCAAAAACCACATTTGATATATATTTATTCATTATAAATCTGGACCATTCATCATTAGGTCACATATCTAATAGTAGAGATTGTGTTGATTTTTCTTTCCCTAGAAAGTAACACCTTTTATGATGTATTGTATTATTGTTGACTATTGCATTGTATTATGAGGATACTCTGATAGAGAGAAGATGAAGTTATAATGGATGTGTTGTAGGTTGTAACCCTTCATTTTGTTGGGCGATATAATGCAAGGATTGGCTATTTCTTTGTGGACTAGACCATATTGGGTGAACCATTGATATCTGTCTTTATGTTTAGTGCTATTTTTTATATTTTATTTTGTGTTCATTTTATTATATATTACTCTATCATCCTTTTCCTCAAAATTTCAATGGCCAAAACTAATAGCTATGGAAGATGAAAATGGAGAACTATCTATATCAAAAGGGTATTTTCTTACCGTTGGGAGGAAAAGAAAAGAAGCCTACAAATATGACATAACAAGAATGGTAGATTTTTGAAAAAAATGAACTAGAAACAATATAGATATGCCTAATAGAATCAATGGATTTCAACATATCAAAAGAAATAAAAATGATGAATTTGATGTTAGAATTGGCTTAACTTAATGAAAATCCCTTAGCTTCAAACTAGGTGTTTCTTATGAAACACTTATTTAGTATGAAAAATTTAGAAGGTGGTATATTTCTAATCATTTATATGAGTTTAACATGATCACCAATCAATTAAGTTCTATAAATTTAGCCTTTTGATGATGAGGATAAGAATCTCTTGATTTTGTTCTCATTGCCAGAAAGTTGGAATAGATTGGTCATGGTCGTGAGTAATTTTCTATTTCAAGCACTATAAAGTATGATGATGTTGTTGGTGTTATCCTTAGCAAGGAAATGCAACAAAGAGAGGACAAGTGATACATTAGGTAATGCTTTGACTATGGAGAATAGGGGAAGACAAAGGGAGAGAAGAAAGGGCCTTGGAAATTGTGGGAAGTCTAAGAAGGGAAAATAAAAATCCAAAGTAAGGTTGGAGTGCTAGAATTGCAGAAAAAAAGGACATTTAAAAAAGAATGTTGGTCTCAAAAAGGAACACGAGGAGATGGAAAACAAGAAAAGAGTAATGAATCAAATAAAATTAGTGATGTATTACAAGATGCTTTGATCCCTTCATTAGATGATATTATTTATTATTTATTTTTAGACTTCGGGGCTTCATTTCAGGCCACACTTTATAGAAAATATTTTCTAGATTTTGTTCAAGGTGATTTCAGATAGGTTTATTTGGAAGATGATAAACCATGTCAACTTGTTGGAAATGGTACAATATAAATAAAATTAGCAAATGGAAACCAATGGTTTCTGAAAGAGGTAATTCATGTTATTGATTTGAGAAGAAATACAATTTCAGAAGGATGTCTAGGAAGTGAAGGTTGTATACATGTTACATTTATAGGAAATTCATGGAAGGTCACTAAAGGAGAATTGATAATAGAAAAAGGAGAAAAGATAGGTACATTGTATTTATGTAATGTTAATTTCTAATTTCTCTATCACCTCATCTTCTATATTTATAGATTCAACATTGTGGCACCATAGGCTTGGGAAAATGAGTGATAAGGGGATGAGGATTCTCCACTCAAAGAATTTTTTTCCAAGTTTGAATCATGTTAATTTAGATTTATGTGATAATTGTGTTTAGAAAAAATAGAGAGCTAGATTTCTTATAGTTGGGAAGGAAACAAAGAGTGAAAAGTTAGAGCTTGTGCATTCAGATGTTTGGGGACCATCTCAATTATCATTTCTTAGTGGATCTTATTATCATCTTACTTTTATTAATGATGAAACTAGAAAAACTTGAGTTCATTTAAAGAAAATATGATTTGTTTGATATTTTTAATAAATGGAAATATTTGGTTGAGAATGAGACAAGAAATAAGTTGAAGTTTCTTAGATCAAATAATGGATGCAAATATTTTTTGGGATATGGTGTTGCACCCCATTGTGTAAATTGATATATTATAATGTTGTAATTAAATAATTATTTAGTTGTGATCCACCTAGGTGGTGTGGTTAATCACACTAGGTAATTATTTGGGGACCACTTTATGTTGTATTGTAACATTGTATTATTATTTAATGTGTGGGAGACATGTGATAATAATTTAATATTGGGAAAAAAATTAAATAAATTGAAAACTTAGTACCCAATTTTAAATAAGGGATTAGTGGTTTTGTATTCACATGGTTTTGCGGTACATGGTTTTATTTTACCACTTGGTTGTATTTGTATGAGATTGAGCCTATAAAAACAAGCACATATTTAGTGGTTGTGGTTGGCTGGTTGAGTGGGTTGTTATTATTGAGTCTTTTTGAGGAGTGCATATGTGAAGCATGGCATGAGATGTTTGGATTCATTCTTGGATACATGAGGATGCATTGAGAAGCTTGATTCTTTAGAGGTATCAATTGTAACTCTTGTATTATTTTATTACTGAATAATATGATGGAGTATGGATGATTTTAAAGGATAGGTTTTTCCCTCTTGAGGGTTTTTCCAGGGTATATATTTTGTTATCTTGTGGATTTTATATTTGATCTATGCATTATGGTTACTTTTATGCATGTTCATCTCTCATGGAGTTATGTAGGAAAAGAATTAAGACAGTGGGTTGAATGTAATATTTCTTAACAAGTGGTATCAAAGCTTTCATGGTTGATCAATTTTTGTTATAAACCTAGTTTGGTAAGTTGAAGCCATGGACATGCATGAAATATTTGAGGCATTACAAGATATGGAAAACATGTTACAGGTGTTTTTTTTACAGATTTGGGTTGTTGGGTTGTCAAGATTTGTTGGGTTCATTGCAGATTTGAAGTTTTCAAAATGTGGGTCAAAGAGGGTTTCTTGTTTTGAGTTTTCATATGAGAGTTTTGTAGAAGAAATTTCATGGATGACCTCTTGAGACAAAATTGACACAACCATTGGATATAGGAGGCTTGAGACATTAAAAATGATGTAAAATTGAACCTATTTTGAAAATTTTGAAAAAAAAAGAAAAAAAAATAGTTGTACGATCTTTTTGGTTGCCCAATTTTGTCATGTACAAAAAATGTTTGAAAAAATAATAATATTGTCTGTAGAAAATTTCTCCCAAACCCTATAGAAATAAAAAATAAATAGTTGTAATTAAAAAATTGAATTGAAAATTTTAAAGAAAGAAAAAATTAAAAACAAATTTAAAAAATTGAAGGGGAGGGGTTAGACCCTCCCCCTCATCCCACTCTATGGTTGCTGGCTCCCTATCGATGGGGGTATCGCCACTGAAAACCCTTGTTTGGTAGGGTATGTAAGACCCCATGGGGTGTAATAAAAATAATAATTTTAATTTTTCATCGCCATTTAAAATAAAATATATGCTAGATTTCAAATTTTTAAAAGCTGAAATCTAATTGCTAGTCAGGTCTGAAATAAGGGGAGATGTAGTTTTTAAATTAAAAAAAAATCAAACTACTTTTAGAACCTTTTTCAAATCCACCACCCCAAGTGGTGGAAATGTTGACTAGCCACTGACGGGCCACCTTGGGGCCACTAGTGTGCCACCAAGAGGTCAAATTGGACAAAATATAGTAGTTTTTTTCAAACAAGCATAACTTTTTCCCACAATTTATGTTTTTTGACATCTTATAGTCATCAGAAAGCTCTTCCCATGCTCTTCATTGTGGTATAGGTTTGATTGGATAATTTTGTAATTTTGACCTATTTTTAGAGTCAGAAACACAAATGTTCTTTGTTACACTATTTTGAGCATAAATTTTGCATATGGAGTTGAATTTTTTTATTTTGAAGAGGCATTGGAGAGCGTGGACAATTTACTACATATTGGTTTAGATTTTTTATCAATTTATAGAGCAACATGAGTTTAGTACTTGTTTGATCACTTGTAGGTGCTTGAGATTCAAGGTGATTGCATGAACATTTAGATGATCTGAGAGGTGAAACCTTGAGGTAGCACATGTTTTTATATGATATTTATGATGGTACATATGATTATCAATTTGGTGCTTCCTGGTATAGGTTTATAGGTATTTTTTAGAGTTGGAATTTGATGGTATAGGTACACATGTTGTCTTTGATTTTGGGGACATGATTGGAAATTTTTTGAGACTTGGAGACTCATATGGGTGATAATCTCAAGAGTGTAGGTACAAAAATGGCTATGGTTATGGTGTCATGGGTATGTAGGTACATTTATGCATTAGCATGACATGATCAGGTATGTGGTTTTTTGGTGGTGATGTGATTTGGTGATTAGGAGATTGCTCTTATCTTATTCATGCTTATTTGGTTCCTTGACTATGGTTACTCATTTGTTGACATGTTTGGAAAATAATATTTGTGGTTGATTTGGCATTTGAGTCTTAATGTCTACAAGATTACCTTCTTTGATATCTCAGTTTGTAGGTTACTGATTTGATGATGATTTTGCATGCTTCATCATGATGTGGATTGTCTATATCCATGAGATTGGTTTAGTTTTGATGCGGATCTTGTTAGTTGACCTTTTTTGTGGTCATTTGTGCATTGGTATGTTGCTTTGGGATGTGAGGATGGATTGTGAGAGTACCTGATTATTCAGTGTTTGGGACTTGTAGCATGAGGTTTGATCATGATGTCATGATAGCTTGGTACATTTTATTGGTTATACACTTTCAATGGGAGCTTTTGACGGTGATGAATTTGCAGTACTAGTTTGGTTTTTGATGGTTTGATGGTGGTTGTATGTATCTTCTTGGATTGGAGATCTTGCTTTCATTTGTATGTTATTGACATTACAGTTGAGTGTGTGCAAAACTAGATGATCTTCATGGAGGATATAGTAGTCACAATTCCATGTGTGGCTTGGTATCATGATTTAGTGGGAGTTGTTGGTAGTGACATGGATGCATCATTGGAAATGGTTATCTTCGTGTGATTGGAGATGTGGTTTCTTGGTTTAGAGTGTGTTTGATATTATGTCATGGTTATTGTTGATACTAGTTTAGAGTTTTAGCATAATATGTGTTCCCTTAAGACTAGGATGTATGTATTGGCGCATGTGATCTCTTAGGAGGAGATGGTTAGATCGTGATGTTAACATAGGTTCTTGATTCTATGGTTGGAGATTTGACATTGATATTGGTATTTCTCTTAGTATTGAGTACATTGAATGTTTGCTTGATTACTTCAAGATGGTGTTATGTTGCATTTGGATTTGGGCATGTATTGATCGATTACAGGTTCTCATGGATACTTGGAGATGTAGGTGAGTTCATGATGGATAGATAGAGGAGATTATTCTTGGAGTGAGTCGTGATGGCTTGGTTATTTTGGAGGATCATTCTCATTCCCCACTCTTGGTCTACTTGACAATCATTTGAGAGGTATTTTCCCATTATATCATTCAGATGTGTTATGTTTCATGCTTTTATTTCTCATGGGAATGAGTCAATTCATGGTGATTGATTTTGGATACTCATTTGAGGATGGTTAAACATGATTTTATATGATTTATCTTTCATAGATATGGATCTTGAGCTATGGATAGTTAGTTCTGGAGGATTCATTTTGAGGGGTGTTTGGCATGGTTATATCCTTTTGCATTGAGTTTATGTTATCATTTATTGATGAGGATTTTAGGAGATGGTTTATAGGATGATTTTTTAGATTTGAGATGGTTACTTTGAGTTTGATCTTCTTAGTTAGAGAGGTTTACATCCATGTTGGAATTATTACATGATTCATATGTTGTACTTGGTCTATGACATTGAGTGTTATGGGTGTTGTTGAGGCTTTTCATTTGGGATTGTTAGGAGATCATACTTGACACAACATAGCACTTTTGAGGTGTTGGTAAGACATGTTATGGTTTATTGGTTATCCTCTCTTCATGGTTCCTTCTTGAATGTTCATGTTCATATGATTTGGGAGGATGGTGGCAACATGTTGTGATAGTTTATGCAGCTATTTGGGTTGCATGTGTGGATCATTGCTATTGTTCTTGGTACTTCATGATTTTATTTACTTATCACACCTTGATATAGTGTTTATTGGTAGACTTGACATGATTTGACATTACCTATGTAGTGGGAGTTCTTGGATATGCATGTTCTTCATTGGCATGTTTGATTCAGGGAAATTGATTGTCGTTTATGGGTTGCATATGTTCTTGACATGAGTTTACTGATGATGTTGATACCTAGAAGGTATGGATGGTTGGATGTATTAACATGTGTTTTGGATTCTATTTCTAATCATGTGGATTTTTCTTCATGAAAGTAGCTTGGTTAGATCCTTTGTTATCACTTAGATTTGACACTTGTGTTCTTGGAGTGATGCATCTTCACCTTGGCATGTTCCTTTTCTTCCATAGGTGGCACGTTGGAGGATGAGATGAGTTCTTATTTGAGATGGTGGTCACTTTTGTCTTATTGCAGGTATCTTGATGGAGCATGATAGCATTGTGGAGGTTCTTGTTGTTTCATGTATGGATATGATGATATATTTCATGTATTGATCCCTTATGCAATGTATGCAAGTGGGAGAATGTTGGTATATGTTGTTGTACACCATTGCATAAATTGATATATTATAATGTTATAATTAAATAATTATTTAGTTGTGATGCACCTAGGTGGTGTGGTTAATCACACTAAGTAATTATTTTGGGACCACTTTATGTTGTATTATAACATTGTATTATTATTTAATGTGTGAATGACATGTGATAATAATTTAATATTGGGGAAATATTAAATAAAGTGAAAACTTTGTACCCAATATTAAATAAGGGATTAGTGGTTTTGTATTGACATGGTTTTGTGGTACATAGTTTTATCTTACCACTTTGTTGTATTTGTGTGAGATTGAGTCTATAAAAGCAAGCACATGTTTAGTGGTTAAGGTTGGCTAGTTAAGTGGGCTATCATTATTGAGTCTTTCTAAGGAGTGCATATGTGAAGCATGGCATGGGATGTGTGGATTCATGCTTGGAAACATGAGGATGCATTGAGAGGCTTGATGCTTAAAGGTATTCATTGTAACTCTTGTATTGCTTTATTGTTGAATAATATGATGGAGTATGAATGCTTTTGCGGGTTGGGTTTTTTCCTCTTGAGGGTTTTCCCACGGTATATCGTGTGTTATCTTATGGCTTGTCTATTTGATCTATGCATTATGGTTACTTGTATGCATGTTTATCTCTCATGGAATTATATAGGAAATGGATTAATATTATGGGTTGAATGCAATATTTTCTAACAATATTGTAGCATGGAATCTTGTAGTTACCATTCATACCATGGTATTCCTAGAAAAATATTGCTTTAGAAAGATCACAAGAAAATGGTGTGTCAGAAAGGATGAATAGGACAATCATGAAACATGCAAGGAGTATGAGATTACATACATTATTACCTTTATATTTTTGGATAGATGCTCTAGATACTATTATTTACTTAATAAAAAAGGTCCTTCAAGTTCCTTAGATGGTGGTATTCTAGAGGAGGCATGGAGAAGTAAAAATTTAAACTACTCATTTCTAAAAACTTTTGGTTATGAAGAATTTTTCCATATTGATATAAATAATAGAAAAAATCTTGAGGCTAAATCCAACAAGTGTACTTTTATTGGATATGGAGTTATTAATTTTGGTTATTGCTTATGGGATTATGAAAATCATAAAATCATCAAGAGTAGAGATGTGATATTCAATGAGAAGGTCATGTACAAAATGTTCCAAGTATGAGGAGTTGGTGTTGTCATTGATGTCAATAGATCTATGTTGTTGCATTGATGAGTTTGAGGTGATGCTTTGATTAGTTCATTATGTTGTCATTAGTAAGTGCTACTAGTGTCAATCTCTAGTTTTGTTTTGGTAAGATTCTATTTGTGGATGTTTTTTAGTTGTGTTGTTGTGTTGCAACTAGTTTAGTGATGACGAGGAAGTGTTGCAGGTGATGAGAATATGTCTCTGGTGCTTGGTTTCCAAGCAATATTGAGAAAAATTGACTAAAAGAAGAAAAAATGTGGTTGAAAGGTGTTATGGCATATAGAGTAGTGTTCTAGTGATTGCTTTGCATTTATTTTGTGTAGAAGATCTACTTGTGTGGTTCAAATATGATGATTAGAGGTGTTCATAGGTGCTATATCTAGAGTTTATTGTTTTGTATTATTGTGCAGTAAAATTTATGTTCACCAATGTGTGAACTATGTATTACAGTGTTGATTGGGAGAAATTATTTTTCTATGTATTTCTCTATAGTTTTGTTTTAGGTCTTGCAGATCTAAAGGTGTACTAATAATTCTCATATCTATGTTCAAATAAAGTTGTTTGTAGTTTGGTGCTCCACAATTTGGTTCCTTGAGCTATAGTGTATGGTAGGTTAACTGGTTGTATAAAACAAATATGTTCTTCAGGTGAAATTTATTGTGAAGGAACTTATTGGATTTTATGGTGTTTGTGGAATATTCTAGATTATGTTCAAGTGATATTTTTCTTTCGCAAGTTTTCTTTGATCAAAGTAAGTGTGTACTTAAAATTTTAATAGTGTTTACATGGGTTTAGTTGACCTTGGGTGTTTACACTAGTTGTGGATATGCTTTGATGTTTGTGGAAGCATGGAGTGGAGTATATGTGTGAATTTAAGTCTGAATTAAGGTGTGTTGTGGTCCCCCTTCCTTCCTTTCAACCATGGGAATTTTTTGGTTCCAACCTAATTTGAATTTGCATGTTTGAGGTGCATAGCCGACCATGGAGATTGTTTTCAAGGTTGAAGATTGTATAAATAAGTATTTAAATGATGGAGGATTTGTGTGTGAAGTGTGAGTGATGTGAAATGTGATGTGAAGTGTGAAATTATGAACTATAGTGTGATTTTTAATGAGTTAGACTACTGGAAGTAGTGAGTTGAAGGTGTCTACAATCTTCAGAGAGGCTAAAAATGTGTTAGTGATGTTTTGGTGGAATTTATCTATTGCATTGAGATGGATTTCTCATTTTAACACTCTTCTTTCTTCTTTTTTATAATCTGGCAGTAAGCCCTTCTTTCTTTTGGGCAGTGAGCCCTCCAAAAGTGAGCCTATTGTATTTAGCATTGTAATTACTTTATACTATGAGCTAATCCTCATTGTAGTTTTCCCTTCTTAGGTTTTCCATGTAAATATGGTGTTCTATTATGCATAGTGTTGACATGTTTCAATTTTAGTTATTTACTTTTATGCTAAATCATTCTAATAGATTAAAGTTTGATAAAATTAATGTGGATCTAAATGTTAATAATGGTTTTGATGTTTTAATGTACAAATAATTCAACACCCCCTTTAGTTTTCTTGTGCATTCAACAGTTGGTATCAAATCAAGGTTCCTTAGAAGAAAGCTTAATCATTTGAGGTAGATCTGGGATGGTGCACAAGACAGATCTGGGAAGATTTTTTGGTATCCACTGGATATGGAGTTTGGAAGTTTGTTGTAACTAGATATAGTATTCCAAAAAATGGTTTGAGTACTGATGATGGGATCAAAGCCTATGAGAACAATGGTAAAGTAAGGTATTCTCTTTCAAGTGGTCTTTCTAATACTGAACTTGTGAAAGTTATGAATTTGTAAATTGCTAAAGAGATTTGGAAAAAAATGGAAAGTATTTATGAAGGAGATGATAAGGTCAAGCAAGCTAAGATGTAGAATCTAAAGATCATTTTTTAGAACATGCATATGTCAAAAGATGAAAATATTACAAGCTACATACATAAGGTGGATGAAGTTGTCAACTCCATTAGAGGTCTTGGTGGAAATATTGAAGAAGAAGTGGTAAAGAAGGTGTTGAGAACTTTTCCTAAATCTTATAGTCATAAATTTCATGCTATTGAGGAAGCTCAAGATTTAAGAAAATATACTAGAGATCAGTTATATGGTCTTTTATCTGCTTTTGAAATGAGAGAATTTGATCCAAGTAATGCAAAATTTGAGACTGCTTTTAAGGATGGCAAATCAGAGAAGGCTAATAAATTAGATCAAGAGGATCTTGATGATATTGAAGAAAAAATTGTTAGAAGAATGAAAAAGGGTATTGGACAATACAAAGGTAATTTACCTTTCAAATTTTTCAGTTGTGGAAAGATAGGTCATTATGCTTCAAGATGTCCAAATGAAGCTTTAAATGACAATAATTTAAGGAAAACAAAGGTAAATCAATTAATAAAATTTATTATGCTAGAGAAAATGCCAGTATATATGATGAATTTGACTATGGAGGTGATGAGGAAAGTGAATGCTTGTTCATGGCTATAAATTTTGAATCTAATTCTACTAACTTCGAGAGATGTATGAAATAACTGCTCTAGAAGTAGTTCATAATTCTAAAGGAACTATGGTGACTTCTTTTCATGCTAGAGAGGAGAGAAGCTACTAGATCATTGATAGTGGATGCTCAAATCATATGATTGGTGACAAAAGTAAGTTTGTTAAACTTGAGAAATATGAATGAGGTCTTGTTAATTGTGGTGATGATATATCTACTAAGATATGCATAAAAGGTTCTATTAGTTTTGATGGCAAGCATAATACAGATGATGTTTTGTATGTTAAGGGTCTAAGGCATAGCCTCTAAGTGTTGGAAAAATGTGTAGTAAATGATATAATATTATGTTTTAGGTTGATGGATGTGAAATCAAAAAAGGCTCAAAAATTGTGGTTGTTGTTGGTAGAGGGAAAAATCGAAACGTTTATTAGCTTAAAGGTGTTGATTTCCATTGCTTTATGACTCAGATTAATGAAATTTGGATATGGCATAGAAGAATGTGTCACATCAATTTTTATAGCCTAGTAAGAATTAGTTCAATTCAAGCTATAATATATTCTCCAAAGATTATAAAGCCCATCAATGTTATTTGCAAGGAATGTCAAATTGAGAAGCAAACAAGAAGTTTTAAAGTCAAAGAACAGTCTACTACCAAATTGTTGGAGTTGGTGCATATAGATCTTTGTGGTCCTACTAGAGTAAGAATTCTGTAAGGCAATAGATATTTCATGTTATTAATTGATGATTACTCTAGGATCGCATGGGTTACTTTTCTCAAAGAAAAATTAGAAGCTCTAGATAAGTTCAAAGTATTCAAAGTTATGGTTGAGAATGAATGGGATATGAAAATAAAATGTTTAAGGTCTAACAAAGGTGGAGATTTCATCTTCAATGAGTTTAACAAATTTTGTGAGAATCATAGGATAAAGAGGCATTTATCTACCCCTAGGACTCCTTAGCAGAATGGAGTGGTTGAAAGAAAGAATAGGACTATTCAAGAAGCTGCAAGAACAATGATGAATGACGCAAACCTATCAGAAGCCAATTGGAGAGAACCAATTCATATTGTTGTTTACATACTTAATAGAGTACAAGCAATATAAAAAAATGTAAAGATTCCCTATGAGTTGTGGTATGTAGCCAAGCAAAATGGGAAGGGCCACTAGGTGAAGGAAACACATTAGGGATAAGAAAGAAAAATTTGAAAGGTACACAACAAGACAGAGATAGACTAGGTCACATGGGATGGTGAGGATATTAGTAGGAAGAGTATATGGGTTTCTCATATTGTAGAGTACATGTAACAAAAGAAAATGTCACATAGTTGTAGAAGCGAGAAGGAGGTGCATAGGAAGAAGTAGAGTTTTCTTGGATAAATAAGGAATTAATATATAGAGGAGATATAGGAACATAAGAAAGAAGACAAACATAAAAGAGAAAAATTTGATGGTGATATAAGTGGTATTATTGAGGTTCATAAACAAAGGAATTAAAAAATCTTGAAAACCAAACAAGTTTATTTTGATTGCAGAGTAATTGTATATTTGTGAAACTTGGTTCACAATAATAAAATTGAAATTGTAACTAAATTTTACTATGTAAATTCAAATGGTTGAATGAGAATGTGTAATTAAATGTGTATTGGTTACAAAATTCATTGGTTTCATAAGATTAAAGAAATTTTATTTTCACTAAATGGTATTAGATCCTAGATTGTGATGGTGTTGAAGAAAACCCTAAGAATTATTGTTATGGGTAAGTGAAAAGTGAAGAAGACTTGCAATTGTAGAGGGTAACCAAGATGGCACAATAGAATATGTGGGTGAAGAGGGCCACAAAATGGTGATATGGTAATCATGGAGATGCTAAGAGACATCACAACTTGGTTGGATGTGATGGAAATGACACAAAGGAGAGTAATTCTAGTGATAGACATTAGAGATGATGAAGATGAAATTGTAGCACCTAAAATGACCTAGAAAAAGGTGGCAAAAATGTGGTAGAGAGAAGATTTTTGAAATCTGTGAAAAAAATGAGGAGAAAACCCCAATTGAATCCTCCAAACTACAGTAGAAATTTGAATCTAGAAGAAGTGATAAATTAGATATTGGAGATGGAGAAGTATTTTGACTATGATTTGATTGAAGACCCAAAAAGAGTGAAGTTTGTGTATGAAATTGAAGGGACATGCATCTTTATGGTGGGATCATGTGTAGACTGAAAGAAAATGTAGAGGTAAAGAGAAAATAAAATCTTGGTAGAGGTTGGTGATGAAGTTAAATGAAAAATTATTATCTAAAAATTAGCAAATCAACTTGTTCAAAAAGTTGCAAAATTTGTAGCAAAGGGAGAAGAACATGCAAGAATACACCAAGGAGTTTTACTAATTGAACATCCAGGCAAGACATGTGGATGATAATGTTGAAAAGGTGTCAATATATGTGAATGGGATACACAATTCAATCCAAGATGAATTAAGTATGATTCAAATACTAGTTTGGAAGAGGTGTATCAATATGCATTGAATGTGGAAGAGAAGATTGTTAGGAGACTACAAAACATTTCTTGAGGTAGAGGAAAATTTTCATGTGGAAAAGGACAATCTAGAAGTGGTAGAAGTTACAAAAATAAGCAAGAGGAAGCAAGCACATAGGAAAGAAAAGGAAGAGGATACTTCTTTAGAGGAAGAGGAGATTATTCTTGTGGTAGAGGATATTTTGTTCAAGGTAGAGGAAGAGGATTCAACAGTACATTTTTTCAATGTGGAGAAATGGAACATTTAGTATTTGAATGTTCACAAATTCAAAAGGGTGCTCAAAAAGAAAAAGAAGCAAGAGCTCATGTAACATAGGCTGAAAATGAAATTGAGACTTGACCAAGGTGTGGAAAAGATCCTAAAGATGGAGAGTCCCTAATGTTGTGAAGGATTTTATTAAATTTGAACAATGAGAAACCAAAACCAATTCAAAGAAGGGATTTATTTCGAACAAGGTGCAATGGGGGTGGAAAATGTTGTAAAATCAATGTGGAAAATGGTAGCATGGATAACATTGTATCCAAAGAAATAGTGGACAAGCTATAATTAAAAAAAATCAAATATCCCAAACCATACTAAGTTTTTTGCTTGTAAAAAGAGCATCATTTGGTGGTAAATGATCAATGTTTGATGAGTTTTCAAATTGATAACTACAAGGATGTTCAATTATGTGTGATGTGATGCCAATAGATGTACACCATATCCTTTTGGGAAGGTCTTGGAATTTTGATAAACAAGTTATCCATGATGGGAGGAAAAACACTTAGTAGATAAAGAAAGATGGAAAAGAGTACACTTTAAATCCATTGAAGGATAGAGAAAAGGAAGTGAAGAGCAAATCCAAGATTTGTTTTGTTTTTAGAAAATAATTTTTGAAAGACTTGAAGAGAGGGAACATGTTTTGCAATAATTTTGAAGCTTGTAGCAGTTGGGACAACAAAGAAAAATCAAGAGATATCAATGGAAGTTTAGAAAATTTTGGAAGAATATGTTGACATATTGATTAAAGAATTTTCTAATAGATTGCCACCCATGAGGAGTATATGTCATTGCATGGATTTGATTCTTGATGCAAGTTTTCCAAAAAATGCACCATATATAATGACACCTATGGAGAATGAGGAGATAAATAGGCAAGTGCAAGAGTTTCTTAATAAGGGGTTGATTAGAGAAAACTTTAGTCTTTCTGCTATTCTAGTAGGGTTGGCACACAAAAAGGATGGGGAATGGTAGACAAGTATGGATTCTCAACCCATAAATAAGATAACTATCAAATACATATTTTCATTGCCATGAATGGATGATATGATGGATTGTTTGAGTGGAGCTAAGTACTTCACTAAAATTGATTTGAAGAGTGGGTATCATCTAATAAGAATAAGAGAGGGAGATGAATGAAAAATTGCATTAAAAAAAAGGATGGATTGTATGAATGATTGAAGATATTGTTTGCATTGTCAAATGTCCAAGCACTTTCATTAAATTAATAAATGAATTCTTGAAGCTGCATATCTTGGTAAGTTTTTATTATGTATTTGGATGATATTTTAATATTTAGTAAGACAAAAGAAGAACACTTGCAACATGTTAGAGAAGCTTTAAAAATGTTGAAAGAGGAGAAGTTGCTAGTGAATTTAAAAATTTGAAGCCTCATGAAATAAGATTTAGTTTATTTGGGGTTTGTTTTTTGGAAGTGGGTTAAAAATGGATTTGAAAAAAGTAAAAAAAAATTGTGGATTGGCCTTCACCAAAGAGTATGTTTGAAGCAAGTAGCTTCCAAGGATTATTGAGCTTCTATATGAAGTTCATCCAAAATTTTAGTGGGATTTGTTCTCCTATTGCAGAAACTGTGAAGGGTAATAGGAAAGAATTTGTTAGGACAACTGCAATAGAGAGAAGTTTTAATATATTTAAGGAAAAAGTGAGAGAGTAGCTCATGTTAGAACTTCCCTATTTTGAAAAGGTATTCCAAGTTGATTGTGATGCAAGTGGGATAATGATAAGAGGAGTTCTAAGTAAAGAAGGAAAACCAATAGCTTACCTTAGTGAGAATTTAAATGAAGCAAAAAGAAAGTATTGAGTGTAAGACCAAGAGTTCTATGTAGTTTTTCAAGAACTCAAGAAGTGGAGACACTATTTTCTACTGAAGGATTTCATGTTGTGCATTGATCATCGTGCATTGAAATTCATAAATAGCCAAGGTAAATTAAATATAAAAAATGTAAAGTGGGTTGAATTTATTCAAAATTATTCATTTATTTTGAAGCATAGAAATGGAAAATCTAACCATGTGGATGATGCATTAAATTGAAGGTGTTTGTTGTTGAATGAGATGAGAGTAAGTGTTGTTGGTTTTCACTCTATGTGGGAGTTGTATGAGAAAGATGTTGATTTTAAAAAGGAATAGGTACTGCATAAAAAATCCGGTGGAAAAGGATAGAACTTCATGGTCAGATTATTTTTTTCAAGAGGGTTTGTTGTTCAAAGAGGAGATTGTGTGTACCTTATGGTTCAATGAGGGAGAATTTGATAAGGGAAAAACATATTGGAGGTTTGAGTGGTCATTTTGGAGTTGAAAAAATTTGGCACAACTGAATGAGAGTTATTATTGGTCAGAGATGAGTGTAGATATAAATAATTTGGTGCAAGGATGCAGAGTTTGTCAGTATGCCAAGGGAGTAATGAAAAATAAAAAAATTATATCAACCATTTCCAATACATGAGAGACCATGGGAACACATTAGAATGGACGTTGTTTTGGGATTAGCACAAACACAAAGAGGTAATGATTCCATTTTTATTGTGGTGAATATATTTTCTAAGATGACTCATTTTATACCATGTCAAAAGTGTAGTGATGCTTCTCACATAGGTAATCTATTTTTCAAATAAGTAGGTCATTTGCATGGATTTCTAAAAAGTATTGTTTCAAATTGGGACACGAAATTTTTTGGCCATTTTTGGTACACTTTGCAAAAGAAAATGGGAACACAATTGGGATTTATCTTAGTCTAGACCATTCTCAATTTGATGGTCAAACTAAAGTTGTGAATTAGAGTTTGAGTGTGGGATTTGACATTGGCACAAGCAAAGTTTACATACAATAATTTGGTCAATTGAAGTGTGGGAAAGAGTCCATTGCAAATTGTGTATGGGTACAACTGAAAGGGTCTTGATGAGTTGAGGGATAGTACAAATTTAGGTACAAAAAGTGTTGTAGTGGAGGAATTTTCTAAATATATCCATGATTTGCACAAGGAAATGAAGGAGAACTTTGGAAAGAGTGCCAATAAATATAAGAAGTATGCTAATATGCATAAAAGAGTGTAGAAATTTTAGACTAGTGAGTTGGTGATGGCACATTTAGAAAAGGAGAGATTCCCACATGGAATATATAACAAGTTGAAGTGGAAGAAAATAGGACCTCATGTAAGATTTTGAGAAAGTTTTCATCAATGCATATAAAATTGATCTTCCAATAGGTATAGATGTTTCCCCAATACTTAATGTTGTTGAGTTGTACAAGTATCATGAAGGAGAAATAAGTGGATAGCAGTGTATGTAATTATATTGTTGGATGCACATGAATGGGTACATCAATTGTTGGAGACTTGAAGTTTGAAGAAATTGACAAGGTAATTGATTCTCATATAGAAAAAAGAATAAGAAGGAATGAGTATTGAGAATATTTGGTTTGTTGGAAGAATAGTTCAGCTAATGAAGCTTCATGGGTCAGTGCTTCAAATTTGGCGAAGTATGGAATTTCAATTCCAACATTGCCAAAATGTTCATGAGTAGCAAGCTCATGAAATGTTTTTCTTACTCAATGTGTTTGGTGTAAGAGCATCTAGACGAATAGGTAATCCACATCATCCAAAAACATTTCATTTTTATTATGTTCATTTTAGTTTTAATTTTTTGTTCATTTCGAGTTGTAGTTTAATTTGGTGGTCAATTTTGGAGGAGGCTAAATGACATTGTTGTCATTAATTGTTAAAGTATTATGTACCAATTTTAACTCTAAGTTATACAATTTACTTGTCATGGTGCTTGATTTTATCTCGTTTGATTTCTTTGAAGATTGATTATGATCATCAGATAAGGCCAATGTCTATTCAGTTTACTAGATAATTTGTCCATGAGTTTAAGTATCAAATTGACTTCAAGAGGTCATATGGTTGCTGGTCATGTGATCAAAGACAAAATTATTCATTTTTCAGCATAATAGAAAAAGGGAGAGGCCATGTAGAAGGAGAGGTGTTTGGAAGATGAGAGGTGAGGTAAAAAGAAAAAAATGAGGATGGGTGCATGAGGAAGGTTGACACGACCAAGGAGAATGAGAAGGGTCACACAACAAGGATAAGAAATAAAAAAATGAAAGGTGTGCAACAAGACATAGATAGACCAAGTTGCATGGGACGGTGAGGATGTCAGGAGGGAAGAGTAGAGGGTTCACTCATATTGTAGAGTACATGTAACAAAAGAAAATGCCACACAACTATAGAAATGAGAAGGGGGTGTGCAGAAAGAAGTAGAATTTTCTTGGAAAATAATGAATTAATATGTAAAAATGAGATATAGGTGCAAAGGAAAGAATAAAAACATAGAATAGAAGAATTTGATGGTGATCTAAGTGAAAATTTGGTGTGCATAAGCAGAGAAAAAAACAATCTTGAAAACTGAACAAGATTATTTTGACTACAGGGTAATTGTATGCCTATAAACTTGGTTTGAACACAATAATAAAATTGAAATTGCAACTAAATTTTGTTGTGTAAATTCAAATGGTTGAATGAGAATGTCTAAATAAATGTGTATTGATTACATACTTCATTAGTCTAATAAGACTCGTGAAATTTGATTTGCACTATATTCCAACCAATAAAAATTTGGGATATTCTTGCTTAAATTTAGTTTACAATGTTTAGTGCATACAAATTGCTAATTTATTAATTTTTTAACATATACATTTAGTTTTTCTAGCTTCAAATTAATAGAAAAAAAGGTAGACATGAATTACAACTATAAAGAAGGCTAAAAATATTAGGGTTTTATTGTTTCATCATATTTACATGTCCTTGGTGAAAGCTTAAAAAACTTACAAGAAAATAAATTACAATGAAAAAGGACATAGGCATGCTTCAAAAGAAAGTGTGAGGCTTTCAAATGCGTATCGTGTCCCCAGCAGAGTCGCCAAAAAATTGTTGGGTAAAAATTATGTAATCAACTTTTCGACAGATTACACAACTAGGACTTCAACCACAGCTATGCGAGATGTGAATCCGTCCTCTGAAAAAGGGGAGGCACCCTTCTTACTACTGATAGAAGCGATAGTAAAAAAAAAAGTAATTACAAAATGTACACAATACTTACGAAGTGGGGGGGGGTGTGTCACATTTATCCTTCTCTCTTTTTTTAGAGAAGATGTTTATAATGCTTCACTGTTGGGAGTTCTTAATTCATAATAACTCTAACCTAACAATTACGAGCAGTAATGCCAATACCTCTATTTTGTCAAAGCAAAGCATAGTGGTACCAAAAGTGATTAACAATAAACTATTAAAATAAAAGGGAAAGCTCACAAAGGCACAAAGCCATTATGTAGCTTTTCCAAAGGTGGATCTATGAAAAGTGTGTCATTTGTCACGTTAGAAGCACAAATTCTTCTTAGATGCAACAATTCCTTGAACAGTATGAAAAATTACAAGCGCAAAGTCTTGTAGATTATCCAACCAAAGTATCCAAAGAGCATGAATAATTACAAGCACAAATCCTTGTAGATCATTCAACCAAAGATTAAAAACACAAATGAAAATATAAATAAAGGATGTAACACAAAGTTTACATGAATTACTTAGAGTCCTTCAGATTCCGTAAGCTAATCACCACCAAATGAGATCAATTCATAAAAGTATCGAATCCAACACAAAGTCTGGTTTGCAATCCTCTTCTTTATTGATCAAATTTCATTCACAAAGTATGAACGCAAAGTTTCACAATTCTGCTTCAAAAAGGGTAGCACTTCGATGCAAAATACTAAAGGATAAATTTACAATAAAAATCCCTCACATTATATAGAAAGAGGGATGAGCAAAATTAGGAATCTAATTGAGAAAATAAAGGAAAGTTAGGTGAGAGATTCAAGGAGATCTCACCTAACTTTGACCAAATTCAAAGTGTAATATGTTTCCAAAATATTCCATCTTGAACTTGGTGCAATTACAATTTACAAAAATACATATAAAATGTCAGGAAATATTTACAAGATGTATAATGGGAAGCATCAAACTGTTCAACATTGGAGATCAAGAATCTTCATGGTTCCTTGCTTTGGGTGCAGAGTCTTCATACTTCCTCTTGGTCTCCTGTATGAATGCATCATTTGAGCCGACTGTGTAATCTACAAGGGTGTGAGCTCTTGTGATCGACCTTCTAGCAAATGAATGGATTTTCTTGCACCCGCGAAGATGCATCTTGAGATTATCAAGTATCAGCTGTATATCGTAAATGATATGTATTGAGGCTTTGGGAAAAATTGTCATCCTCAACTTGTTGCATAACGACTTCTTTGTAGATCTGGGATAGTTCATTGGATCAGAAGAAGTCACCTTTAGGATCACTTGATTAAATCTGGAGATAAACTACAAGGATGGTGAATCAATAGACGTTAATAGAAAAAGTAGCATTGGTAAGCATGAAGTGAGAAATGATGTTGAGCAAGCCTGAAACGAGCAAATAGGCATGAAAAATGATGCAGGAGCAAAGAAACAGGGTCTAGAATGGAAATAGAGCAAGTTTGAAGAGACTAAGATAAAAATTGCCAAAAGTGTAAAGGTGCTAAAATTTAGCACCATTGCACAAAAAAATGACTAAGTCTAGAAAAAGTGCAAAAGTGCTAAAAATAATGCCATAGTAAAAAATTGGCTAAGTCTGGAAGAAAAGTGCAAAGGTGCTAAAATTCAGCACCATTGCACAAAAAATGACTAAGTTTGGAAAAAGTGCAAAGGTGTTAAAATTTAGCACCATTGCACAAAAAATGACTAAGTCTAGAAAAAGTGCAAAGGTGCTAAAAATAATGCCATAGTAAAAAATTGGCTAAGTCTAGCAACAATGTGTAAGAGTGCACTTTTTTAGCGCTTCTACATATTTTGGAAAATCACTTTTTATGCAGGGTCGCTGATTTTTGGCACCCCTGCACTTTCAACACTTAGCAAAAATTTTGGATGACTTAGACAACAATGTGCAAGAGCACACTTTTTTAGTGCTTCTACATATTTTTGGAAAATCACTTTTTATGTAGGGTCGCTGATTTTTGGCGCCCCTACACTTTCAACAGTTAGCCAAAAATTTGGATGAGTTAGACAACAATGTCTAAGAGCACACTTTTTTAGTGCTTCTAAATATTTTTGGAAAATCACTTTTTGTGCAAGGTCGTTGATTTTTGGCGACCCTACACTTTCAACACTTAGCCAAAAATTTGGATGAGTTAGAGTGCACTTTTTTGGCACAACTGCATCTTTCACAATTTAACTAAGTATGATCAATGAGACTTCGTGAAGGAGCTCATTTCAGAGGTCTTCGCGAGAACATAGGGGGATGCTCAAATTGACTATTTGAGGCTTTGGAATGCACTTCGAGGTGGATTAAAAATCACCTCGTTTTGCATGCTTGAACTTCACGAACCTAGGAAACAAACAAGTTTCGTAGGGGGGTTATCCATGGAATGAGTGCTACTAGATTGCATGATAACAGTTGGCTCCTGCTAGGGGTCTTCCTTCAACCATTCTTTGAAATGAATGAAGGGAGAACTCCAGAACTCAAGTGCCTTTATCCATCCATTGGGCTTGGAGTCAGGCGATGACGACAAAAAAAAATGTACGAAAACAAATCACAAACCTATGCAAATGCAATTATTGAAAAGGTAAAAACCTACCTAATTAAAACTAGCCATCAATGAAACCTTCTCAAATGAAACTGTTCACAGATTCAACAAAATAATTGCCTTTCTTTAATAGCTTGCAATGACTTCCATGATCATTAGCAGCTACATACAAATGAATTTGAGGCATTGCTTCATGAAATAAATGAACAGGTTCAACTACCTCTGAAAATATATCAAATATAGTGCTGCTCCAAAATGAATCATCGAATCCAGACTACTCTTGTGCATCTACAAATACATCTTTAGCTACATCCTCAAGTTTATCTTCACATGCAAGTGCAAGTGGAGCCTTTGTTTTTCCATTGGCCTCCAACCAAGCAAGATGCGTTATGGGGCATTCCCTTGATCTGTCAAAGATTGAATGCTTCTTACCAGTTGTTACTTGAACAACTGATTCATCAACCAGGGAAACCTCATGCTGATCAAAATGATCTCCTTCATGTGATTCAGATGAAGATATGATTGCACTGCATACCTCAATAAGATGTTCACCATCTTCAAACTTAGGAAAATTTAAATTATTTATAAGAAGATCCTCATCATGCCTTTGGGAAATTCTTTTATGCAACACATGTTCAAGTTCATGACCTCAAAACATAGATGCATTCTTTTCAAATTGACTAAGACCTTCATGCATGTCCATCTTTTCAGATCTCAAGACAAGATCGTCTTCATCACTTGAACTTCAAAAAAATGACTTTCATCCTTTTGATTTTCATCAATGGCTTTTTGAGACTGCATAAACTAGAAATGGGAGTCGCCAGCTATTCCTGCTTCCTTTTCTTGGAAGAGAATAGTGAGATCACTTGGATTGGAGTTAGGATGCTTCTCTACTGCTTTTACTAATGGTTCCTCAAGAGCAAGCCTCTTCAGAGGTGAAGATAACTTGTGTTGATTCCCAATAGAAAAATTATGAGCTAGCTACTTTTTGAGGACAAGTAGCTCATTTAATAACCTTTGCACCATAGGATCCATCCTTGTGATGGAAGAAAATAACTCCAAAGAAGGGATTTATTTAGATTCATTTGATTCAATTTTTATTTGCCCAGCAAGAATGAGATCATCTTCAATTTCTATTGCCAAGGTCTGTACAATTGCAAGACTAGTTGGAACTGCTCTTCTCAATAGAAAACCAACCTTTGGCACTTGAGCATTTGCAAAGAAACATTTCAAATTCTCAGTTGTAGGTTGAGCAACAGTTGGAAATCTTCATGTCAACTTGTTGAAGTGAGCAATGAACTCATGCATAGGCATGTGAGATTCTTTCTTCAACTGGGTGAGCTGAGCCAACAAAGCATGAGCATCTTTAGGAGGCTTGAACCTTCCTTCAAACTTGGCTATGAGAGTTTCCCAATTTGTGATAGTATGTGGTGCTAGGTGATAAAACCAATCTACAGCAACACCTTGGAAAGTCTCCATAAACAACCTTATAGATACATCTTTGTATTCAACACCATGAACTCCACAAGCGATGTAGAAAACAACAACGTGCTCGTCAGCATGTTGTTGTCCATCACCAAAAAACTTGGGAAAGTTCTTCCATGAGCCTTCAAGCAAAGCATGTAGGGGTAGAAATAGGCTCAACACAAAAAAAAAGCATTTCCCCAAGGACCTTGAGCAGCCATTTACATGTCCTTGGTGAAAGCTTGAAAAACTTACAAGAAAATAAATTACAATGAAAAAGGACACAGGTATACTTCAAAAGAAAGTGTGAGGCTTTCAAATGCGTATCGTGTCCCTAGTGGAGTTGCCAAAAAATTGTGGGTGAAAATTATGTAATCAGTTTTTCGATAGATTACACAACTAGGACTTCAACCATAGCTATGCGATATGTGAATCTCTCCTCCTAGAAAGGGGAGGTGCCCTTCTTATTGCTGATAGAAGCAATAGTAAAAAAAAAAGTAATTACAAAATTTACACAATACTTACGAAGTGGGGTGGTTGTGTCACATTCATCCTTCTCTCTTTTTTTAGAGAAGATGTTTACAATGCTTCACTGTTGGAAGTTCTTAATTCGCAATAACTCTAAAATAACAATGAGCAGTAATGCCAATACCTCTATATTGTCAAAGCAAAGCGTAGAGGTAACAGAAGTGATTAACAATAAACTAGTAAAACAAAAGCGAAAGCTCATGAAGGCACAAAGTCATTCTATAGCTTTTTCAATGGTGGATCTGTAAAAAGTGTGTCGTTTGTCACATTAGAAGCACAAAGTCTTCTTAGATGCAACAATTCCTTGAACAGTATGAACAATTACAAGCACAAAGTCTTGTAGATTATCCAACCAAAGTATCCAAAGAGCATGAATAATTACAAGAAAAAAGTCTTATAGATCATTCAATCAAAGATAAACAAAACACAAATAAATATCTAAATAAAGGATGTAACACAAAGTTTACATGAATTACTTAGATTCCTTCAGATTCCATAAGCTAATCACCACCAAATGAGATCAATTCATAAAATTATCGAATCCAATGCAAAGTATAGTTTGCAATCCTCTTCTTTATTGATCAAATTTCATTCACAAAGTATGAATGCAAAGTTTCACAATTCTCCTTCAAAAAGGGCAGCACTTTGATGCAAAATACTAAAGGATAAATTTACAATAGAAATCCCTCACATTATATAGAAAGAGGAATGAGCAAAATTAGGAATCTAATTGAGAAAATAAAGGAAAGTTAGGTGAGTGATTCAAGGAGATCTCACCTAACTTTGATCAAAGTGAAAGTGTAATTTGTTTTCAAAAGATTACATCTCGAACTTGGTGCAAGTACAATTTACAAAAAGATATATAAAATGTCAGGAAATATTTACAAGATGCATAATGGGAAGCATCAAAATGTTCAACATCAGAGATCAAGAATCTTCATGGTTCCTTGCTTTGGGCACAAATTCTTCATACTTCCTCTTGGTCTCCTATATGAATGCATCATCTGAGCCAACTATGTAATCTACAAGGGTGTGAGTTCTTGTGATCGACCTTTTGGCAAATGAATGGATTTTCTTGCACCCACGAAGATGCATCTTGAGATTATCAAGTGTCAATTGTATATAGCAAATGATATGTATTAAGGCTTTGGGAAAAATTGTCATCCTCAACTTGTTGCATAACAACTTCTTTGTAGATCTAGGATAGTTCACTGGATCAAAAGATGTTACCTTTAGGATCACTTGATGAAATCTAGAGATAAATTGCAAGGATGGTGAATCAATAGATGTTAGCAGAAAAAGTAGCATTGGGAAGCATGAAGTGAGAAACGATGTTGAGCAAGCATGAAACGAGCAACTAGGCACGAAAAATGATACGTGAGTGAAGAAACGGGGTCCAAAATGGAAATAGAGCAAGTTTGAAGAGACTAAGATAAAAATTGCCAAAAGTGTAAAGGTGCTAAAATTTAGCACCATTGCACAAAAAAATGACTAAGTCTGGAAAAAGTGCAAAGGTGCTAAAAATAATGCCATAGTAAAAAATTGGCAAACTATATAAACCAAACTAGGCTCTAATACCATAGTATTGCTAAAATGTATTCTGAATTTGTGTTTCTATATCAGGCATTATAACTAGGCTCTGATACCATTTTATGCGGAAACCTACAATTTTAAATCTCAAGAGGTGAAGTGATAAATTCCAAATCCGATTACGCAAATGATACTGAAGCAGATAAAAATTGTTAGGGTAATCTTACATTCAAAACTCATTCCAGAATTCATTACAATAATTTTAGATTCTGATCATCCAGATCGCACTAAGCGCAGGAGAGAGCATAAGTCTCAATACCTAAGACTCTTCTAAGAAAATTGAAACTCTAATAGAATTGGTCTAACAGACATTCTAGCATCACCACCTTTGTTTTCATCAGAGGATTTTATAAGATGACCTTTAAATTGACCTATGACTGCTTGATCCCAGATTCTACATCTAGTATCTATGAGAGTAGCAAAGTATTCAACACCAATGTCATAATTGAAATGAGGGTGCAAAATTATATCAACTAATGAAAAATGGACATGAAAGAAACCTTTAGATTTCCATCGCTTAATATCATTAGGTAATAGAAATGGTAGGTAAACAGGACAAATTCCTACACTAGAGACTTTGAGATTTATTTCTGACTATCTTACAGAATTCATCATTTTTTCCTTAATGCCTTTTTCAGGATATAAATCAGAAATCTTTACATCTGGAAACTTAAAGTTACCATTCTCATCTACAAGTTCTTCTTTATCTTGGAAATAATTATGGATAACATGAGAAAGAGAACCACTTGCATTCAATGAGTGATGTGTTGCCATTATGGAGAGATTGGACTTACTTGAGTTCGCCTTGAATCCGTTCGCTGCTACAATTTCTGACTTACAGCACACGCTGACGCCTGTCCTTTAGCTGAAGCGGGATTTACGGCCTTACTGCGGGTCCACAGCTATTGGCGATAGCTACTGTCGTTCAGAACGAAGATCTCCAATAGACTTATAGATCTTAATGAGGCAATGCCTTTTCTAAGACCCAAATTATAACTAAGATAAATACTACAACAATGCAGAGAATTTTGACAAATAAACTGAAACCAGATGGACAATAGATTTCTCTGAAAGTATTCTGAATTTGTGTTTCTATATCAGGCATTATAACTAGGCTCTGATACCATTTTATGCGGAAACCTACAATATTAAATCTCAAGAGGTGAAGTGATAAATTCCAAATCCGATTACGCAAATGATACAGAAGGGTCAGAAGATTCTACACTATCAGAAAGTGTTAGTGTATCTACATCTAAGGGATCAGCATCTGATTCTTTATTTACATAACCAGGTTCTTCCATAAAAACTAGTTCTTCCTGTTCTTTTTCCACTCCTAATTCCTCTAGCCAATCTTTTAAAGGCTCTTCTTTTGTTACCAAAGTGTGTTCTTTGGTTTTAGGCATGAGACTATGGAGAGAAGATCTACGGGTACTTCTTTTGGAGGTTGAGGCTTTATCTTCTTCAGAGTGGAGTGGCTTTCTCCTTTGGATTAAAACCTTTTTTGTTTTAAGAGATTCTACTGATTTTCCTTTTCTTTCTCTATCCTCTTCTTCAGAACTATCTTTTCCAGCCTGTGTTACTCGTAGTTTCTTTGTATACAACCTGACCTTTTCTAGCTTCCTAGCAACAGATTTTAAGAGAACTTTGTTTTCAGTATCAACATTTTTTCTAAGTGACTCATAATTTTGCTGATCTTCATAAATATGGGTCAAGTAGTTATCTTGATGTTCATGTGTAGAAATAATTCTTTTCACACTACTATGAACTTGAGTTACATCATAATCTATGCTGGTAATATTATTGGATAGAGTGCCACAGTAATGCTCAACATTTTTAAGAACAGAAAATTCTTTTTGCTGATCTTCAGAAATAATGTCAATTTTATTTACAGTGTCTAAAGCTTGATCTGCAGAAAATCTAATATCTACAGCCATGTCATCTATATTTTCTTGAGAATAAATCATCCACTGAGACATCCAATTTCTCTGAGCTTCTGAATTTTTCTGCTTCTTCCCTAACTCAGTATGAAGTCTTGCTTCATATTTTCCCCATTGTTTCCTATCAAGATTTATAACTGTAAAATTTTCAGGAGTAGGCCATCTGCCTGGCTCATAGCTTACTATCTCATGTTCCTGATTTTTTAATTCCATCTTATATTTGCTTTTTCTTTCTGAGCCAAATCTCAGGAGTTTGGATTTAGGCATCTTTTCTTTCATCATGCATCCTTTTTCTCCCATCATTGTGAGCTTGATACCTTTTCCCTTCTGATCTGGAAGTTGCTCCGATTTAGGAGTCAGGGCAAGTTTCTGACTAACTTGTCTAGCTAGTTTATCCATTAATTCTAGATTACTGCTGAGATCAGAGAGAGTAGCTGTTGAGGCTCGAGAAAGATATGGATTAATAGATGGTGGTTTATACATGGGAAAATGATTTGATCCAAGGGATTCTTCAGGGTTATAATCAATGAATGGTTTATTGGATGTACTTGGGAAATTTCTAGACATGGAATAAGATCTAGGGAGAGATTTTGATGGCAGGTGGTATTGGCCACTGGTAGAGGCCTCTGGTTGAATAAACATGGTTTCGTCTGGTAAAGACGGAAGGTCAATGCTAGCAAGTCTTCTACTTTGTTGTCTAGGTTTTTCAGAGAATAAACCAGAAGAAGACGTAGGAAGATTCTGAAACTTGGGTTGAGTTTGGTTGATCAACCTTTCAATTACCGGAAAACCTATTTCAAACCCGGTTGAATCTATATGTTGTCCATAGTCATCGACATTAGCATTGGCTTCTGTATAACTTACCCCCGCCAGAAACTTAGAAGGAGGAAAAATAGTATTTAACAATCAGGCACTATTTTAGCAATACTATGGTATTTAATAATGCTCTGATACCATTTTATGCAGAAACCTACAATTTTAAATCTCAAGAGGTGAAGTGATAAATTTCAAATCCGATTACGCAAATGATACAGAAGCAAATAAAAATTGTTAGGGTAATCTTACATTCAAAACTCATTCCAGAATTCTTTACAATAATTTCAGATTCTGATCATCCAGATCGCACTAAGCGCAGGAGAGAGCATAAGTCTAAATACCTAAGACTCTTCTAAGAAAACTCAAACTCTAATAGAATTGGTCTGTTGAAATAGGCGTCTTCGAGGTCCTCTTATAGGAAGAGACTTGTTCCATTGAAGCTGATCTTTTACCCTTTCTCTGATAAAATTTGAGTTCCACCACTAGGAGAGTGACAAACAAAGGAATCTTATCCGTAGCATGACCCACAGGGTAAATGCGTGAACCTAGATAAGGAACAACCGACAAACTTTTCCGTAACCATGTGAAATGGTATAAACAAGAAAAGTGGACAACCGTGATTAAGACACATGTCACGTACATGCCGACTTTACACCCAAAAGTTGCTATAGGGATTATGCTTTTTGAAATAGGATTGCATCCTATTGTCACTTCATAACTTGGGTGACATCACGGCACAGACAAACCCATGTGCTAACCTTAGAAAGGAATTGGATCTAATAATTCATCCAAAAGATCATGGTAAACTTTAACCCAGTCCTCAGTTGTGGAGTTAAATGCGTAGTCAATTTGGACTACATAATCCTGAGAATAGGCCATGTCGAGTTCTCTTCTGATAGCAAGGAGAGTTGGCCTCAAGCTGATAGCCATGTTCTGAATCTTGACTTCAGGCTTCCATCTAGCTTCCAAACGATAGAATTCGATTCTGGGGAAGCGATAACCTGTCTGAGGATAATAAACCAGATATTGTGTCATGCAATCATTAAAAGAAGATGACAAATGTGGAAATAATAAATTTAAAAACTCTTCCATATCAGGATTAAACCTGGCACCAACAATATCAGCGTATTCTTCAAATGTATCTTGATCAAAACTGATACGTGTGATGAAACCAAATTTAATACATTTTAGCAAGTTCATTTTACTGGCTTTAGACCAGTTCATGCCAAATAGTACTTTTATTCGGATATGGATTGCAGAATTTCCACACCAATATTTTATTGGAGCTCTTAATAGCCCAAATGTTGCTTTGAAATCTTCTTCTTCATTGGGATCAATTAATCCTTGGTGATGATGGAAGTGAATGAGGTTTTGCATGTTCTTGAGCCATTTGTTTAGCATGTAGGATTCAACCAAGGTAATAACAATCTCTTTAGGAAGAGAGGGAAGAATTAAAATGTTACCATAACCAAAATCTGCCATATACATGGCTGCACCATCTGATCTATAATATTCACAACTCTTAAAATCAAGATCAGTGTAGATTGAACCTGCAAGTTCTCGGGTTAGAGCATCAGCAAGTGGATTGTTTTCACCTTTGATCCATTCAATTTCGAAATCATAACTGAGAAATTCGAAATACCACCTTGTGATTCTTCCCTGAGCTATATCTTTATTAGGCTTTTTCTTTAGCGGGCTCCTCATGGCTTGACTGTCAGTTCGGACTATAAAGTGTACTGGTTTAAGAAATATTTTGAATTTCTCTAAACCTTTCTTTACTGCAAGTATCTCCTTCTCATAAATGTGATATCTGCCTTCAGGGTCTAAAAATGTTCCTGATCTGTAACCACAAATATTTTTCTTTCCTGGTTCTTCTTCATGTATTAACACAGCAGACCATGTGTTATCAGATGCATCAGTATAAAGAAATAAAAGTAAATCAGCCACTAGATTTTGAAGTGGTGGTAAAAATTGACTCTTTGCTTTGATTCTTTGAACTGCCTCTGTGGCCTGGAGAGACCATCCTTCATTCCCTTCTTTGAGGTGAAACTGTATTGCCTTACAGTCTTCAGCCAATCCTTTATAAAAGGGTGAAATATAATTAAGACATCCCAGAAATCGCTGAATCTGTTTCTTATCAGTAAGAATATCAGGGAATTCTTGGATATGTTGTAGAATATGTGGCTGGAGTGCTACTTGACCATTATTAAGACATAAGCCAAGAAAATCAATTTGGCTTTGGCCAATAACCAATTTCTTTGTAGTAAGGCATATTCCATGTTGTCTAATAGCTGCATATAATTCTTCAAGATGCTGCAAGTGATCAGCTACTGAATCTGAAAAAATGAGGATGTCATCAATATAAACAGCACAAAATTCTTTTAGATGTCTTAATGCCTGGTCCATGCGTCGTTGAAAATAGGCAGGTGCAGTGCATAAACCAAAAGGCATGACATTCCACTCATAAAGTCCTTGAGGAATTGAGAATGTTGTCTTATATCTATCAGATTCTTTGACCTTTACTTGCCAAAATCCTGATTTACAATCAAACTTTGAAAAAACTTTCTTGTTAGCAGCTCTTCTGATTAAATCAGAACTAAATGGAATTGGGTAATTAAAAGGAAGGATAATTTCATTTAGAGGCTTGTAGTTGATGCATAACCTTTTCTTTCCTCTGATCTGTTCTGCTCTTTTATTTACCAGGAATGTTGGACAAGCAAATGAACTTTTACTGGGGCGAATGAAGTGTCCATGAAGCAATTCATCTAATTGTTCATCCATTTCTTGTACTTCTTTAGGGCTCATGAGATATGCTAGCTCATGTGGAATGACGGATGAACATTTTGGTATTATCTGGATATCACATTCTTCATGATCCTGGGACCAGAATTGTAATGGGTTTAGACTACATCAGTTCTTTTCGAACCGTTGTTTAATATCTTGGAAGATATCAGGGGTTTTTTCTGCAGCTTCTTTGACAGATTCTTTCTGTTTCCTTTTCCCATTATTATCAAACTTATGATTAACTATATTTAAAGTAGGAATTTCAATTTGGCCATCCTCATGTCTTAAAGAAATCTTATGTTTCCAGAATTGGAGGGGCTCATATTTTGTAAGAAACAGAAATCCTAATAAAACATCATCTTCTAAACCATTATATTCAATGAAATCGGTGATGAATGTTTTACCCATTATCTCAATGTGAACATCCTGTGCATATCTCCCCATTTGAATTCTTTCGCCATTGATAGCATAACTGTGAGGAAGATCAGGCTTTTCTTTCCAAAAGTGAGAAGGAATAGCATTTGTTTTTGCTAAAGATCTGGAGGATCCTGTATCTACAAATGCATCAAGAGGGATTTTCTTATATCCTGGAAAACAAAAATTTATCCAGATATAGTTTCCATTATTAGCAAGCAATAATGAACATGTTCTGTCCTTTAATCTATGTATCAGACTATTGCTTGTACTACTGTTTTCTGATTCTGATTCTGCTACCGATTGTTCTTCTATAACAGATTTTCTTTCTGGCTCAACTTGTTGTTCTGCGTTAAAGAGAAGATCTTTGATTTCACCTACCTCTGCAGAAAGATTTCTAATTTCCTTTTGTTGAGTTTTAAGCAATCTCTTCATGTCTGTAACATCATTGATGAGAAGGTCAAATTTTTTAAAGATTGCTATTATATCAGGATCAGAAGTAGATTTTCTAGATTTTGAGGAGGAAGCCTTAGAGACTTCTTTATCCTTTTTCTGCCATGGAGGTAGTTTGTAACCATGGTCTGAATCTCGTGCATCCTTCTTAGAAGGTCTTTTTTGCACTTTAAGCTATTTTTCAACTTTTGATTTATCAGACTCTAAACTTTTTAGTTTAGCCAAGTGTTGATGGATAGCTTTTCTCCATTCTTCTTTTGTTCCTACCAATTTGTAAGGATCTTTTGATTTTTCTATTTGGATCTGAATCTTTAAATCTTGTAAACTATTCTTAAGTAATGAAGTCAGGAAGTCTTCATCAGGGTCAGAATTTTCTGAACTGGATTCAGAATTAGACAAGTTCTTAGAACTTCTATGTCGATCCTTAACATCTTTAAATCTCAGCATAAAACTAGATTTAGGAACAATTTTTACTAATTCATATAAATCCTTGTCATCATGAATGCTACTGTCAACTACTTCCCATCCTGGATTCTGTTTATCAAATACAGCATAAATCTTTGTTCCAGGATTTAATTTCTTTGGACAATTTGTAGCATAATGAGGTCCTTTACAGATAAAACACTTTATTCCTTTAGGAGCAGGATTATTCCTTTTTCTAAGTAAAAATGGAGGTTTCTGGTGAAAATTTTTCTTTCTATAGGGGACTGCCCTATAAGCTTTTCTGAATTTACTTCTACCATGTTTGCTTTTCCTGAAAGTAAATTCTCCTTCATGGTAGTTGGAGCGAGTGCATTTTTTACACTTGCATTTTTTGCCACAACCCCTTTTCTTAAACTGCTTCAGCTGCTGGAAATCTTTGAGTTGATTGATTGGTGGAAGGTCACAAAATTCTTTCAGGTTACAAGTATAATTATATTCTTCTTTATTGAGTTGGAGAGCACCCAATAAACATTGTTTTTCTAACTTGTATCTGATCAACCTTTTGACTGTTGGAAAACTGACATCATCAAGCTGCTTATTTTCCTTTCTAATAATGTAATCTTGAGCCCATGCACCCAAACCACAAGGAAGAGAATTTAAGTAATACTGCTTAGTGGTTAAATCGTGCATCTTATTTGTTGCAACCATATAGGACTCAAATGTACAATTGTACTCATCAAAGTTTGGTAAATTTTTGAGTTTCATAGATTGCAGGATTTTATTGGCCTCAAGAGCTTGGTTTGAAATGTCATCATAGAAGAGATCTGTTAATAACCATTTAAATTCATCAAAACCAGCTTGAAAAATGTCATCTTTTCCTAGGTTCTTCGGATCCACCAAAATAGGATCTGTAGGTTGTGTAGGAATGACTTTAGGCATTGGTCCTTGATCTGGTAAATTATTCCACCAGTTTCTCAATTTTCCAGACATTAGTCTGACTATATAAAGAACCTTAGCCGGTTCAGTCCATGGACCATTCCTTTTAAAGAGATTACAGAATGTGAACCATGGGAGTCACTAAAGAAAGTGACTATAGATATAGAAAGAGAAGAACCAGTCTCTGAAAATCTGAGACTTGAACAGATGCGACCATATGCATCTAGTGGATACATTCTAACATTGACAAGCTGGTCAATCCCTATGAAGCTATATGTACTTGGACAGACCATTGCACAAAAAAATGACTAAAGCTGGAAAAAGTGCAAAGGTGCTAAAAATAATGTCATAGTAAAAAATTGGCTAAGTTTGGAAGAAAAGTGCAAAGGTGCTAAAATTCAGCACCATTGCACAAAAATGACTAAGTCTGGAAAAAGTGCAAAGGTGCTAAAAATAATGCCATAGTCAAAAATTGGCTAAGTCTGGCAACAATGTGTAAGAGCACACTTTTTTAGCGCTTCTACATATTTTTAGAAAATCACTTTTTATGCAGGATCATTGATTTTTGGCACCCCTGCACTTTCAACACTTAGCCAAAAATTTGGATGTGTTAGACAACAATGTATATGAGAGCACCTTTTTAGCGCTTCTACATATTTTTGGAAAATCACTTTTTATGCAAGGTAGTTGATTTTTGGCACCCCTACACTTTCAACACTTAGCCAAAAATTTGGATGAGTTAGACAACAATGTGTAAGAGCACACTTTTTTAGCACTTTTACATATATTTGGAAAATCACTTTTTATGCAGCGTCGCTGATTTTTTGCGCCCCTGCACTTTCAACACTTAGCCAAAAATTTGGATGAGTTAGAGTGCACTTTTTTGGCACAACTGCATCTTTCACAATTTAACTAAGTATGATCAATGAGACTTCACGAAGGAGCTCGTTTCAGAGGTCTTCACAAGGCAAACATAGGGTGATGCTCAAACTAACTATTTGAGGCTTTGGAATGCACTTCGAGGTGGATTGAAAATCACCTTGTTTTGCATGCTTGAACTTCACAAACCTAGGAAACAAACAAGTTTCATAGGGGGTTATCTGTGGAATGAGTGCTACTAGATTGCATGATAACAGTTGGCTCCTGCTAGGGGTCTTCCTTCAACCATTCTTTGAAACAAATGAAGGGAGAAGAACTCCATAATTCAAGTGCCTTTATCCATCCATTGGGCTTGGAGTTAGGCGACGACGACAAAAAAAAATGTATGAAAACAAATCACAAACCTATGCAAATGCATTTATTGAAAAGGTAAAAACCTACCTAATTAAAACTAGCCATCAATGAAACCTTCTCAAATGAAACTATTCATAGGATCAACAAAATAGTTGCCTTTCTTTAACAGCTTGCAATGCCTTCCATGATCATTAGCAGCTACATGTAGATGAAGTTGAGGCATTGCTTCATGAAAGAAATGAACAGGTTTAGCTACCTCTAAAAATATATCAAATATACTGATGCTCCAAAATGAATCATCGAATCCAGACTGCTCCTGTGCATCTACAAATACATCGTTAGCTGCATCCTCAAGTTTATCTTCACATGCAAGTGCAATTGGAACCTTTGTCTTCCCATTGGCCTCCAACCAAGCAAGATGCATTATGGGACATTCCCTTGATCTGTCAAAGATTGAATGCTTCTTACCAGTTGTTACTTGAACAATTGATTCATCAACCATGGAAACCTCATGTTGATCGAAATGATCTCCTTCATGTGATTCAGATGAAGATATGACTGCACTGCATACCTCAATGAGATGCTCACCATCTTCAAACTTAGAAATATTTAAATTATTTATAAGATCCTCATCATGCCTTTGGGAAATTCTTTTATGCAACACATGTTCAAGTTCATGACCTCGAAACACAAATGCATTCTTTTCAAATTGTCTGAGACCTTCATGCATATCCATCTTGTCAGATCTCAAGACAAGATCATCTTCATCACTTGAACTTTAGAAAAATGACTTTCATCCTTCTAATTTTCGTCAATGGCTTTCTGAGACCGCATAAACTAGAAATGGGAGTCGCTAGCTATGTTTGCTTCTTTTTCCTAGAAGAGGATAGCGAGATCACTTGGATTGGAGTAAGGATGCTTTGTTGTTGCTTTTACTAATGGTTCCTCAAGAGCAAGCCTCTTCGGAGGTGAAGATAACTTGTGTTGATTCCCAATAGAAAAATTATGAGCCAGCTGCTTTTTTAGGACAAGGAGCTCATTCACCAACCTTTGCACCATAGGATCCATCGTTGTGATGGAAGAAAATAACTCCAAAGAAGGGATTTATTCAGATTCATTTGATTCAAATTTTTTTTCCCAGTAAGAATGAGATCATCTTCAATTTCTATCGCCAAGGTCTGTACAATTGCAAGAGTAGTTGGCACTGCTCTTCTCAATAGGAAACCAACCTCTGGCACTTGAGAATTTACAAAGAAACATTTCAAATTCTCAATTGTAGGTTGAGCAATAGTTGGAAATCTTCGTGTCAACTTGTTGAAGTGAGCAATGAACTCACGCATAGGCATGTGAGATTCTTTCTTCAACTGGGTGAGTTGAGCCAAAAAAGCATGAGTGTCTTCAGGAGGCTTTAACCTTCCTTCAAACTTGGCTATGAGAGTTGCCCAATTTGTGATGGTATGTGGTACCAGATGATAAAACCAATTTGTACCAACACCTTGGAAAGTCTCCACAAACAGCGTTATAGATACATCTTTGTATTCAACACCATGAACTCCACAAGCAATGTAGAAAGCAACAACGTGCTTGTTAGGATGTTGTTGTCCATCACCAAAAAACTTGGGAAATTTCTTCCATGAGCCTTCAAGAAGAGCATGTAGGGGTAGAAATAGGCTCAATGGACCAAAAGCATTTCCCCAAGGACCTTGAGCAGCCATTTAATGTCCTCGGTGAAAGCTTGAAAAAATTAAAATAAGATAAATTACAATGAAAAAGGACATAGGTATACTTCAAAAGAAAGCGTGAGGCTTTCAAATGTGTATCATGTCCCCATCGGAGTCGCCAAAAAACTATTGTGTGAAAATTATGTAATCAACTTTTCGATAGATTACACAACTAGGACTTCAACCACAACTATGCGAGATGTGAATGTCTCCTCTTAGAAAGGGGAGGCACCCTTCTTACTGCTTACAGAAGCGATAGTAAAACAAACAAAGTAATTACAAAATGTACACAATACTTATGAAGTGGGGGTGGTGTGTCACATTCATCCTTCTCTCTTTTTTCAGAGAAGATGTTTACAATCCTTCACTATTGGAAGTTCTTAATTCACAATAACTCTAAACTAACAATGAGCAGTAATGCCAATACCTCTATCTTTTCAAAGAAAAGCGTAGAGGTACCAGACATGATTAACAATAAACTAGTAAAATAAAAGGGAAAGCTCATGAAGGCACAAATTCATTATGTAGCTTTTTGAATGGTGGATCTATGAAAAGTGTGTCATTTGTCATGTTAGAAGCACAAAGTCTTCTTAGATGCAACAATTCCTCGAATAGTATGAACAAGTACAAGCGCAAAGTCTTGTAGATTATCCAACCAAAGTATCCAAAGAGCATGAATAATTGCAAGCACAAAGTCTTGTGGATCATTCAACCAAAGATAAACAAAACAAAAATGAAAATCTAAATAAAGGATGTAACACAAAGTTTACATGAATTACTTAGAGTCCTTCAGATTCCATAAGCTAATCACCACCAAATGAGATCAATTCATAAAAGTATTGAATCCAACGCAAAGTCTGGTTTCCAATCCTCTTCTTTATTGATCAAATTTCATTCACAAAGTATGAATGCAAATTTTCACAATTCTTCTTCAAAAAGGGTAGCACTTCGATGCAAAATACTAAAGGATAAATTTACAATAGAAATCCCTCACATTAAATAGAAAGAGAGATGAGCAAAAATTAGGAATCTAATTGAGAAAATAAAGGAAAGTTAGGTGAGAAATTCAAGGAGATCTCATCTAACTTTGATCAAAGTCAAAGTGTAATTTTTTTTCAAAAGATTACATCTCAAACTTAGGGCAATTACAATTTTCAAAAAGACATAAAATGCCAGGAAATATTTACAAGATGCATAATGGGAAGCATTAGAATGTTCAACATTAGAGATCAAGAATCTTCATGGTTCCTTGCTTTGGGTGCGGAGTCTTCATACTTCCTCTTGGTCTCTTGTATGAATGCATCATCTAGGCCGACTATGTAATCTACGAGGGTGTGATCTCTTGTGATCGACCTTTTGGCAAATGAATGGATTTTCTTGCACCCGCAAAGATGCGTCTTGAGATTATCAAGTGTCAGTTGTATATCACAAATGATATGTATTGAGGCTTTGGGAAAAAATGTCATCCTCAACTTGTTGCATAACAACTTCTTTGTAGATCTAGGGTAGTTCACTAGATCAAAAGATGTCACCTTTAGGATCACTTGATGAAATCTGGAGAGAAACTGCAAGGATGGTGAATCAATAGACACTAGTAAGAAAAGTAGCATTAGGAAGTGTGAAGTGAAAAATGATGTTAAGCAAGCGTGAAACGAGCAACTAAGCACGAAAAACAATGCGGGAACAAAGAAACGGGGTCCATAATGGAAATAGAGCAAGTTTGAAGAGACTAAGATAAAAATTGCCAAAAGTGTAAAGGTGCTAAAATTTAGCACCATTGCACAAAAAAATGACTTAAGTTTGGAAAATTTGCAAAGATGCTAAAAATAGTGCCATAGTCAAAAATTGGCTAAGTTTAGAAGAAAAGTGCAAAGGTGCTAAAATTTAGCACTATTGCACAAAAAATAACTAAATCTGGAAAAAGTGCAAAGGTGCTAAAAATAATGCCATAGTCAAAAATTGGCTAAGTCTGGCAACAATGTGTAAGAGCGCACTTTTTTAGCGCTTCTACATATTTTTGGAAAATCACTTTTTATGCAGGGTTGTTGATTTTTGATGCCCCTGCACTTTCAAGACTTAGCCAAAAATTTGGATGGGTTAGACAACAATATGTATGAGAGCACATTTTTAGCACTTCTACATATTTTTGGAAAATCACTTTTTATGTAGGGTCGCTAATTTTTGGCACCCCTGCACTTTCAATACTTAGCCAAAAATTTGGATGAGTTAGACAACAATGTGTAAGAACACACTTTTTTAGTGTTTTTACATATTTTTGGAAAATCACTTTTTATACAGGGTCGCTGATTTTTTGCGCCCTTGCACTTTCAACACTTAGCCAAAAATTTGGATGAGTTAGAGTGCACTTTTTTGGCACAACTGCATCTTTCACAGTTTAACTAAGTATGATCAATGAGACTTCGCAAAGGAGCTCGTTTCGAAGGTCTTCACGAGAAAAACATAGGGGGATGCTCAAACTGACTGTTTGAGGCTTTGGAATGCACTTCGAGGTGGATTGAAAATCACCTTGTTTTGTGTGCTTGAACTTCACAAACCTAGGAAACAAACAAGTTTCGTAGGGGGGTTATCCGTGGAATGAGTGCTACTAGATTCCATGATAACACAAGTAAAAGATGGTTCTATTCACATTTATTGGGAGGGCAGTGTTTCGTAATAATTGTCTAAATAATTGACATGATCTTTGTACTATTGCATTGGATAGGTTTTTCAAATGGTCAAGAAAAATATTGTTAAACACTTTTATTTTAAATGGGTGGTCTTGCTTTATTGCTTGATTTTAAATTTTTGACAATTACACTTGGAAAGTTTTGGACAATGAAACCATAAGAAGAGAACATAGAAGGACTAACTCTAGGCCAAAGGTAATTCAAATATACCTTGTGTTGTTTTTTTAAATAGTAGGCTCAATTTTCTTGCTTATTTAACTTTGACTATCCACTAATTTAGTATTGTTTGTTTGAAGGATTCGCTTGTTTGTTCATGTTACTTATGGCTTTCCATGGATCTTATTTTATGCTCTTCGACCACTTTCAATTAATAGACAAATTTTCTAACATTAAATTTTGTTGGTAGCTGGCAGACACAAGTTGATAGAAATTTGATAGAGATTTGTGCGTATTCAATATAAATTGAGATTTGTTGATCAATGCAAAAAAAAAATTCTCTTTGACCTTGAAAACTATTAAAAAATTAAAACAAAATTCAATTTAAAAAATGAACACAAGTAATTTTATTTTGATTCTCATCAATTAAGTAATCAACTCCAATATTACCTTTTGCATTTTGAATGCCCTCCTTGCATTTTTCAAATGATAATAGTTAGCTAGATTTGAGTTTACACTTGCCAATATGTCCCTACAGAAAGAATGGCGATGAATGTTGTTGAAATTGGGTTTACACTTGCCAATTGCATGAGATGGACAGCTTAAAGTTTCAAAAGTATTGTCAACAAATCCATTTTACGCATGTCCAGCAATCATTGCATTCAATATCAGCATGCCTCTTTAAGGCATTTCTAAGGTGTTGTCGGCAAACCCATTTTATTCATGTCCAGTAATCATTACAATTCATGGGAGTGCGACTCTTTGATCCATTATGCAGCAGACTTAAAAGATGCCTTACACTACCAATTGTATTTGCTTTTATCATTTTGTTTCTACTTTAACCAAAGAGTCTTTAAGGGAAGCATTTGCTTCTACTTCAACCAAGAAGTTTTTGCTGTGTGATTGCCATAAGATATGCTAAATTGCAAATACTAATTGACCAATATTACAAGGATCTTATGCATGAACCAAGAGACCAATTACAACAAGCCAATGTCTGGTCAACTAAGACTAATCCCTATTCGCTTACATATGATAGCAGTGTCACACTTGGTGTCTCACTTCAGTCGAGACTAAAAAGGTACAACCATTGGTTTACAAGATTGTATGTGGCAGCCTGTAATTTAAAGCTGTCGGAAGCTAAAACAAGAAACATTTTGTCTCCATGAATTAGGCATATCAAAAAGACAGGCAGTGTACTTAGGGGCCTAGAGCTATGTTTTAGCTTCTTTTGGGGCGTGAATGTTTCATTTAAACATACTTACTCATAATTTGAAAGCTGAACTTTCTGTTATCAGAACATATGATACCTGTCAGCAAGTTCAAGACACAAAGTACAATACTACAAAGTGAAACTGACGCAAAATATAATGGCTAATCTAATTCCTTGTCCAATGCGCATGCTGTGGCTGATCACTGGAACTGCTAGATTCATCTAGCTCCTGTATTTACACCCAACCAACACTGTATGCTAGGGTGCTTGCAAAAGAACGAACGCCAAGGTTTTTTAAGTACACTTGTGTTTTGTCTTTATAATTTAAAAAATCTGCTTTTTACCTGTTCGGGATGCCCCTTGATGTCTCTGAACCAGTTGATGTTTGCCTGGGTCCCCCACGCTATCATGGGGCAGTACGGCATCCCTAGATGTTCCCCCAAAAGGGAGATGTCCCCCAGTATACTCTATAATTTCCTCAACAAACTTTAATCTAAAATACGAATAAAGCTTCCTCCATAACAAAAGTGTTGCTTCAATGATTACAAAATATACTTCCAATATGTTGAATCTTCATAATTTTAAAAGTTGCTGCAAATATCAAAATATATCCGAACAAAGTTTTGATGTACAAATACATCTGTGTGAGATTGCCCTCAAGAAATCAAAGTTTTTTTTTTTCTCAAATCTTATAGTTGAACACAAGGCTCAAATTATGACAGAAAAGACTGAATGTCTAAGCACCTTGATTTATAGCATGAACAGGGCACAAATTTCCAACACCACACTTTCCCTCTCAAAGATAACAATTAAATTATTAATGAGACTCTTTCCCCAAAGTAGCCTCACTTTGTCGATTGTGTAGGTCGGCGATTTGCTGAGATTTTTGCTCCTGCGCCCTTTGCTGTTGGATGCCCGTGCCCTGTAACAGGCCAGGGCTTTCCTTTTTGCTGCGTAGGGGTCTGAGGGGAGTTGGGGGCTGCGGGTGGAGGCTGTGCGGGGTGTGGGAAGGGGGTGGTCGAAGCGGGGGGGTTCTGAGAGGAGGATTCGGAGTGGGTGGAGTGCTGATTTTCAATGTGAAGGTATGGCAGAGGCTCCCAAAAGCCTTGTGCTTGCTGGGCCAAAGCCTTCTCAGAATTTTTCGGCAGCCATGCATGCACAAAAATTGGATTCGTCTTTTGTGGGTGAGAGCTCTAAGCTCAAGAAAGTGAACGGTTGCTTGCCACGGAGTCAAGATCGCCCTGTTCTGGTTATTTCTCCTGAATCGGTTAAGGAGGACATGGATTATTGGAGCCAACATGTTCTGATCTGCAAGTTCTTGGGTATTCGTGTCCCTCTTTCGGCTTTAGAGTCCTAGATCTGTCGCACCTGGCAGGTTGAAGGAGATTTCAAACTTTTGGTGGCTGCAAATGGCTATTTCATGGTTGATTTTTCTTGTATCTCAGATCATAATCGTGTTTTTGAGGGAGGGCCGTATTTTTATAATCACGTTGGCTTGTTCATTAAACTCTAGCATGGTGGTTTTAATGCGACAAAAGATCTTCCTACACGGGTTCTTGTATGGGTCCGTCTTCCATGGCTGCTGTTAGAATTTTGGAAGGAGGATATTCTACACCGGATTGCGGCTTTGTTGGGGAAGCCGGCTGCCATTGCTCAAAATACTCTGGATAAAAAGGTATTCTCTTACGCTTGCATTTGCGTTGAAATTGATTTAAATAGCCCTCTACTGGATTCTTTGGAAATTTGTATTGGCTCTGCCTCGTGGATTGAACCGCTTGATTATGAGTCCCTTCCTTTTCATTGCCATTTTTGTCACGAGTATGGACACCTTCAGCGCCAGTGTCCTCGGGCACCTAAACCTGCAGGGGTGTCTTCTTCTCCCTCTTCTGGACCTTCGGTGGAGAAAGGGGATAAAGGGAAGGTGTCTGCGGATGAGGGTGGGCCTGATAAGGATGGCTTTATCCCTGTTAAGCAGAGAAATAAAGGGAGGGGGCACAAGTAGGCCTATAAGGACAGTCAGAGTGATTAGGGTTTCAATCGGTTTGAGGTCTTGGATAATCAGGCTTTGGAGGAAGGGATTCCTATTGAGATTTCTTTTGGGGCCACTGGCATGGATGTTGGGTTGGATACAGGGCTGGAAAAAGCGATTGTTGTGCAGAATATTTCTTCGGCATTGGAGCAGGGGAGTTCGGAGCCTCCTGAGGCCTCTGTAGATGTGCAGGATGATATTGTTTTAGCAGATTTGGCTAAGGCAGTGTTTTCTTCTGGTAAAGAGCGAGGATCGTCTCCTGCCTTGGGGGTGCTGCAATGCCCTCTCAAGAAGGGGCATTTTGAATTTTCTTCGAAAGTTGGTCATAAGAAGGATGCAGACAAGCTTAAATCTACTAGGGATCTATTGGTAGAATCTGGTGCTATTAAGACCCTTGAGGCCCACTTCTCTCAACCTTCCTCATGATTATTCTCTCATGGAATGCAAGGGGGTTGAATAGCACCCCCCGTCAAAAGGCTATTCAAGATTTGATTGTTGTTCATTCTCCTGATATCTTTTGTGTCCAGGAAACTAAGTTTCAGGCAGTGAACCCCAGGGACGTGTCCCCCCCTCTAGGCCCTAGCGTCTCTGGAACGGGGACGTCCCGAAGACGTGGGGACGGCGTTCCCACGTCTCCGGCGGCGCCACCATTTCTTGGCTCGCCGCCGGAGACGCCTGGGCGTCCCCGAAACGCTCGAGGGACGCCCAAGCGTCTCTGAGACGCCAAGGGAGACGTCTGGGCATCCCTCGAGCGTCTCGGGGATGCCTAGGCGTCTCTTGTGACAGACAGCCAAAAAGCAAACAAAAAAATAAATTTAAAACATTTTTTTAATATTTTATTAGTTCTATTCAAACCCTAAGGGCATGTGGGACCCATCCATTGTCGTACCAAGCATCAACCAGGAGAAAGTAAAGTCTAAGAGAAATAATGCAAAATATGTATTTTTCGGCTTCGTTAGCACTATTCAGAACCTGTGGAAAAATCATGAAAATGAGGTGCGTGATGTAGTTTCGAGTGGTTTCAAGAGTGTTAAATTGGTCTTGGCGGCGGGGGCGCTTTCCCTTGACCCCGTTGGGGGCGTTGCCTCCAAACCCCCATGAGGGGCGCTGCCCCTCAATCCCGCTGGGGGCGTTGCCCCCAGACCCCCATCAAATTTATTGGAATTGCCAAATTGCAATACAATCAACCATCATAGTACAATTATAAGAGCAGTTGGCAACTGAGCAAACGAGAGTGGCAGCTCTTGAGGAGGAGTTGGCAGAGAGGGATAGAGTATTGGGTCAATTGATAGAGAAGGATACCCAGGTGGCCAATGCACAACGATAGAGCCAGAGGAGCCATCACAGATTGATGAGGATGAGGATGCTTCAGATATAGGGCTAGTTGGTGTTCCTTTGGCAGATCTTGACCTTGAGGAGTCCAGTGGTTCCAGTGATGAGGAGTTTGCCGACCTCCCGAGGGATGATTAGAGGCCTCTGCCTCCTTCACTACGTTTTGTCATTTTGACATTTTGATTTTGTACTTGTTTTGATATCATATAATCATGCTACTCATTGTAATCATCTTTATAATCAGATATTTTTGATATAATATAATAGAAATCTTCCATTTGCCAATTCAACAATTGTTACATTCTAGTATTGAGTATTACTATTCTAATTTCTAATTAGTAATTTGATATTGAAAGCTTCAATATTCAATGTTTACTTCTTAATAGTCTTATACATCTTTTCATAACTAGCATTCTAAGTACCATATGTATAGTATATAGTATATACACCCTGTCGCCCCTCCCGCCCTTCCCCACCGCCGTCCCCCCGCCGTCCCGAAATTGAGGCCCCTTTGTCCCCCCGTCCCCAACGCCGGTGGAACATAGGTTTTAGGTGGACCTCATGCTTCAACATTCCCCTCGTATTTGGTTTTCTGGCTAGTGTCAGTGTATTGGGTCTAGGGGAACCTTTGCGGGTCTGGCTCTTTTCTGGGATCCTCGTAAGGTTGTCCCTCTTTGGTGGATTTCTAGCTAGTCTGCTATTTCTATGGTGGCCTCGATTTTGGAATCTGGTGAGACTATTTTGGTTAGTAATGTTTATGCTCCAATTGATATTCGTGGTAAATCCCAGCTTTGGGCTCATATCAGGTATGTTAGGTCCTACGCTCCCTTTCTGCCTTGGATTTTAGCTGGTGACTTCAATGCTGTGTTGAGCTTGGAGGAGAAAAGGGGAGGGCTACCTAGGCTTGGTCCTGCTTCAGATATGTTTCGGACTAATGTGGACTCTCTAGCTCTGATGGATGTGAAACCCTCTAATGGAATTTTCACTTGGAATAATAGACGGAGTGGGCCTGAAGCGATTGCCCAACGGCTTGATCGTTTCCTTGTCTCTTGCTCTTGGGTTAGAGGTAGCTTGGTCATTTTCTCTGAGATTCTTGACTAGCATGGCTCTAATCATTGGCCAATTAAGTTTTCGACTTCAGCTTTTCCAAATCCTAAGAATCCTCCTTTCAAATTCCAGCTTATGTGGTTACATGATCCGTCTTTGGGTGATCTTTTGGCTCAAAGGTGGCGGGATGGCGCCTCTGCCTATGGTATAGCTATGTATTCTCTGGTTAAGAAGTTGCAATTTGTTAAGTTTCATCTTAAGCGATGGAATAGGTTGAGTTTTGGTAATTTTCAGGCTAGGAAAAGAGAAGCGCTGGACCGCCATGCTGTGATTACCCATCAGATTCGGGATTTGGGCTTCTCGGAGGCTCTTGGGCATGCTGAATCCCAGGCTCTGAAATTGGTGGAAGAGTGGGAGCTTCTTGAAGAGATTTTTTGGAAACAAAAGGCTAGGATTGATTGGCTTCAAGAGGGTGATCGGAATACGGCTTTTTTCCATCATTCAGTGCAAGCTCGTCGAAATAAGTGCTTTATCTCTTCTCTTGTTAACTCTGAGGGTATTTCAATCTCTGCACAACATGCTCTGTCTAGAGAGGCTCATCATTTCTACTCTAATCTTTTCACTGAGGATTTTGTACCTGCTGAGGCTGATGAAAATAGAGTCCTTGCTTGTATTCCTTCTTTAATTTCTAATGAGGTGAATGCTTCTCTTATTCGCCCGGTGACTTTGTCTGAAGTGGAGGAGATGGTGTTTGGGATGAACAAAGGGAAAGCTCCTGGCCCTGACAGGTTCCCAGTTGAGTTTTTCTAGGAGTTTTGGGATATTGTGAAGCAGGATTTGTTAGAGGTTGTTCGAGAGTCTCTTCATAGTAAGCAGATGCTTCGTGCCCTGAATGCTACTTTTCTGGTTCTCATTCCTAAGAAGGAAGTTGCAGACAAACTTGATCTCTTTAGACCTATTGCACTCTGTAACATGTTGTATAAGATTATTACGAAGTTGATGGCTGAGAGACTCAAATCTTGTTTACCAACGATCATTTCTGAGGAGCAAGGCGACTTTGTGGCTGGGTGACAAATTCTAGATAGGGTGGTGGTTACGTCTGAAGCCATTCATTCCATGGCTACCTCTCAGGATAGGTCTATGTCTATCAAGTTGGATATGGCCAAAGCCTATGACAGAGTTAAATGGATTTTTCTTCAGAAGATTCTGATGGCCTTTGGTTTTTCCTCTGAATGGGTGAGTTGGGTTTTGAGCTATGTGACTTCTTCCTCCTTTTCGGTTATTGTGAATGGGGAACCTTCTGAGCTTTTTGGGGCTACTAGGGGCCTTCGTCAGGGGGATCCGCTCTCTCCTTATTTGTTTATTATTTTGGCTGAGGGGCTTGGCCATCTTCTTAAATCTCAAGTTTCACATGGCTTGATTCATGGTTGGCAGTGGGGGATGGGCTTGCCTACGCTTTCTCATCTCCAATTCGTGGATGATACCTCTCTTATGGGACTAGCTCGTATTAGGGAGGCTGATTCCTTCAAGAAAACTTTGGACATCTACCTTGCCGCTTCGGGCCAGAGAGTCAATGAGTAAAAGTCTTCTATATTCTTCTTTAATACTCCTCAAGCTATCCAGCATAGGATTGCTGCTATTCTGCGGTTTCAAATTGGGACTCTTCCCTTCGTCTACTTGGGTATTCCTCTTGCTGTTGGCCGTCAGCCCAGATCTTCTTGGCAGCTGTTGCTTGATAAGCTTAGGCGAAAGGTTACTCATTGGACTCATCGTTGGTTGTCCTCTGCAGCTAGATTGACTCTTCTTAAGTCTGTCATCCAAGCCCTTCCCATCTACAGGTGCTTTGTTCAAGCAGCTCCTATGTATTTCCTTAAGGAATTTGATGCTCTTTCTCGTCAATTTCTTTGGAGCGGTAATTTGTTGTCTTCAAAATGGAGCCTTGTTAAGTGGGAATCAGTGTGTAGACCAAAGCAGGAGGGGGGTCTTGGTTTACGCTCTGCTATTTTGAATGGGAAAGCTCTTGCTGCCAAGCTTTATTGGCACTGGTGCACCCATCAGCACCAGTTATGGGCTCGTATTCTCAACCTTAAATATCTTCAGGGTGTTGCTTCTTTTGAGGTCCCTCGCTATCCTCTAGAAGGGAGTGGTTCTATGATTTGGCATACTTTGAAAGTGGGGGTGCAATTGATTAAGAATGCTCTTTTTGGATCTGTCATTCGGGGTCACAGGCTCTTTTTTGGTCAGATTCCTGGGATGGTCACCCTCCTATTCTTTCTTCTTTTCCTCATCTCCAGCCTCTTTCTGAGGTTTTTAGTGTGGCTGGCTGGGATACGGTGGAGCATTATAAGGTGGCGCAGCATGATGGTTTGGTTCTACGTTTTCGTTGGAAGCATCCTTCTGAGTGGCCACTAGGAGGGTCTGAGGGGGATAGGCGTGAGCTTTCCCAACTTTTGGCTTCCCATGCTTGTAATTCTTTGAGAGGACCTGATGTCTTGGCTTGGGATGGTTCAGACTTGTCTGGAAAGTACTCTGTGGTTGCTGGTTATAAGCAGATTGGTAGGCAGTTGTTTGGGGACATTGAGGTCCCTTGGTGAAACAAGTTTGGCACAAGTTGTCATGGCCCAAGTGCAACTTCTTTATGTGGTTAGTGGCTCAAAATCGGTGTCTCACTTGGGATAATTTATGTAAGCGTGGTTTTCAAGGCTCCTCTATGTGTGTTTTGTGTCATGGCTGTGAAGAGAGTCTCCCATATCTTCTTCCAATGCTCCTATGCTAGGGAGATTTGGCACTTTTGGTGGGGGGTGTGGAATATGCCCTGTTGGCATGTTTCCTCTTTGGTGGAATTTGGGGAATGATGGGGTAGGGCCCCTATTTCTACTTCCTTTCTCCAGGCTGCTTGGGCTCTTGGGCCTTCCTTTATTATCTAGAACCTTTGGTTGGAGAGGAATAGGCGGATCTTTCAGGATTCGCGGCTGATGGCTCCTCACCTTTGGAGGAAAATTTTACACTCCTTAGGAGAAACTATTGCGGCTAAGTGTGATATGACTATGCGGGTGGACCCTCGGGATGTTGATTGTTGTAATCGTCTTCATCTTCCTCCTCCACAATGACAACTCATGCGTAACAAATGTAGGAATCCTACCCCGAAGGTGAATAGGGAGGGAAAATGGACCCCTCTTCCCTTGGGAGTCCTAAAAATCAACTCGGATGGCTCTTCTCGTGGTAATCCTAGTCATGCTGGAATTGGAGGTGTGGGTCGTGATAGCTCCGGAGATGTTTAGTTTATTTTCTCTGCGTATAAGGGTCTTCATATGAATAATCTTATGGAGGCTCAGGCTATTTTAGTGGCTGTGGAGCGGGGCAGTCAGTTGGGATGGCGAAGGATCATATGTGAGTCTGACTCCCAGGTTGTGGTGAACTTACTGAAAAGGCAGTATATGGATAATGTGAGCTGGCAGTTGGCTTTGATTGTTGAACAAATTCTCACTCTCTGTGCATCTCTGGAGCATGTTACTTTCAATCATATTCCCCGTGAATGGAATGGTGTGGCTGATTGCTTGGCTAAATGGGCTTCTGATCATATGCATGATTAGAATTTGGTGGATCGGGGCCAACTGCCCCCGGATTTGTCTCATCAATTGGATCACTTGGTTGAACTTGATAGGGCCATTTAATGCCCTTGCTTTGTAACGTTTCCTTGGTTTAATAAAATTTTTACCCCCTTTATGTTATGAAAGTAGCCTCACTTTGTCATGAATATCAACTTGAAACTCATTAATTTCTTGGTATAGAATTTGTCGTGAAGAAGCTGTCAAGTGTCCTGTAGATTACCAAGACCTTTTATGGAAACACACAGCCCCATATTTTTTATTATTATTTTGTTTGTTGTTACTAAACAATGGCCTCTTTCTTAACATATTTGTATATGTCCATAAAAAAATAAAGATAAGGCCCACATAAGCTCATTAAGTAAAAAGGGATATTATATGTCCTCACTCTTAAAGAGCAACCCTTTGTTGGGGCCTAAGCATTAGGACAATTGGGGAAACTGCAAGGGCCATTTTCCCCTGATCCCATAATCTTCCAAATGTCACCCAGGGTACACCACTTCTTTCCCTTCACCAAATGCTGCTTGTGCACAAATAGCACATTAATGGATATCCATAGATGAGATACGCATATATACACTCTTGCCCCATTTCCTGATTTAGTAAATTCACCTTTTCAAGTTAACACCCAGCCTCATTTATTGGTGTATGCTCCACCCAGCATGTTGATGTATTATTTTATCCAAGTTCAACAATTGATCATGTCTCATGGAGTTTGAACCTAAGAATCTGCTTTCAAGGCTCTTTTCCCACGCTTAAGGGACTTACCTTGGCTTACCATCATTACATAAAACTTTCCCAAGAGCTCAAGGGAATTGCTCCTGTTTGCTCATACTGTTCGCCTAAAGGGTCTATTTATTCACTAAAACAACTCTGCACTAGCATTCAAAAATTCATTCACATTGAACAAAATCCCACTGAATCTGGAGCCCACTTTGTTAAGGAGTGGTCAGCTTCCTTTATTCCTCAATTAGTGTTCCTCATATGTATCCAATCAAATTCCTTCACACTGAACAAAACCCCACTAAATCCGCAGTCCACTTCATTATAATTTGGTGTTAGGGGCTTTATTGCTCAGCTAGTACTCTAGATTGTATAAGGATGCCACTGTCAGTGCTCTCAGAATAGATCAAGCTGCCATGGATGGTAGCAGAAAGACTTATGAAGCTCAGTGAAGAGTACATCTTTATATTATCTGCTCAGTGAAGAGGTAAAGATAAGGCCCTCTTCACTGAGCACATAATATAAAGGCCCTCTAGTTTTGGTGAAAAGGGAAAGTTATGCCACTGTCAGTGCTCTCAGAATAGATCAAGCTGCCATGGATGGTAGCAGAAAGACTTATGAAGCCATTGATGAAACTTTTTCTTTAAATGAGGCAAATAAATAGTAAAAAAAGGATGTTCACGAAAACTCCCACACCATAGCCTCATTCAGCACATAGAGAAGAAAATATATATATCATAAAGCAAAGAAAAAGTAGTAATCAGATATTACATAAAAAATAGTAGTCAGAAAATACATGAAAGCTAGCCGCCAAACTGTACGGAAAACTTTCTACTTGGTAGTTAACCAAAACAGTAGTTTAATGCAGAATATCAAATTGTAGATCATATTTGCTGACTCAGTTGAGGGATCTCCAGATCTATTGCATGATTCCAAACCAGGCTCCTTCTACAGTGGTGGACCAAATTAAAAGTTGGGGACGCAAGATGTAGAGGATATGAGGGGGAGTACTATCAACATGTTAAGCTTACGGAGGTGTATTCTGTTATTTGTTAGGATTCGGATAGTACCCACGCTCTTGGATGATTTCAGCATATCTCCTCTTAGCGCGAGCTCTACAGAGTACATCTCCAACGATGTGATGTGGTGCTTTTGGAACTGGATGCATGCCATAAAGAGTTCATTGGTGCAATCCATAAGGAAAATGTGGCAATCAACATAGAAGCATTAAACCTATCGTCCTTAACTTTATTAGCAGGACCAGCCCAGCAGTAAGGCTTCAAAGTTAGTGAGAGCATTGATAAGAGTGGCAGCATTAATCCTCATTTTGGGGTTATGTTGGGGCTGAGGAGTTATTTGGGGCATAGTGGGGTGTGCATATGATTCTAAAAATGTGAAGAGAGCCCAAGGACCCACTAAAACCCAAATTATTCACTTACTTTTGCTGGTTTTTGGAATCTTTGTACAAATGCTTTTTATCTTTTTGTTCGATCCATTGAGGAAGCATCTTGTTTTGAGCTGCTGATCTTCTTGCATCCTTCTATAAATGCAAGCACTTTGAGCTCATTTGGCATCAGTGGTTGGAAAAAGACTGAGTCTTAAGTCTTGAATAGGGTCTGAAGAGTCTTATAGAGTTATGCTCTTAGCTTGCGCTTCATGCAATCTTGCTATATCTCGTGTCATGTACTATGTCTCTTGTGCCATGAATTAATGATAATTTGAGTTGTTAAATTCCGCAAATTGGTAACAGAGCCAAGTTTTGTCATAATTTAGTATGTTAAATTCAGTTTAGAATTTCTCTGAAAAATCAAATAAAGTCTCTAGTAGATGTCAAGCAGAAATATAAGACCCGTGTTAAGCCAAGGAGGCATGTTGAAAAGCATCTTAAGTCAGCATAAGTGTAACAGCGAAGGAGACACGAAAATTCTAGTGAGAGTATCTATTTCTGAATTCTCTCATCTCTAATATGATGGCAAGTAAAAGATCTATGAATTCTAGCTTGTCTAGTTCAATTCCTAGTATAGAGATTAGTTACAATTTAACCCTTTTGTTGCACGTAAATTATTTACCAGAAAATTCACACAAAAGCTTTAAATAGTCATTCAATAAAGTTTTGATAACCTCCTCAAAACTTTCTAAACAAAATGCCAAGCAGCCAACCCTCGAGAAAATAACTTCTAAACTTTGTTACAATCAAGCAATTAGACACCAAATCTGTCCCCACAATAATTAGAGGACGGAAAACTCGCAATATTAAGGCACAACATAACTTTGGCAAACAATCATTATTTTTCAATTTCATTAGTGTCCTTTGACCCAGGCTCCATGCCGAGGTAGGACATTTTAACCCTTGATCATTAGAAGATGCCATGAAACAATCACTAAGGCAAGATAAGTGTTACATGAAGATGCATGCCCACCCCTCAAACCCCTGTCCCCTCAGGCATTTCGGGGAGAGCATGACATCAAAGAACATCTTCTAGTTGTATCCCCCAACAAAGAAAAATTGAAAACATCCAATAAGCGCGTTTCCATTATTGGGGATGGCAAGAAACAATTAGTGGATGCCTCATTGAACCCGAGGCAACTGGGGGCATCTCAAACATCCATCGACTGTCCAGAGTATGGTTGGGCACCTGACAATTATTTAATGTGTCTAAAGGGGTGTGGGATCCCCCAAACCCTCTCACGGCCCTTATTCACCCTAATATACAAAAGAAGAACTTCAAACATTCATTGTTATTGAATGAATTTGGAGATTACAATAAGGTATTGCCGTTGCCTGCTTTTGAAGATCTACAGCTGCCCTTCCCTATTGAAAGCATGTGAAAAATATGGCATCAAGTTATCAAGATTCAACAATATATTTAAAGAGGCTTATTTTTTCAATACAGCGAAGACATTAACTGGTTGAAGAGCATCTGTCGCATCAAAGTATGTCATTTTGACTAGTTTTAAAATATTTTTGATTTCAGCTTGTTATCACACAAGAACACTACAAAATTAGTACTAGCAGCAGCGATAATGTGAATGTGAGTGGGATGGGCAATGAAGAAGTTGAAGTAAACAAAATGGATTATTCTTCTGAAAATCCAAACACTGGTTTTATTGAAACTCCATAGGACCATTTTGCATGTTTTTCATCCTCTCTTCAGAAATTTGCCAAAGGCCCTTTCTACCCCAAAGAAAACCCTTAACTGCAATTTGCCACCAATTTAAACATTAATAAGGTAAAAATATAGGAGACACCAAGCATTGGTGCATTGGTTGTGTCATATGAGCATTTTGCTTCTTTAGCCACATTCATGCACAAGAACAGACTAGTGTGAACACTACAATAATGATTATGACTCAAATGATTTTCAAAAGAAGTATGATCACCTAAACGACAAACACCTAGAAATTCAGCACTATCGTTGATCCAAACTAGACAAACAAAGGGGCTCACAATCCAATGATCTCGGATTAGACTATGAAGTAGACTCAAAAGAGAGCATTACTCAAAAACTAGACATAACAGCAGAAGAGGCAGTAGCTGCACAAGCAAATACACTAGATCCTACACTTCCGAAAAATTCAGCTCCTAGAGAATTCTTCCAGCACAGTTTACAGATTTGACCCCAAGCGAAATTATCTAAGAGGAGACTAAACTGGACTTTTACAGCTACAGATTTCAATTAATAGATAAAACATAAATTAAAATCTAGCCTTCAGATTTTCAATGCTAGTTAGAGGCACCGAACTTGATAGAGTACATCTTACAACATTAAGCTTTTACATCTTATCTATACTTCTTTAGTTACTAAGTTTGAGAATTTACAGCAGACACAAATACAATGCAGCCCAAGTTCCACTCAACAAGATTAATAACATAACAACAATAAAAATCTAGAGAGCCCAAACGCCAATGCAGCTGGATACAAATCCCAGACATCTCAAACAGCATAACAATACAGTACATATAGAGCAAACTCATAGGACACAATCCATACAAATACCATAAATTAACACAAAACATTACACTATAAGAAATTTCTTGCAATGTACATTGCCTACATGTATAGCAAATCCAATATTATCAAATGGTTCTACGAGATTAAAACATCTCAAACTAGACTTGACTAACTCAAATCTTAAAGGCGGTCCAATGTCTAAATTGAACTGACCTATTGCATACTGATAAGAAGCTCAAGATGTTGCATGAGAAGTAGCATAGGTCCACCGTCCAACAATGCCAAAACTTGCTAACAAGTCAAGATGCCACTTTCATATGTTTGCTCTTTATAATTCTTTGTCCACCAGCTTGTTTTTAGCCTCCGCTTTCCAAACTGTATTGTGAAATGTCATATTCTTCTTTGGGCAGATTACATTTTAAGCAAAAAAAAAAACCTAAATATTATAGCATCAAATGCCTGCAATTTAAGAAACTTAAAGAAGTCGAAAATAATCATTCACTAGTTTTTAAGATACTCTTTTGTTTGTTGTGTTTGATGCATTCTCTTGCTTTAATGCTAATATCTTGTCTGGGCGTGTTTTAATTGTGGATGCTCTATGCTATTTATTTCTGTAACTTTGCCAATGTCTAGTCTCTTGTATGGCTTGGGGACTGATCATAGGACTTAAAATTGTTTAGAACGACGAACTAGATGAATTCTTGAGCATCAGAAACAAGTCGAATTGATACATAAAATTACTTCTTGGACTATTTTAAGAAATAGTACACATATTAGAGTCATTGAAATGTTTAACACAAGAGATTCCATAAATATTACTCCTAGACAAGTAGCAACGAAAATATCAATTTCAAATTTTAAATTTTTTATTGGAGTTTAGAACTTGTTTAAAAGACTTTTTGTGATACAACTCAACAACATTTAGTGTGTTTTATATAAGTAGTGAAAGCTCATTTGTTATGAGATAATGTGGTTTTGATATTTGACACTATTTTATTGGTGTATTGATTGATACATGCAGGATTGAGCAAACCCATGTGGAATGCCCTTGGAGGATTGGGCGAACTCATGTGGAATGCCCTTGCAGGATAGATAGGATAGTGGAATGCTGTTGCAAGATAAATAGGGATAGGCATTATGCTACTGGGTGGATTTTACATTAGATAAGTAGAAAGATCCCTGTATTTAATTACTTTTAGAAATTGGTTGTATATGACTGGATGCGTGAGCAGGTTACCCCTGTGAATGCTCCTTCATATTTTTATGATAATGACCTTATGGAGCTCATCGGAGCTTTTGCCGAGTGTTTGGATTTGTTATATTTGAAGCTTATTGTTTAATTGATTTACAATTGAAATTTTGGGGTGCTTCTAAGATGTTAGCACAAGTATCTAATTGATACAATTAAAACAAATTTTGATACAACATAGCAAGATTCTGGATATTATCTTTATATCTGCATTTTTGTAGTTTATAAAAGATTAATCTTCTATGGTCTCATTCTTCGTTTCTATCTTGCTTACTGTAATAGTTTGTTATTTCTGAAGTAAACATGTATTTTTATCAATCATGTTTCCTACTGTAATGCAGGACTTGAACCCTTGTGCAACTTGCAAATGCAAGGAGCACAATGTTTGTATTTTTTGGATAAAATTTTGAAGGAAAAGGAAAACAAGTTTTGCGGAGCAAATTAAAACTTAATCTTGGGTAAATTTCACCGGCTGTGAAATTGCTCTTTTTAAAACATGGAAAAAAGCAAGGCAACTAGCAAAAAAACCAGTTGATATAAAATTTCTTGTATTAAGCACTAGCACAATGTTTGTATTTTTTGAATCAAATTTTGAAGGAAAGGAAAACAAGTTTTGTGGAGCAGATTGAAACTTAATCTTGGGTAAATTTCACCAGTTCTGAAATTGCTCTTTTTTAAAACATGGAAAAAAGCAAGTTAACTAGCAAAAAAAACAGTCAATAGAAAATTTATTGTATTAAGCACTTTCAACTATTGCATGTCATGCAACATTTGGATGTGTATCAGAAGAGGGCTTTCTCTGTATTTTGAACATGATTTGGCTCTTCCCATTCATCAAATGGAATTGTGTTAATGGAACTTTGTGTATGTAAAGGCAGTATGCTAATTAATCCTTCACCTAGCCCTGCTGCAGCAACAAAATAACCAGATTGGCATTATCAGACACATCATATTCGAGGGGTCTAATTTCTAGCTGTTAAATTGATCAAATCTGAGACTAACAGGATTCTGTAACAGTGAAAAGACTAAGGTCAGAAACTTTAATGATGAACTTCAGTTGCAAATTCGTTTTCTGAATATTTCTCTTAGTGTTAGACTGTGCAGGGTGCAGTACATTTATGGATTTCGATGACTGCATATAGAGAAAGGTTTCATATTTTAAATGTATTGGATAGACCCGTTTTCAAGAGACACGTCTCTTGAGAGGACGTGTCTCCATACTTGGAGACACGTCCACTCAAGGGACGTGTTCCTTTGATCGCAGGGTTTCCTAACCAAAGGGACACGCCTCTTGAGAGGACGTGTCTCCACACATGGAGACACGTCTGCTCAAGGACGTGTTCCTTCCAGAATGCAGATTCCAGATTCATACGAGATAACCCGTGCCAACAAATACGCGCCCATACACAGGGCGATAATGTTTTCAGAGGTTTATCAATGCGTATCATCTATTGACATCGAATACTTATTTCCAGAAATAATAAAGAAAGATAGATCGATCAGGAACAATGATGATGCTTAAAGCAATCATTGTTATATCAGACCTAAGCTATTCATCAACACTCCCTCTTAGCTTAGGGAAGATATTTCAACTCAAATAAGTGAAGATATCACCTTTACACGTGATATCAAAGATATGTTTTATCAAAATTGTCAAGACTCATGACACAACACATCTTCATTATGGTATGTGCACTAACATCAAGTCACATGATGTCTACCATAATTCATGGCATATCCATGGATATAAATATCCACCATGATTATCTCTTAAGGATCACAATGATCTACAAATGATATCAAGTCCCATGATATCAACCAAGGTGTCCAAGAGATACTATCATGACATGTCCAAAAATATCAAGTCACATGATATCTTATCATGATAGATTATCATTGTAGAGTCGTCACTTTACAATGTCAAATACAAGTGTTCATTATTAAAAGATCGTCACCTTTCAATAATGTACACAGGGGGAGTAGGCCCATAAAGTCATGGAGTCACACACATGACAAAAGAGTTTACACATTTAAACATCTTTATATATATATTAGTACAATTTGATAACAATTTGAATTTCAAACATAATTAACAAATTACATTTCAACCATACCAAGTTTCTTCCTGAAGTGCTCTACCTTGATTCGGGAGAGAGGCTTGGTGAGAATGTCTGCAGTTTGATCATTTGTACTAATATACTCCAACTGAATTACTTTCCTTTCCACCATATCTCTTACATAATGATAGGGGATCTCAATGTGTTTAGATCTATCATGAAAGACAGGATTTACAGAGAGTTTGATACAACTCTGATTATCACAATGAATAATTGTAGGATTCAAGGGCTCACCAAAAATCCCCACAATCAATTTACGAAGCCAAACTGCTTCTCTTGCTCCCATTGAGGCTGCAATGTATTCGGCTTCTGTTGAACTCTGTGCAACTGAAGATTGTTTTCTGCAAATCCAGGAGATCATAGCTGATCCCAAACTGAAGCAACATCCTGATGTGCTTTTTCGATCAGTTATATTTCCAGCCCAATCTGAATCAGAGTACCCATGTAGATCTAGTTGATTCTTCTTGTAAAGAAGACCATATCCAATAGTGCCTTGAAGATATCTCAAAATATGTTTCACAGCCATTAAGTGAATTTCCTTAGGTTCACACATGAACTGACTGAGAACATTTACTGCATAGCAAATATCAGGTCGGGTGTTGACCAGATACATCAAGGATCCAATCATTTGTCTATATAGAGTTGGATCTGCATACTTGGATTCTGCTGCTGCTTCTTTCAACTTGTGTAGGTTAGTTTCCATAGGTGTAGACATGGGTCTACAGTCTAACATCCCAAATCTCTTTAGAATATCAACAGTATACTTTCCTTGATTTAAAATGATACCATCAGATTTCTGCCAGACTTCCAACCCCAAGAAGTAATGTAAAATGCCCAAGTCTTTCATATCAAATTCTGAAGTCAGGTCTTCCTTACATTGAGTAATAAGGTGATCTTCTCCTGTTATTAGAAGGTCATCAACATATAAAATTAGAATTAAAATATCACCTTTAATTACCTTAAGATAGAGATTTGGATCTGCATCATTCTTTGAAAATCCTAGTCTTAGAAGATATTTGTCAATTCTTTCATACCAGGCTCTGGGAGCCTGTTTAAGTCCATATAGAGCTTTCTTCAATCTGCATACATGTGAGTCTGCATTATGTATCACAAAGCCTTCAGGTTGCTCTAAAAAGACTTCTTCTTCAATGGACCCATTCAGGAAGGCAGTTTTCACATCCATTTGATGGATCTTCCAGCCTTTAGCTGCAGCAATAGCTATTACTGCTCTCACAGAAGTGTACCGGGCAACAGGTGCAAAAGTTTCTTCGTAATCAATACCTTCCTTTTGAGAGAAACCTCTAGCAACAAAGCGTGCTTTGTGTTTCTCGATACTGCCATCAGCAGCATGTTTGATTTTGAAGAGCCATTTGGAAGAGACAATAGATTTGCCTTTAGGTCTAGGTACAATATCCCATACATCATTTTTTAAAATAGATTGATACTCTTCTATCATGGCATTTTTCCATACTTGACACTTCAAGGCTTCCATAATGCTGGTTGGTTCTGAACTAATGATTTCATTCATTAAGGCAACATAGCTTGAGAATCTTTTGGGTATCTTACTTTCTCTAAAAGTTCCTTTGGGTGCTGTGTAATTCTCAGCTTCCTTAATCATCTTTCTAGCCCAAAGTGGTCTTTTCTTGTTGTTGTCATAAAGATTCACTTCTGGGATAGATTGGTTTTCATTTAAGATTTCTTCAGAATGCTCCCTCTGAATTTCAGGAGCAAGATCCTCTTCCATAACTTTAGTAGAATCTTGAATTTCTATGTCATTAGAACTCTTGGCCCTTTTGAAGGCAATGTCTTCCTCAAAAATGACATCTCTACTTAGTTCAATTTGATTCTGACCTGAGATGTAAATTCTGTAAGCTTTTGAGGTTTCACTATAGCCCACGAATATCCCTTTCTTTCCATTAGGTTCTAATTTAGATCTCCTTTCTTTCGGTACATGAATGTAGACAGGGCAACCAAAGATCCTGAGGTGACTTATGTTAGGTTTTATACCAGTAAATGCTTCTTCAGGAGTTTTGTTGTCTAGATGAGAATGGGGACATCTATTTTGAATGTAGACAGCTGTCCTAGAGGCTTCTGCCCAAAATGAAGTTTCTAAATTTTGATCAAACAGCATTGCTCTAGCAGCTTCTACAATAGTTCTGTTCTTTCTCTCCGCAACACCATTTTGTTGAGGATTGAAGGCTACAGTAAACTCCCTCTTAATCCCAGCATTTATACAATATTCCTTAAAGATTTCTGAAGTGTATTCCTTCCCATTATCTGTTCTTAGAGTTTTGATTTTCTTCCCTGAAAAGTTTTCTGAAATAGCTTTGAATTCCTTAAATCTTTTAAGGACTTCTATAGACTCTTTACATTTAAGAAAGTATATCCAAGTTTTTCTAGAGAAGTCATCTACAAATATTACATAATATAAAAAACCTGCCAAGGATGGTACTGACATAGGTCCACACAAGTCAGAATGAACCAGTTCTAAAATGTTTTTGGTTTTACTCAAACTGTTTTGAAAAGACCCCTTTGTATTCTTCCCTAGGGCACACCCTTTGCATGCTCCTACATGAGTAGGATTCAGTTTGGGTAATCCTGTTACTAATTTTTCCACAGAAGGTAGGGCACGAAAATGAATATGTCCTAGTCTTCGATGCCAAATTTCATTTGAATCAGAGGTCTCATGAATAAGGGCATGATTTATGTTAGTGCACAGCTTGTAGAGATATCCTTGTCTTATCCCTATAGTTTGAGCTTTCTTTATGGTGGAGTTCTTTGGCCACACTAGGACTTTTCCATCCATAAAGGTGACCCTATATCCGTTGTCTTCAAGAGCAGAAATAGATATGAGGTTCCTCTTTATTCCTGGTACAAGTAATACTCCAGTGAGTTGAAGAGAGAGGCCAGAATTCAGATTTATGGTGCAAGTTCCAACCCCCTTAACTGGATGTGCAGAATCATCCCCAATAGTTACTTCTTCTGTGGTTTCTTCTATCATAGTATCTAGGTGTTCTCGGAATCCTGTGATGTGCCTAGAAGAACCGCTATCAATTACCCAATTATTGACTATGTTGGATACTTGACTTGATAATGCTGAGTAGAAAACAAATTTCTCAGAATCATGTTCTGTATTTGTCTTTTCCACTTTAGCAAAGGAAGCCTGTTGTTTTGTTCTATCAGGGCACTTGATAGCAAAGTGTCCGAACTGATCACATCTGAAACATTGTATTTGGGATATGTCTTTCCTTTTCTTGGAAGATCCCTTTCCATACGAATTCTTCTTTCTCTTGAAATCTTTCTTCTTGCCTTTCTTATGAGAATTTGTGTTTAGTACATGGATATCCTCATCTATAGGTTTCTGAAGTTTTCCTTTTGACATCAGTCTTGTTTCTTCCTGTAGGCAATCTGTTCTCAGCCTATCAAATTTAGGGAGCTTAGATCTAGCACTTATACCTTGGACAAAAGACTCCCATGAGTTTGGTAGACCATCTAGAGCTATAAGAGTTAACTCCTTACTGTCGATTTGATGACCAATTGTTGACAGTTGATCTCTTAATTCGGTGATTCTCATGAAATATGAATTAACAGATTCTCCCTTGTTTATTTGAATATGATTAATTTGTCTCTTTAGAGCAAGGGTCCTACTGGTGTTGTTTATTTCAAAGGTGCTTTCAAGAGCTTTAAACATAAGGTATGCAGTCTCATGCTTAGACAGAATAGGTACTATATGGTCCCTCACAGCATCTACTATAATTTTCATGGTTTTCTCATTGTTCTCAATCCATTGAGATTTCTCCAGATCATCCTTAGGCTCTAACTGGTTTTCTTTCACAAATGAATCTAACTTATTCTCTCTAAGGATCATCATGATTCTAAATTTCCATGATGTGAAATTGTCTGCTCCTGCAAGGCGATCTTCAAATCTGATCACACTTGACATTGAAAAATGTGAAGAAATTTCGATTCTGAAGAATGCGAATTTTTCCTGAGCAGATTGGAGTTCAGATTTGATTTGTATTTACTCAACGTGGCTCTGATACCATGTTAAATTGATCAAATCTGAGACTAACAGGATTCTGTAACAGTGAAAAGACTAAGGTCAGAAACTTTAATGATGAACTTCAGTTGCAAATTCGTTTTCTGAATATTTCTCTTAGTGTTAGACTGTGCAGGGTGCAGTACATTTATGGATTTCGATGACTGCATATAGAGAAAGGTTTCATATTTTAAATGTATTGGATAGACCCGTTTTCAAGAGACACGTCTCTTGAGAGGACGTGTCTCCATACTTGGAGACACGTCCACTCAAGGGACGTGTTCCTTTGATCGCAGGGTTTCCTAACCAAAGGGACACGCCTCTTGAGAGGACGTGTCTCCACACATGGAGACACGTCTGCTCAAGGACGTGTTCCTTCCAGAATGCAGATTCCAGATTCATACGAGATAACCCGTGCCAACAAATACGCGCCCATACACAGGGCGATAATGTTTTCAGAGGTTTATCAATGCGTATCATCTATTGACATCGAATACTTATTTCCAGAAATAATAAAGAAAGATAGATCGATCAGGAACAATGATGATGCTTAAAGCAATCATTGTTATATCAGACCTAAGCTATTCATCAACACTAGCTCTCAACATGTGCAATTGCAAATAGGGGAAGCATTTTTGCTTCTTTTCTTTTTGACAATCCACAGTTCATCAAAACTGTTCTGTGAGCACTTGACAAGAACTACGCTGCACTGCAGCTCTTGTTTCTTTCAGCAACTCTAAGATTTTGTAATATAATGTTTTGTATTTAGAGAATAGAGTGTTTTCTAAGATTCCTTCAGTTATGATCAGTTAAGTTGCTATTGCCTATTTATTAATTTACTTGGCTAAAATTTATTGTTATTAAAGTGCAATCAGCTCCTGTAGGCTTGGATATAGCATTGACTTGCTGTTGCGAATTTGAATCAGCTGAGTTTACTGCTGTTATAATAGTGTAATTGGCTCCTGCTTGTTATAATGTGCTTCTTGTATGATTCTATAGAGAATAATATTTTGTTTTAATGCAGTGGAAGTCAGTAGAAGAATAAATTCTGCTAGTTCTTGATTCCATAAAAAAGTATGAGAACCACTTTCTTAGCCTCATGGCCCAAGCCATAACAAATTTTTATTTTAGTTTTTGGGTGGAGAAAGGGTTATAGACGCTGTCATAGATGAATATCAGAGTTTATGAGAAACTTTTTATGAAAGAGTTTCAGATTTTATTTGGGAAACTTGTATTGAAGGATCTCTTGAAGACCTTCTTCAAAGAATATATTGAACTTTGAAGGTTTTATAAAAGAGGTTACATGCAAGTATAGTTTCAGTTTAATGATCCATTCTGTTTGTTTGTCTTACAAATATTAAAGTTTATCTTTAGATATATATTTAATAGCACTTCTATATAATCTTTTAATACAAAGGAGTCTTCCCACAATTTTAATTGTATTTTAGGATAAAATTACACACTACAGCCATCAGATTTAGGATGTTTCACATAGGGTTTCTATTTTATTTTAATTTATGTTAGAGACAAAATTATGAAATTGAAGAAATAGTTAGATGATGAAAATTAATCTTTTTTTAAGAAAGATTTTTTTTTACGTTTACTAGATTATAATTTCTACTTCCTTATAGTTATTACTATTTTCAACTAAAAGTTTGACTTTGTTTAAAAAGGCTCCTAATTTTCCTCAACAACATTCCTAAGAAATTTTAACTAGTCCCCCTAGAGATTTATAGTCCTAGTAAGATTCCTTCCCTAATTATAGAATTAATTACTCTTACAAGAAAACAAGAAAAAAATGGAGATAAAAGGGAAAAAAGCTATAAAGAGCTTATAAACATAGCATCCAAGCTATTGAGCCTTAAAATATTATATTTTATTGTTTAAATTAATGATTCAAATTGAATGACATTAATATTTATTAATTATGTCCACAAAAAATACTAATAAAATGATAATTATGGATGTTGATGATATATTAGTAATAGTGTGTGATTCATTTTATTTTATTTTCATTAAAAGTAAAAAAGAATTTTGAAAGGGCCTCAACCCTTATACAAGATCAAAGAAACTCACAAACCAAAAAAACCAAGAATAACATGGATCAAACAACACTAAGGTTGTAAATAGGGATAACTTTAAGAAATTACCCTTAAAAAATATTATAATAAAATCTTGCAAATCTTTCCTTATTTTGGTAAAAAATATTAATTCTTAATGACAAATCTTTATTTTTTAAGAAAAATATTAATTTTATTGACAAATTTATGCACATCAATCCAAATATGTAAGGAAACCTAGCAAACAACAATTATGAAAATTAATTACCATCCTTCCTTTAAAAAAAATTCTTTGTCAACACAATCCCCCAATATATTTTTTCCTTTTTTCTTAAAGTTGAAGCAAGGTCCTCAGAATGGCAACCTCTAGCAAGGTCAAGCGGCAATGCCCTCTTTGGGGGTCTAGTAGGTAATGGTAAACACAAATATACTATTGAGAAAGCATTGGAACTCACATGAACTAGATATTAAATCAGCACTAGATAAAGGAAATTTTTATATAATAACACTATTCAAAACTATAAATTCATATCCAATCTAATAATTATCTTTGTTTTTTGGGAGTTAAAATGTACTTCAGCCCAAAATTCCTTCTCGATTGTTGGTCTCTTCTTATCAAACGATTCTCATTTATTTTTTGGGAGCTAAAATGTACCCAAACTTTCAAATGTTCATCAACCTTAGAATTCATTTTGAACTATTGATTTATCCTTGTCTAAAATCTTGCCAAATATTGCATTTCTTCTACGCAATAGTGCGATGGACATGAGCTATCAAATTGATGATATATTTGGTCTTTGGCAATATTTTTGGCAAGTATAGATCAATGGAGATCAACAATCTAAAATGAATTCTAGGATTGATGAACATTTAAAAGCATGATATATTTTAGCTCTTGAAAAACAATGAGAACAATTAGATTCAAGACAAAATCAATGATGGGAAATGAATATTGGTGATATGGACCTAAAATAAATGAATCATCCTATAGGGGATAAACATAGGGATGGAATGAAAATAAAATAATTTTGAACATTGAAACCTAGGATAAATGAGAAAAACATGCATGTTCTCTTAACTAGCCCTTTGTCATTGATATTCTAAATAATTTCATTTGGTATGATAGTATAAATTGATGATGATAAAGAAAACTCATTAACAAAAAATAGTACAAGTAAATAGTTTTATATGCTGCTATTTAATTCAATTTTATTAAAAATAGGGTATTATTTTAGGGTACATTATAGTACAATAATTGAATGAAAAATGTAGCTATCATATTTATCTCTTTACAATTCATTCAAGTATACATCTAAGATAAAAATATACCAAGAAAATATTGATTGCTTATGATAATAGTTCTATGAATAGTAGAACAAAGACAATCTTATCAGAAAACTGAAAATGTTTTTATCATGAAGTCATTTATTTTAATACCACATTTTTTCAAGGTCATAACTCTTGTCCAAAACTACTATTGAGGTGACTTAGAGGCAATATCTAGATTATCCATTGAACCCAATACAACTAGTTTTATACTAGATAAGGAAGCTTATGCCAAATTCTTCCTTCACCACTCATCATTCATTAATCTTATCAATACAAATTGCAACAATGATGTTACTAAAGTTCAAGTCTATGCTTTATAATTGCTCATCATATATGTCCAATAATAGTTAAAAATGGCATCCAGCAAATTCATCGCCAGCAAAATTCACCGTCAGCAATTTGCTGCCATGAAAAATTCACTGCCAAGTCAAATTTACCACCACCAATTCACCTTAATATTTTTAATAAAATCAATGTTTTGCTGGCGGTGAGTTTTACTTGGTGGTGAATTTTCTGTCGGTGAATTTTCCATGGCAGTGAATTGGTGGCAGTGAATTTTCCTTCGGTGAATTGTTGGTGATGAATTTTTTTAGAACCGTAAAAAATATAACTAATACAATTTTATATTAAATACTAGATACAACTGAAATAAACCGACAAAATAAGCTCAATATATTGTTACACAACAGATCAAAGGAACATGAACAGAAAATATCAAAATTTAATGATATATATTTCTACTTTTGAGTAAATCCTATACAGTTACAACCGAAAACATGTACTCATATATTAAGACTTCTTATAGATATCATACGAAATACAGTCTTATAACACAATTACGACGAATTTCCTGACAATCGATCAAAGAAGCAATGGCAGCCAACAAACCGATCCTGAAAAGGTTTACAAGTTGTTTGGGATGTATCTAGAAAATTGCACAGCTTAGGGTAATGAGATTGGTCTGTTTTGAGGTTCGAATGAGAATAAAATATTGCAATCACACATGCATTATAGCTGTTCAATTGAAATGATAATACTGAGTTTCAAACCCAACCACTGGTAATCTATAAGCAGTAGGTAGTAAGGATGAAAATTAGCAGTAGAAAAATCCAGTGGCCAAACTAATCTAAATGTAAAAATGATGTCCGATTCGAAAATGGTTGAAGATTTACCTGAAGAGCAGATAGTCCTTTTCTTCAAAGTCAAGCTGTCCAAGTACTGATGATCGAAGAAGGAAGGTAACCCAATGCAGTCTGATTACAAATTTACAGATAAGGATCCTTGTAAATTTGTAATCAGACTGCATTGGGTTACCTTCCTTCTTAATCATCAGTACTTGCACAGCTTGACTTTTCTTCTAGTGGTGGTGTAGCAGAAAACAAATTTCCAACTGAACTCCTAACTGGCTTGACTTGCTTTCTTTTGCTCTTGTTAAGGACTTGGTTTCCCTTCATCTTGATCATCTCCGCCATATTTTGATCAACCATTTTGCTTGTGGATCTCGCTGGACTAACTCAGAAATTTGTTCCCCACACGCGACTTCTATATTCTCTTATCATGCAGCTCCACCAATCCTGCGGTTTCTAGTTTAACCTAAATGGACAGACATGGACATATATAAGGGAAAACTAAATGAGGCTACAAACCTTTTGACGTTCCACCGTTTGCTCAGCTATTTTCTTATTTAAATATTGTTGTTATATGGCATTTAATATTTTTTAATTACTGAACTTTAAATTATTTGTAATGGTTAATATTTTTTAATATAGGGAGTTTCATATGTAATGGTGAAAATTGCATTTTTTAATGCTTTGAATTTGTTTTTGATTAAAGTTGTAAATGTAATAATCAATTTATAAGAGGTATAGTCTATTAAATTGGCTTGTAGCATTCAATATGTTCTGATCTCTACCATCATTGATTGTCCAATTTACATTTCTAATCCTAATAGATCTTTAGAAAAATAAACATTTAGATCTGCAAATGTAGACTTGACCCGAGTCACATCCATAGTCATGGAACTAGAGGTTCACTTTTAGAACTCAAATTTCAATTTAGTTGTTGCTAACTACTTCACTAGCTATTCTAAATTGCCTTAGCACTTGTTGATTTATGTGATTGGTTGTTGTATTTAAATATACTCACTTACTAATTTGAAATCATATAGGGATCATCTAGGACATCATAGAAAAAATTTATTGAGCACAACTAGAGTTTCATATTGAAGAATAAAAAGAATCTAGTAGCATTTACAATAGAGCACCTCATCCAAGGACCATTGCATGTTAACTTGTTATCCTCAATCATTTTTCTTAGAGTTTTAAAGCTAGTTCATTATGGGTATGAACAAGGACAACATGACCCTTGCTATTTGGTATATTCATCAAAGTTGTTTGTGAACACTACTTATCCTTACAAGAAGTAAATAATAGAAATTAAGGTTAGTGAATTACATTAGACTACCTCTTACTAGTTTAGATATGTGTGCATCAATTCATATCCTTGCTACTATCTTCTTCTTCTTTTTTTGTTACAACAGGGGTGTCCCCGCAACCCATTCCAGCAGCCCAGATATCCTTGCTACTATCAAATCCATACTCATGGAGGTGAACTAGTACAAATATAGACAATTTGTAAAATTAGAGATCTTTTTCTAATTTAACCTCTAAAATCCATATAATTTGTAAATTGGTTCTTGACATCTAACATGTCACTTATCCATCATCAAATTTTGAGCTAAGTAGGCCATATTTAATTTACTTTACATTTAATTTAGAACTTTTTTTAATTATTAAGAGCTCACTCATTACCGTTATGCTCACTTTTCCAATGGATAAAAATGTATGTGTGAACAAGTCTAAGGAGGTAAGAACCCTAGGAAAAGGACTAATGTCCATTTTAAATGATGAATTTAACATGTCTAAGAAATGAGTTTAGGTTTTGGGAAAACTAGCTCACTAAAAGAGTCAAATTAGGTGTTAAGATGATTAGAGAATCGTACCTCAACTACAATTATAAATATCTATTTTTCTCCAATTTAGTTAACAAGTCACTTCACAAGAATGGGGTAGATTTTGGAGCATCAAGAACTTGTATGTAGTGTTTTTGATGACTTATGACAATTTGGAGCATCCTAGGGAAGAAGATAGACTTGTGTGCAATCTTCAAAACTTTTTAGTTTTCTAATTTTGGTGAGTTCACTACTCATATAGGTGGTGGGTATGTAAAAATACCTAGAAATATCTTAAAATGCCCCAAAAAACAAGTATTTTCCCCTTTGAGTTCATCAAGAGTAGTGAACTATTTCTTTGAGAAGAAGTGAATGCATTCATGTTCATGCAAAATAAAGAATTTGAAGGTTTTTTTTTTTATTCATTTGACTTCTAATTAGTAAGCATCCCCACACTCATAGAAAAGGTATGTGAGGTAATTTATATTGATTTTGGTGATTACATATGGGTTGTGTCAGGTCCCAAAAATGTGGATCCACAATCCTAAAGATTTTCTCCACCTTTAAGGCTACAAATTTATCTTCAAGAAGGTAAGTAGAGGCTTATCAATAGAATTAAGACAATTAAAGGCTAACTATGAGAGTGGGTAGTCTCTTCTCTGCTTTGAGCCGACCTTAATCTTAGGAGGTGTTCCTATAGGTTTTCTAAACATATTTTTATATCAATTTGGAATTATTCATTGTATCAAAGAAAGTCTATACCCAATTGCATTCTTGACCACTAAAATTATCACCAATTCAAAAGAATACTATTTTTAATTTAGACTTTTCTTAGTTAATTGTATACCCTACATAATGTATCTTAAGATGACAATAGTTTTATAGTTCACAAAATAATTTATTTCAACACATTTTCTATAAAACAAGGTACAGTCATATTGGACATGAAATTTCCTAAATGTTTAATAGTTCAATCTTAGTTAAATCAATACTCCATGGTTATATTTTTAAATCATGAATTACATACAAATTTTCTACTTCTATTTTTATGAATATTGGAAAAATATTTTATGTTTTAGATAAGTGTGGAATGTTGAGGTCTTAACTTATTGGTGCTTTATTGACACTATAATTTAGTTGCTAATAAAATGTTGAAAAATGATGTTTTGATAGATAAAGCAACAAAACTAGGGTTCTGGCCCAATTACAAAAATCCCAGAGGCTGAAAACAAAGTCCAAAGACCATAGCAACACAATAACAATGCTTTAACAGTACATCAAAAACAAACAAAAAAACAAACAAAAACACCAGACAAAAAACCTAACCAAATACCTGACCCCAATCATCAATGAGGAACATGAAAAGTTCCTTGTTACTGTTATCATTGTCACCCACCTTCTCGAACTCTATCTTGCAACAAGCATCTAGGGTAGTTACAAATTTGTGGATAACCTTGGAGTTGAATTTGGAAAGACTAGCCATATTTTTCTTAATGTTCAACACCTTCTTTTTGAGTTCAACAATCTTCCCTGCCCTAGCAGTAAAAGAGCTAAAGATCAGCTCAACACTAAAGAACACTTGCAAAAACAATGAAAACCTTTTACAAGAGAGTATGTAAGAATATTCAAGCTTGCTTGATATTAAGACCTATCAAAATGATGATGATGTATGAAGTATATTTCATATGTGTGTATAATGACCTTCCTTATATCTAGGCAAGGTGAGGAATAAGATTGAAAATGATTGTGACATGTGTCTTAATCCTATGACATGTGAAAAATAACAACCTAACTAACTAGGAATCATGCATTATAAGCTAGATAAGTTCTAGAAAATCCAATTAAGACTTCTAGAAATAATCATATATCCTAAGTAAACTTAATCATGTGAATAAGTCCCCTAAGTCCCTAGTAAAATAAATGAATAGGTATAATACATATATTCACATGAACACCCCCCTTATATGTGCAACTTAGGGTGAATATTATTATGCAAATGATGCAAAAAATGCAAAGTTGGGTCTCCGCTACATGACCATTTTAGGTAACCATGTAAAAATGCAAATGCAATCTCTCATAAATGGATAAAAGGGGAAACCCTAGTGGAATAAAATTCCTCTCCAAAAAGAGAAAAGAACAATCAAGTGATGAAAGATAAAGGATTCCAAGACACCGCCCAAGTACACCATCCATCACATAGATATATTATAATCAATAGCCCCCCATAAGAGGGAAAGAGAGAGACTATGTAGCCCCCTCATAATGTGCAATCACCTAAAAAAATGGTAAGTGTCTAAAGAGAAAACATGATACAATATTTACAAACAAATTGTCTCCCTTTTGGAAGAAACAAAACCAAGTACAAATGTTAGAATGCTTCCCATTCTAGATACAAATTGAAAGAAAGAAGCATGAATATGTATGATGATGATGTATTTGAAATATGCTCATGTGTCTCCTTGTCCAATGAAGATGAAGATGCCACAATCAAATCAGCTACATACCCAATCAATGAAGAAGGTGACAAATCAGGATTATGTGGAAACTGATGTGGAACAAGATCCAAAGACAAATATGGTTTGACAAAAGTTGTGCAATGACTGTCATCAAAGAGGAGAGATAACCCCTCAAATGTGTCCTCTAAATCTAAACAAACGAGGATGCAATGTTTGATAAATAGGAATTCCATCAAGAAGACAATGAGATACTTGTTGCAATGAATCACTGGAAGTTCTCAATTAATCATCAACAGAATGGTCCAATTGAGCAATAAATATGGGAGCCTCAAACAATGGTCCTCTGCACAATGAATCAATGAAGGTGAAGGTACAACATCTATCTTTGATGGAGAAGAAGGAACATCTGAAGAACCCTCATCATCCTCATGTCTGAAGATTCAAATCATTCCAAATTTGTAAACTCCTGGATAGTATTATGATCATAAGGTATCTTGTCTGAAAAGGGAAGAGGCATAAGAAAATCTGAAACAAGATCATCTAGGAAAGGTTGAGTATTAGGATCTCTATATATCTCCCAAATTTTAGTCCAAAGAGTACGATGACACTCAAAATGATCAATTGCATTCAAAGTGGCATCATTAATATGCTTTGTAATAACTCCTAAGGCATGTTCTCTTTTTCAATTCCTAGAAAATTTCTTACTATCAGTAACAGGAGGGGGGAACAAGATTGTATAAGTGTGGTAACAAATGAAGCCATCAAATATGTTTTATAATGTCATCTCTCCATTGCTTATAGTTTCCCCTTTCCAAAAAAATCAAAGAAGGATGAAATGAAAACCCCATAATGAACTATGATAGATCTCCACAATTACAAATAAATTAACCTTCAACAACAATTAGAAACTCCCAAATGTAAAAATACAACTGAAAATGAAGCCTCCCCACATACGAAACTTCTTCACGAGACAAGATGTCCAAGTTATGAACAAAAAAGAAAATATGCAAAAATATAAATAAATCACACTTGGGGCTAAATCTAAAAAAAGTACATGAACCAAATTAAAGACTCCTAAATACCTTCCAAATGCAACTTGAATCACCAAAATTAGAAAAACTAGTAAAAAGTTGCATGAGCTTAGAGGTCCAAAAAGGAGATCTAACTTTAGTTGCCAATAAAATGTACCTACAACAAAAACATGCAAAAAGACATGCACCAATATGAAGTATGCAAAACGAGCTTTCCATCAATATCTTGTTTGCATAATTTTGATATAATGGTGAAAATTTATGACAATGAGAAAATAGCTATTTTAGGACAATTGTAGGCTAAACAGGGTCAAAATTTTAGGCCCCCAAGGTTAGCACTTGGTCCTCCATGTTACTTGGGGATTCATCGATGCAAAAAATAAAGTGCCACCCATAGGCGATGGCTGGGAAGAGCATGGGTGGCAAAGTTGGTGGTAGGTGCCTGTGCCACCAGAAGCTTAAGCATTTGATGCTATAGTGGTGATCACAAGTGGAATTGGGGACTTCAACAAGTTTTTGACTAGTAGGAGTGGTCACCGTTAGAACTGAAAAAATCCTGATGAAAGCCTACTATCAGTCCAGATTTTGTCTACGCAAGTAGAAAATAATATATATATATTTTAAAAAATGTTGACAACAAAAAGGCTTTGTAGATTTTTTTTTAAAAATACCTGACAATTTTTTTAATCTAACAAAAAAATAATGCCCCAAAAACTATTAAAATATTTTTCCCAATACAAAATATGTTTAGAAAATTTTCCCAAGATAATTATTTTAGCCCAAATGAAATTTTAATAGCTTGAATATTTTTAAAAAATTGTAGAACATAAGAAATACAATTTTTTATTCTGTGAAATTGTACCCTACTCGGGGGGTCGTATGAGTTGCATGAATAAATTTGTTTTTCCTAAAGCAAGTGACACTGAATATAGGTGTATTTTATATCAATCTTTGTCTTTCAGGCCTTCTAAAGATGATGGTGAGGTCTATTTGGCCTGAAAGTGCACTAGAAGCTCTGCTACCTCTAGATCTTGAAATTCTTCAAACCCTCATAACTTTGGCAAAAAAAATTCAGATTTAGGAAAAAAAAATTGATCTTGTCTTTCTTAGCTACCCTAAACTTGAATACAAGATCAAATTCCCTCCAAAATAAGCCAAAAGTGACCTACCATGAAAACCAACATATAGAAAAACCCTCAAATTTGGTATTTTTTCAAGTTTTTTCGATTCCTAGGTTCACCATATGGTGCAAGCGAAGAACATACTCAACCTTACTCTAAAAATAACCTATATTTCTCACTAGCAATATCTCAACCCTCATATTTGAGAAGGGTTTTGCAAGGCTTGGCTTTGATACCATGAAAGAGTGAAGATCAGCTCAACACCCAAGACCACCTACAAAACAATGAAAACCTTCTACAATAGAGTACATACAAGAATATGAACTTGCTTGATATTAAGATCTATCAAAATGATGATGAGGTATGAAGTATATTACATATGTGTACAATGACCTTCCTTATATAGGAAAGGTAAGGAATAGGATTGAACATGATTGTGACATGTGTCTTAATCTTATGAAATGTGACAACTAACAACCTAACTATCTAAGAATCATGCATTATAAGTTAGATAATATAAGTTCTAGAAAATCCAACTAAGACTTCTAGAAATAATCTTATATCCTAAGTAAACTTAATCATGTGAATAATTCCCCTAAGTCCCTAGTAAGATAAATTACTAGGTACAAGACATATATTCACACCAACAAGAAGCACATTGAGGGCATCTATGAATCACACTCTGAGGGTCCATACTCACATTTTCTATGCAAAATGTGTACTTGGGATGGATCTCAATAGTGTTTAGTACACCTTTATAATCATACCCTTTCTCCTCCTCATTAGTTGAGAGACTTACCTATTTAATAACATCCTCAACCCTTTTCAGATTCTTAGAAGTCTTTGGGTGGTCCACCAAATGATTAGATCTTATCATATGAGAAAAAATAACCACCTCCTCAATTTTGTACCCTTCAACATTAATAACAACAACAATGTCCTTCTCCACCAAGAACAACTTTGGTGAAACTTTCTACTTTTTGGTGGGGGGTTTCTAAAACCCCACCTGGTCACATTTGCTCAAACCAAGAGAAAGGAGACAATTTTTAAGGTCACAAAGACCTTGAGCTACTTGAGATTGGTCAAAGTTAGGATACATAGGTGAAGGACTATCCTCAATAAGGTTAGAAGGGGTGGAGGGTTGTGTGGTAGAATTAGAGGGTTCACCCAATAACTTTGGTAGGGGGGAAGTATGATTAGAAACAAAAAGCTTCTTCATTCTACCTTTATTTTTCCCTTGAGGGGTCAAAGTGGTCACAACTTTCAAGGAAGTAGGGGGGTTTCCTCAATCAAGACAGCTTGAATTTTCTTTGGCAGGCATAAGGAAAGATAGAATTGGTAAAGGCACATGATAAGATCTTGATGAAGGGGAATTGGGGATTTTTCTATTAATTTTTTATTCACATCTAGAACATCCTTAATAGAGCTTTCCAGTGAGGTTAACATGTAGAAAGGGAAGCTTAATAGCACATTATGTCAGAAATGGTTAAAGGAGCGAGAAGTGGTAAAAATAACAGCACTTGAATCTACCTTCAAGAGTAAAAAACTTCATAAGCATGAGGCATACCTTATCCCATGGCGAAGGAATTTTTTCCCTACTGAAACCACCTTGCAGTTTAGTAGGATTGTTCACCCTCCTTGAGAAAAAGAGTTAAAATTTCATTACTTGATGTTTTCATATGTTTTTTCCATTTTTACCTTTTGTATTCATTCTCATTGCATGTGCAATCACATCTTCATCAACCTCAAAAACAATTCTGCCAAATTTAACTTTCCTCGAGTCCTAGGAGTAGTTGAACTAAATGGACAACTTTTTTCATGTTCCTTGAGGCATTCCAAGAAAGGAGAAACCATATCTTCAGAAAAAATATGCCAAACAATGGCATCAGAGGATAATTGTTCACAAGAATTGGGTTCAATATGAACTCTATCCCCACCCAACCTTTCATGGTAGAACAAATTTTTTTGCAAAAGGATAGAAGATCTTCTCAAGATTTTACATAAAATCCAAGGGTCCAAGAAATGAGTGTTGAAAAATGATGTTAAATGGGATTTCACTCTTTATATAGTAATTTTTTTTTTCCCGAGCATTTTTTTATGTATTAGTAAGTCAAAACTTTAGTGCATGGATTTATTTTTTCCCAATTTTGATATATATAAAAAAAAAAATTTAAAAAGTGGGTGTATTGAAAACACAATTTTTTCCATGGGGCATCAACTTTTGTCTTCATTATTTATCCAAAATGTAAAAATTAATACTATCTTGACATAGAATATGTTATCTAGTGCATCATATTTTTTCAAAAACTTCTAATAAATTTTAGTATTTTTCTTGACAAGATAATCAACCTTATGTTTTGTTGTTGATAACATACTCTTATTAAAAATTAAAAATAAAATACAAAAAAAAATTAAACTATTAAAAGATATATATTTGAAAAGTACACTTATAGATCTACAAAATGATATTTTTGTATTTTATAAATATGTTATTTACATGAGTAGGATTTGTTGAAACATCAAAATTTTCAAATAATTTTACTTTTTTGGTAATTTGGTCTCAAAGTGGTGCTCATATGCATTAGTGAGCACTTTTATTTGGGAAAGTTGTGGTCATATTTAACTTAGCTACAATGAATCTAGATAGATCATATTTTTGACCAAAATTGTTATTTAGTTAAAAATACTTAAATTGACTTGTGTTGATAAGTTGGTTGAAAGTTTGATGCAATTTTTTTTTTTTTACCTTGTCATCTTCTTAAATTCCTACACACAAGAATAGTTTTCTTAGGATCCATAGAGATACTTGAAATAGAAAAAAAGTATTCATCATTTCCACCACTATCATTATGAGCAATAATGGTGGAAGGGTTTGAGTGGGTAGAGCTAAAATGGGTCTATAAAATTCACTATAAATCAATCTAGACATTACATGAAGACATTAGGTTATGAAAACACTAATGGATGAATTAACTAAAGTATGGCGATTTTCTTCTTGTTCTCCTCTTCAAATCTATGCTTGCAAAAGAAAGCAATCATCATGGAACAATCTAGTCATGCTTGATGGTTGTAGAAGTCAATTTTGGATATTAATAGGAAATATAGGTCATTTCCATTATTATCGATTGAAATGACATCTAAATTTTCCTTTATTAGGTCAAAATTTTGTTTTAGGTGAAAAAAATGTTGTTCTATGAATTAGTGCAACCAAATTGGTCTTAAATGACCTCCAAGCCTATGTAGCTGGTAGGTAAAAGTTATAGTGAAAAATGGTAAGAATTTTAAACTATCAAGGATCAATGAAAACTCATACAACATACCTTTGGTTGGGGTGTTGAGAGTTAGAGGTGGGATAGAACTTGTGCCAGTGAGTTATGTGGAATGGGGGAAACTCAAAAGAACAATTCTAAAAATGTTACTAATTTTTTAGAATGTCCAGGAATTGGAGTCAAGAGTACCTTGTGATATGTACCAAGGTGAAGAGAAGGGTGAAATTTTGACTTTAAAGGGAAATTTAAAGAGATCATAGGAATTTTTGAGGATTGGAGAAGGCATGAAAGGAAATGATGAGTTAGTAAAACCCAAAAAATAGACTAGAAAATTTTATAAGGTGGGGAATCACATACTAGGGATGGCTTGGAAAGGGTACATGGGTAAAAGGAATCCCACAAACCTAACTTTGAAAAAGTAAAATTTTCATGTCCACTTTGAAAATCAAAGGTTGAGAGTTGAGGTTGTTTCCTAATGTGTGCTAGGATCAGGGGTTGAGCATGTTTCCCTACAGATGCCTTGGACAGGATCGAAGTTACAACTCAATGCCTATGAAGCCAACAAGGATAGTGGGAGAGTTTGCAAGTATGACTTGTGGAACAATGGTAGTGTTTGGAATGGTTGTTGAAATGGTAGAGTGTGGAATAGTGGGAGAGTTTGCAAGGTTTTCTATTCCAGTGGAGTCTAATTGTCTTCATGGAGTTGTCACATTCGGTCTCCAAGTGGGAGATTGTTGGTTATGGTCTTATTGTTTAATATCTATAGCATGGGGTGGAGGGTAGGGGGAAGGGTGTGCATTGGAGGGTACCCCCCTATAAGGTCCAAGGGCCATGTGTCCCAATGGGGATTCAAGGGAATTTCCCCTGAAAACCACATTTGATATATATTTATTCATTGTAAACCTTGACCATTCATTATTAGGTCGCATATTTGACAATAGAGATTGTGTTGATTTTTATTTCCCTAGAAAGTAAACCCTTTTATGGGGGCATTGTATTATAGTTGAGTATTATATAATATTATGAGGAGACTCTGATAGAGAGAAGATGAAGTTATAATGGATGTGTTGTAGGTTGTATACCTTCATTTTGTTGGATGACATAAAGGAAGTATTGGTTGTTTCTTTGTCGACATAGGCTCTCATATTGGGTGAACCAATGATATTTGTCTTTATGTTTAGTGTTATTTTTTATATTTTATTTTTTGTTCATTTTATTTTATATTACTCTATGATCCTCACAATTGGTATCTAAGTCATACATTTATTTGGTTGATAACCTCAAAATGAGGGTTTCTTGGTTTGAGTGGTAAAATTTGTGAAAGAAGGAAATTTTAGTGTTGATAATTTCAATGGCCAAGAATAATAGCTATGGAAGATGAAAATGGAGGACTATCTATATCAAAATGGTATTTTCTTACCATTGGGAGGAAAAGAAAGAAGCCTACTAAAACATCAAAAAATGGGTTCATTAATTTGAAATGGGGGTATGATGCATCTACACTTTCCTTCCTAGTTTCATTAGGAAAAAGAGATCCCCTAGGGAAAGATTGACTTTCAACCCTTAGGTAAGTTAACCTTGGTGGAGATCTTGTTGTTTTCCTTATGACTTGGGATAGGGTAAATTAGCTTGAAATCTACTTTTGGGAGATGAATGGAAAATACTAAATGAATGCAATGATGCAATGTAACACATGAAACCTCTATATTAAACCTTAATCTGATATAATCCAGAAAGCATCTGCGGATCTAAGAAGGATTGGATTTTATGCACCTATCATAAAAAGGTTGTGTTGAGTGTCCTCCTAGGACTCATTCTCCCAAGGGAAAATGGGTCTTGTTACAAGGGTTGAAAATTTTCCTTCACAGTCCTCTGGTCCTATGTCTACACTTTTGATTCCTCCAGGTTTCACAATTGAAGATTCAAAAATAAATTCTGAAAGTGAGTTTCTATGGCTTGACGATAGTGTTGAAAAATTTTGCAACTTTGAAAACTTTTGAAAATTTTCTCTTTTGATAGACCTTCAATCCTTCTTCAACCTAAAATCTGCAAAACACACAAGAGGGGAAATTTGTTTTTTTTGGTGAATGGGGGTTTTCCTTGATCAAACCCTATTTTGACCTAATTAAACCTTGAATTGAAACAATGAAACATGAAAGGAATGATGAATGAACAATTGCTATTTTGCAACTCACCAAACCCTTGATTTGAAACCCTTGAAGGACTAAAACTTAGTAGATATCTCCAAGGTCTTTATCTTACATGAAATGGCTTGATTGATGATGTGGTCTTGATGCTTGAAATTTGACTTGAATTTTTGAAACCTACATCACAATGTTAGTTCTAAAAACATGCATGATGCTTGATAACTTTGACATGATGCTTGAGATCTTGAATGCTGCAAAAAATGATTGAGAAATATGCTCTTGAACACCTTTGATAATAACCTTAGCTCTTGTGAAATTTGAATTAATGCTCTAGCTTGCTTCTAGGATTTGAATTAATAAAAGACCTTGCTTTTATAGACAATTTTCTAATTTCCCAAAAATTAAACATTACAAGCCAACATTTGAATTTGAATTTGGGATCATAAAAAGGCTGCCAAAAACATATTAAAATTTGAATTTATCAACTAAAGGGGACGGCGAATGGATCTTGTCCTAAATTTCCAAGACCTATTCATTTCGGGGTGTTAAAAATGATAATTGCATTAACTAAATCATGATTCCCCTTTTAGAAATTGCAATTAATTAGGCTTGTAGATGCATAATAGGGCCAATTAGAGGCTTAATTAAGTCTGATTTACTAAGGGACTCAAACATAGTGTGTAAATGTAAAGGAGTACATTTTTTGGTACTACATTTACTCCCCACTTTAGTGAGAGGATGAGCCCTAGCTCAAACTCATACTAAAGTAGTCA